>BSBK01004849.1:535000-1046184 GCA_027943335.1 Chamaecyparis obtusa
CTATGATGAAACCTTTGCTCCTGTAGCCCGTTACACTTCTATCAGAACCATCCTTGCAATTGCAGCATCTAAAAGATGGAAAGTACACCAAATGGATGTCAAGACAACTTTTCTGAATGGGAAAATTGAGGAAGAAGTCTACATAGAGAAACCAGAAGGATTTATTACAAATGACAAAAATTACTATGTATGTAAGTTAAAGAAAGTTCTTTATGGTCTTAAACAAGCCCCTAGAGCTTGGTATGAAAGAATAGGCAGTTATCTCTCCAAACTAGGGTACACCAAGAATATAGCAGACCCTAACATTTACTTCAAGGTAGTAAATAATGAGATGATAATTCTAGTCCTATATGTTGATGACTTTCTTATAATAGGATAAGATCACCTTATTACAAAATGCAAACAAGACCTAGTAGCTGAGTTTGATATGAAGGATATGGGCCTACTACACTACTTCCTAGGTCTAGCAATTTGGAAAAAGGAAGATCACATTTTCTTGAATCAAGGAAAGTACACTCCTAACATCCTTACTAGATTTGGAATGATGGATTGTAAACCATTGGCTACCCCAATGGAAACAAATCTACACAAGCTAAAAATTGAAGCTGAAGATTTTGAACCTACAAATCCATCACCCTACAAACAAATTATTGGATCCCTTTTGTATCTAGTAAACACACGTCCTGACATCTGCTATGCAACAAATATGCTAAGTCACTTCATGTGTGAACCTAAGAAAATACATATGATGGATGCTAAGCATATTCTAAGGTATTTACAAGGGACCATTGGACTTGGCTTGAAATATGAAAAAGTTGAGATCAAACTTCAAGGCTATTCCGATTCAGTTTGGGCAGGCAGTTCAATAGATTGCAAAAGCACCACAGGATGTTGTTTCAGTTTAGGCTCTACAATGATATCTTGGTTCAGTAGAAAACAATCACTTGTTGCCCAAAGTTCCACTAAAGCTGAATAAATGGTTGCCTCTATGGGAGCCAGAGAAGTAGTCTGGTTAAGAAAACTACTATTTGATCTATTCAGAAAACCACTGGTACCTACCATTATCCATTGTGATAACCAAAGTTGCATAAAGCTCTTTGTAAATCCAATTTTCCATAATAGATCAAAACATATAGAGATTCCTTACCATTACATTAGAGATATGGTCGACAAGAATATCATCAAACTAGTATATATCAGCATTGAGGAATAGAATGCTGACATATTTACCAAACCTCTTGCAAAACTGAAGATAGATTACTTCAGGAGTAAAATTGGTATGACTATAAACTTGTTGGGATGAGATCCTTACTCTTGTACTTTTTATTCATGAATATATAAATAAATAAAGTTATTTTTGAAGTATTTCATTGTGTTCAAGAGGATGATGATCTTCTATTGAGGCTACTATTACAAGGTGACAATCTTGACAATAGTTGACCAAATTTCAAGATTGACACCTTAACAGGTTGTCCTGGATTGTGCCAGATATCTTGATTCTGAGATGTTATTACTATATTTTTCAAGATTGACACCTTAACGGGTTGTCCTAGATTGTGCCAAATATCTTGATGATGTAATAACTTATATATCATGATTGACACCTTAATTGGTAGTCTTGGATTGTGCCAGATATCATGATATTGGAATGTCTAAGTATAAATGATTAAGACTTCTATATGTTGTCCCGAATTATGTCGGTAATCATTAAATACTACGGCCTTCCTCAACACATCTTAAACCCTCTCTAACTAAGAGGGAGTGTTGAAAGATAGCTTCGTTCTGGTTTAAGTATTTAAATTGGCATATTAAAGAAACCAAGTGAATGCATGTTACTACAGGCCTGTTTGTAGATGCACTGCATTACAGTGCATGATAAATATTGTGGACTATAATATTGTTATAGCCATGATACTTATCATGTGGGTATAACAATATTACAGTACACGATATTATCGTGTATTCTAATTTAATTCTTGGTCATGAAATGTCACCAACGGTTAATACTCTATTTCGTAATTACATTGGTTGATTATAATTAATGTAGAGTCATGACCCTACATGGAAACCACCATGTATGGTCATGACCTTACATATTATATATATATATATGAAAATATATTTTTAGAATCAATCAATCACCAAGGCAATTGTATTCTACAACATCATATATTAAAAGTAATATATATTAATCTTTTGATCTAATATTCCTTAACACTTAGACGGTCAATTGCTAAGACTAGTCAACATAAAATTTTCCATTTCATTACTAATATAATTACAAATAAATCGAGTCCAATTGTTGAAATAACATCAAGAATCGAGCAAAGGTACAATATAAGGAAGTTGACCATACTGTCGATCGTACAAGTTTAATCCATTATAATACAAATAAAAATTTACATCAAAGATGTCGACCAATACATTGTGCATCATACATCATGGAGATATAAAATACATCAAGTACATGACCAATTTAGGTCGTAATGAAACAAGATATCAATATTCTATTGGACTATCTATCATCCATTTGTATCCTCTTGTCTGCCATCGGACTACTATCTATTCTTAAATCTTGATATGGGAATATGGTCCAGGTTCTTTTTTCGCCCAACCATAGAATGTTTATCTCCCTCGGGGCTCGTCCTAAAATGAAGAGCACACTGACTACATGAGAAACCTAGCATCTCGACACTAGTGGATTGGAAGGAATCTGGTGCAAGTTGTGAACTATCTACTTTCCTCATAAAGGTTAAGTAGAACTAACACAGATATGGCAAAGAGAAAGTACAAATAACCAACACATTTAAAAAAACATGTGTTTCCATAACTTTTATATATATATATATATATATATATATATACACACACACACACACACACACACACACACACACACACACACACACACAAATTTAGAAGAAAGTATCCAAGCATTTACAACATTTTATTTACAAATTGCGTTACTAAATTCATAAGAAAATAAAGTAACTAAGAATACACTAATATTATATTTTAACTCAAAATTCCTTCTAATGTCCTCATTTAATAAGCTATATATACTTAAGAAACCCAATTAAAGAGATACTTCTCTTAAATAGCTAAAACACATGGAAGAACATCTATTTATCAACCCAATAAGAATGAAATGGGTGAACACAGTTTTCTATAGGGAATTCCAACAATTGGATAATAAATAAATAAAAATATGAAATCTTACAAAGTCAAAAACATTCTAATCAGAATTAAATCAATTCTAAAATGTAAGTGCACCAAGATGGTGTGCAAAAAAGTGGCCACCTCCTCAAAAAACTAAAACTTTTCATAACCTGATTGGGTTATTCAAATTTTGAAAAAACTAGGCTTGGAAAAATCGAGCCTTTGCCAAGCGACAAAAATAATAAAAAATCTTCTGTCATAAACTTTTTTTAAAAACCCGTGTTTGACTATTTTTTCACACCAAAACTGAGTTTGAATGAGGAGGAAGGGAAAACGCCAAAAACCAAGTGGGTTCTTGTTGTTATTGGATTTTGTTGCCATATTGATCATTTTGCAAGCATGCCACGTCGTCGAACATGTAAGAATTTGTGTTTTTTAATTATTTTTGTTTCAATTTTGTTTGAGTAGGGTTTGTTGAAGTGATTTAAGTTTTTTGAAATTAATTTGATGTTAGATTCGTAAAACAATCCTCAACCATGAAAGAGACAACAAAGACCTCTTTGAACACATGAAAATTGTGATAATATTGGAAATGAGCAACAAGAGAACCCTCAAAATGTAGCCCCACAACAAGAAAACCCTCAGCAAAACCCAAATCCATCGTCAAGCCCAAACCCACTGCCAAACCCAAATCCAAACCCTCTACATCCTCCAATAGGTCATGTTGATACCACACAAGAGGACCTTCTCAACTGCCTTCAAAAAAATAGTGCTCAAATATCCATATTGGTTAATTGGTTGAGGTCCTCTAGTTTTGAGCACCACTCATCGCTCGCCACTTCCTTAGAAAGAATGGCCAATAGTGTGAATGAGGTGTCTAGGGAGGTTGCAACATGGGTTTCATGGAGGGATATATGTCATTCATTTTATGTTGATGGGTTGTCATATGATCAAGTGAAAAAAAAGAGGATACTTAAAGAAGACATATGTGCTCTTTTCACTGATCATATTAGTAATAACTCCCTAAAAGTAATTAGGAATCAGTTTCCCCTACATTGGTATGTTCATAATAAGATGAGCTTGATTCTTTTTGGGATAGGTGGTATATGGTATTTGAGCAAGCACCCTATAATAATTGGGAGGTGCCTTTATATTTTTTGAGAAAGTTATATTGTGAGTTTATCCTCGGTGAGAAGCCGAATTACTTTTACATCTGGTAGTTCCAAGGTAGAGGGAGAGGCTCAAAGTAGTTAAGAGTTGGGGCCCATAGGGTGGTAGAGTCACAACATAGGAGGTGTCTAGCTAAAAAACCATAGTTCATGTTGCAGTCCTGGTAGTACTGAAGGAGTCTATGTATTTACAGACCCTGTAGGCATCTACATCATTGACTGATGTGATTATTGAGCATGGAACATAGCTAGTCGAGGCAGAGGGTGGATCAACACCTACACCACCTCCATCATCATTAGATGCTCCATTTGGCTCAACCCAGCCCATTGAGCATATGTTCCCCAACTGTCAGGGTATATGTGTTGGGGTAGATACTGACACGAATGAGGATTGTTTGGCATCCCATTCATGTACACATTATGGGAGTAGATGCCAAACATTTTCTGCTGAGTATGTGGCCCTCACAAATGACCTATTAACGATGGTATTTTCTACGATACAAATGTAGGTTATTTTATTTATGTTTTGACATGTTATTAATTAATCACCTAAATCTTATAAAAGTAAATAAATTTTTATTTAGAGAACAAATTAAATTGATATATGAATAATATGCATTGTAGGGTACAACAGGTGATACTACGTGCACACCACAAAGATTTCATTTGACTAGACATGCACACGTAGGTTCGACACTTGAGGTATAGTTTTTAAATATTCATAAAAATAGAATAATTACTTGGTGTCAAGATATCTTTTCTTAATATGTATATTTATTTGATGTTTTATAGGGCTTGTCGGTATCATATTTAATTGACTTTGGCCTAGAGATCTTTGTGGTATTATATTTTTCACACCTCTTGTTTATAATTTTAATTGATCCCATGTGTTATCATATTTGTTTCTCTTATGCTAATTTTGTTTTTGCTAGGTTACCCCACCTGGCTCCAAGACAATGGGATGAAAAAAGAAATCATCAAGGATACCCAAAGTACAAAAGGTAATTTAGTACAATTTAAGTTTATGTGTTGAAATGTATTATGACTAAACATGTACATGTATATTGATGAATTCACACGTCTTATTTATTCTATATACAGAAACATTTGGGTTTTATAGAATTAATGAATGCACTA
Organism: Chamaecyparis obtusa; assembly: GCA_027943335.1. Classification (NCBI taxonomy): domain Eukaryota; kingdom Viridiplantae; phylum Streptophyta; class Pinopsida; order Cupressales; family Cupressaceae; genus Chamaecyparis; species Chamaecyparis obtusa. The sequence continues at coordinate 540,466 of BSBK01004849.1, forward strand.
GATGTCGCTGATGTTCAGGAGCAGGAAGAGGTAACATTTTTATATTCACTTTCGATTGCATTCTTGTTTGTTCAAAATCTCTTATAAATCCTTCCTCTATGACTATGATAAATGTTATGATTTTCATACAAGAAATGGTCATAGCGGTCTCATCAGTGAAGATCCCTCCTAAGAGTACAGGAGAGGTATCTAAGGCTTCGGTATGTATTTTTCATAATATATATGTTAAACATATGGATTTAGATATGAGTACATGCATTTTTAATTTTGTAGTATTTGTCATCAACTTTGGGTTATTAACTTGTGTTAATTGTCTTTTACCTATTACAACTCCCTTCACGATTTCATATAGATTCTTTACCATTCCATTTTGTTAGGAGTCCTTGCCCACGAAGGAGCCCATCAGAATTACTACATATCCCAAGTGCAGAAGAAAGAGATGAGGTAATCACCAATTCAATTGCCAACAAATTATAGTCTAGTATTTAATTATTTTGATAGTATTTGGAGATAAGATATCTGATTAGCATTTGAATTATTCTTGTGTAGACACCCAACGAGCCACGTACTACTTCGAAGAGGCTCAATTTTGATGATCTAGCACAGTCATAGATATTGATAGAGATATATAGATGTAGTTGTGATTATTAAATGACATTTATATATATTCGATATTTGTATTGTATATATGAATGTTGACATAGCATATGCCATCTTTTTGTAACTCTATTATTGATTTGGCATGTATGTCATTTTTGGAAATATACATGATTATTGTTCATTTTGATATATATGAAACTTAAAACTTGATCCAATTTGTTCATTTTGTGCATACCTTTGTACTTCAAAACTTAATTTTGCAATTAATCAAACATGTTTGTTCATTATTTAATATAATAGAATTGAAACATGTTTATCAAAGTCATTGTTGCATGGATAATGTAATCAAAGTTATAGGTGACTTAATTTGATGTAATAAGACATGAAAATGCAAAATATGTAATAATTTTGTCTATTGTGTCAAATTGTCCTAATTGACCAAATAAGGATCATAGGAAGATGTATATTAATGGGTGGTTTATGTGGTTTCTATTTCTTATGGATTGGTTCATGGAATATGTATATTAATGTAGAAATGATCATTTAATGGATGGTTGATGCAGAGGGAAAGGTGCTTAAACCACTTCTAACCTAGGTTGAGTCCTTTCACCATTAGGCTCCTCACAAGACACCTATTATCAAATTCCAACTAGACTTGAATCAGGTTTGGAATTTTCTAGATCCCTCTCCTAGGACTCCTTTAGAGACAATCCACAAACCCACTTGATGAGTTCCCTCATCTACACTTGCATATCCACAACCTAGATTCCCTTTCATGCACTTTACCCTTGACAAAATAGGATCTTCACTTCCACAAGACCACTATAGGCCAAAGACATGTACCACACACTTCTTATGTTCCAAATACACCATCCAAACCCTTTGGTATCATCTTGGAAACCCCATACCATGAATTCCTTAGTTAGGCCTAGTAGAGACCTAATGCTTTTAGCCCTCCTAATTGGGTAAATTGAGTTCAACACAAAATTCTTCCAAAGAATCCCAAAAAAAACTATTGATTCAAATACCCTTTTTAGAGGAATCTACGATTTCAAATTTATGGCTATAGATTCCACCTATTGAGCACTTTACCCAAAATCCCTAGATTTTAGGCTTTTAGGCCTAATTCCATGCATTTACAAAGGAACAGTATCACATCCACTTGTTACAATAAAACCAATACTTCCAAAGGTTCCTCCTTGATCCTAATACTCATGAACCATCACTATTTTGAGCATGTCCTTGCATACAACCTCAATGCACTTCAATTGCATTCACAATTTGAGTAGTCACATAGGGATTCCTAGTCTCTAATTGCCTCCAAATACCTAAGAGCCCTAGTGTGCCATGACCAATACCACCTTAAGCTTAAGGTACACTTTGAAAGCCTCCATTTTATTGAAGAAGAGAATTTTCCAATTGTGGAATTAAGAGGAATTGCCCATTTATTGTTGAAACCATGGTTATGAGGGTTTAAGGCCTAAAAGTGAAGGTACGTGAGTTGGGAGAACATGAGAGCATGGTAACCATTAAAAACTATAAATTCCTTGGTTTGGAATCATAACTCAATTCTTTCCAATGGTTTGGGTTTCTCATCGTACGTATTTGATATATTTCCTTTGTAAATTTGGGTTATTTTGGGCTCATTTGGTCTAATTTGAGAATTGCAAGGTATTGGTCCTGTGTGTTCGTACAAAAGAAAAAATGTTTGGTTTTTAGATATGTTGAATAAATTCCAAAAGGGTATCTAGAAGTATAGTTTTTTTAGCAATTGTTTTGGAACAAGTTGGTGAAAAGTGTGAAAAAAACCCGATTTTACCAATGTTGCTTAGTGACCCTTAGGGACACTTTGGTCCGATGTGCTCGCGAATGTTTGAGGGACTTCATGGGTGAAACAAGGTTTTCACTAGTGTTTACCTGACCAACTAGAGCTAATGGAGTAGATGATTCGATCTCACAGTGAATGGATTGAAAGATACCCAATGTTGCTCATTTTAATTGAGCAACATTATAACTTTTGACATAAATCGCTAGATGCCAAATTAAAAAGAAGGGAAATCTCCCTAAAATGAGATAGGTAATTGTAGGCCTCCATAAAAATTCCTATAGCACCTGACGATTCATCGATACCTTGCACGAGCTCCCTATATTCTCAAAGAAAGATCACTGCCCATTGTTGCTTAGTGACCCTTAGGGACACTATGGTTCGGTGTGCTTGCGAAGGTTAGAGGGATTCCATAGGAGAAAATGGGTTGCCACTAGTGTTTACTCGACCAATCAGAGCTAATGGAGTAGACGGTTTGATCTCACAACAAACAGATTGAAATATACCCAATGTTGCTCATTTTAATTGAGCAACATTGCAACTTTTGACATAAATCGAGATAGGGATGCCAAATTAAAACAAAGGGAAATATCCCAAAATTGAGATGGATAATTGTAGGCCTCCATAACATGGTCCTATAGCACCTGATGATTTGTCAATACCTCACATGAGATTTGAGATATGGCCCAAGAAATATCATTTCCCAATGTTTCTTAGTGACCCTTAGAGACACTTTGGTCTGGTGTGCTCGCGAACGTTCGAGCGAATCTATGGGAAAAATGGGGTTGTCACTAGCATTTAAACATCCAACAGGAGCTAATGGAGCAAATGATTTGATCCCACAATAGAAGGATTGAAAGATATCCAATGTTGCTCATTTCAATTGAGCAACATTGTAACTTTTGACATAAACTGAGATAGGGATGCCAAATTAAAACGAAGGGGAATCTCCCAAAACTGAGATGGGTGATTGTAGGCCTCCATAACATGGTCATGTAGCACTTGAAATTTCATTGATACCTCGCATGAGCTCTAAGATATGCCCCAAAAAATATCGGTGCCCAATGTTGCTTAGTGACCCTTAGGGACACTTTGGTGCGGGGTGCTCGCAAAACTTTGAGGGGCTCTGTGGGTGAAACGCGGTTGTCACTAGAAATTATCTAGCCAACCAGAGCTAGTGGAGCATTTACTCTTTTGATTCACATTCATCCCACATAAAATGCATACATGAAGAGCAAAATCATACAATTTGTCTAGTATAAATAGCTAATGATGTTGCATTTGAACTTCTAAATTTGAATACACATCGCTTGATCCTGTAAGTATACAATAATTTAGATAGTTTTTAATGTTAGATTCAAGTATCAACCAAAAATATCTAGAAACCATAGACTTACATTCATTACCCAGTCCCATTGTAGAGTTACACCATTGCACAATTATTTCTGCATCTATTAACACTATGTCACCTTCGTACTTCAATTCCTCTCTAGTAGGAGCTCTTTTCACACATGCTCCTACACCATCATGCTCTCCCTTTTCATGCTCTGTCTCGGTGAAATTCCAAAAATGTTGTACACTACTTGTCACATGCATCCTACTTAACCAATAGAACATCCTTGTATTCTTGAATTGTGTGGTGTAATTGTCTGACCATATTAAGTGTTGGTTGTATCTTATACCTCTTTCCCTTAAACTATCATAGAAGACTGTAAGCATCCTTGCACAAACTATGAGGAATGAGTATGATCATCACTGATATAGAAGTGATACTCTCTTATAACCTTTCAATCCTCCCTGTACTATTAGGTGCATGCATGAATGCCATGTGTACAAAAATTGTAACTTGTGTAGAGTGGTAATACATATGTTGCATTTCATTTTAAGGTTTCAGTGTATAATTATTAGAAAAATCAATGATAGACATAATAGTAGTGAGGGGGAAAGTTTCCTTACACAACTTGAATTACTGATCTAACCACCTAGCTCTATGTGTGTGAACTATGTACTCATAAACTAGTTTATCTTGAAACGTCTTCATAAAATTAGCTATGCATTTATCCCTTTTCACTAACTCACACCTCTTTAATTCTATTCCATCTTTAACACCATATGTGACTGACTTGTATTTTCCAATAGAAACTAATGTCTTACCAACTTCATGTGTTCTATCTAGATGTAGGCATCTAGGCAACAGTTGCAAACCACCACATGTAGGGCAAAATCCTTTCAAACACATCATCTTATAGTAAATGCACTCGTCATCTCATCTACATAGTACACTTGAAATAAATTCTCTTGGTGATTTAGGAGGTGCTTGTAGACCACATTCCTGTAAAACATCATTAGTGTGTAAAGTACAACATATATAGTGATAAATATCATAATGCATGGAAAATTCAACATGGACCCTACAACAACACGTAGTACGTGCATGATTAATCTTAACATAAAATGGTTTTTTCATCTCAAAAAATCTTTGGCTAATTTTAATTTGAGGAAAGCTTTAAAGAAATGTTTCATAAAATTGTGTTTGAGTCATGTCTAAATAGTGTTTTGGATGTGGCTCCTAATTTCTAATTCCAATTCACCTTCTAACAACATCTCTTTGGTTGGGTGAAACCCTTGTGTTTTCATGCCAAAATTTGTCAATTAACATTCTTAGTGCATCAACAGTAACTATGTCCTTGCGTGAGAGTCTACCTGAGAATTCCCAAAGAGAATTATTGTTAGGATCCACAATTTTCTCTCGCCTCTCTAAGATATTGTGTAATATTATTCTACTTATCCTTAATGACTTGCTTGTTTTACTTATTAAACAAAATTTTTTCATTTCCTTTCCCATTATGGTTGATGTGAGGACACATCAAGTAACATTAGCATATTTTGTATGTGCTTTCATACTAATGGCTTGGTATGTATCAAATAGATTTCTCAGAATAGTTCTTTCACTACTATTTTCGGTTGTTCTTAACTCCAAAATTCTCATTGTCTCTCTAAAATTTAGATTTTTAATAATTTCAATAGCTAATTGGCATCTTCCACTTTGGTTTAAATTTTCAAAATAGTTATTCCAAATTCTTTTAATCATTCTTCTACAAGTTCTTTCAAAAATTTTATCATGCATTGGCTTCACACTATTTTCATTAATGTCAATTATAAAATTTGGTTTTCTACAAATTATTTTAGGAGGTGTTAAGATTTATTAGGTGCATTATGTGCATTAATCTCATCAAATTGAAGTGGTGTATCTTCTTCAAATTCATTAGGTGCATTTATCACATTGATTTCAAATGGAATATGGCCATTGCATTCATTAGGTGCATTCGTCACGTGCATTTAAATTGGTGCATGTAGATCATTTTTATTTGGTGTATTAGGTACATTTATCATGTCAATTTGGATTGTTACATGTTCATCACTTTTATTAGGTGCATTAGATGACGTACCTCCACGTAACCTCCTCATACACTCCCTTTATCTTATCTCTGCTACCTCTCATTGTTCATTTGTTCCTGTCTTGATCTTTCCCATTACATTAATATTAATTATCCTACACATAACATCATGATGAAAATCCATAATCAAATAGTAAGAAAACAACAAATGAGCATCATTTTATTATTATCTAAAGTAACAAACCAAAAAATAAAACAAATCAATCATTTCAAAGAAAAATTGACAAAAAAAAATGCAAACCCGACTATTACTATCCTAGAAACTGATGTCAAATAGTGCAGTGGGACCTTCAAATAACTTGATGTGCTGGTTTCTAGGTCGTTGGGAATATATTAAATAGATTTTCTCATAACTCGTATGGGTTATCAAAACCTAAAACCAACGTTAACATTTTCCTCATAACCCGTATGAGTTATGAAAAATTAGAGGTTCAACTCTACTTTTCTATAACCCGTACTAGTTCTTAAAAGTAGGAACCCATGAAGAGAGAGAGAGAGAGAGAGAGAGAGAGAGAGAGAGAGAGAGAGAGAGGCATGCCTTTACATCTCCAAAATGCGTACGTGTTATGAAAGACTTAAAATGTAATTTTCTTTTCAAAACTTGAGTATGTTATGATTGACACCAAAACCTGTACACATTTTAGGCTTGGAAGAAGGGTTGGCAAACAACCCAAATGATTGAAAGCCCATTTTCCCTCCATTTTAGTCCCTTAACATGTTTTTTCATCTTCTAACATGAATTCTCAACTTCATCCTTATTACGTTTACAAATGATCAAGTGGGTATCCCTAAAATTACCACCATAATCTCACATGTCTTCTCATCTTTCTAACCATATAAGTTTTTCAATTTTTGGACAACAGACATAGTGAAATTTATTTTTCTTCACTAGTGTCTTAACATGCCTCACATACATTTCTCTACCATTTTTTTAATAACTTTTGATCTACTTGACCAATTGCAAAACAAATTACATATTATGATCAAGTGGGTATCTCTAAAATTACCACCATAATCTCACACGTCTTCTCATCTTTCTAACCATATAAGTTTTTCAATTTTTGGACAACAGACATAGTGAAATTTAATTTTCTTTACCAGTGTCTTAACATGCCTCACATACATTTGTCTACCATTTTTTTAATAACTTTTGATCTACTTGACCAATTGCTAAAAAAATTACATATTACTGTTCTACACTTGAATCTATATACTTTTAAGAAAAGAAAATTGCATTTTCAATTATTTTGATGCAAGTTATGATAAGCACATGAACAAGTACTAGATTTTTAGGATGCGGTCACTTCAAAAAATCATTTTAAAAGTACTCAATAGAAAATTATGAAAAAATACACAACTCGAGATCTCACACCATCCTACCAAATGGTTTTTCAAAATGCTAAATGTAACTATATCTTTTGTTGAACGCACAGAAATAACTATGTTATGTTTTTATGAAAAAATCAAGAACAATTTTTCGTGTGTGAAGGGTTTGATCCTCTTAATCTTATCCGTTTTTAAAAAACTTTCGTAGTTTATAAACTAGTTTCAAAGTACTACAATTATTATTCTTTACACATCTTCTAATTTTGAGTGCAAGATGCTCTAATTTCTCTTTGAAGTTCAGGTTTACCCAATTTCAAAAAAAAAGTGGCCACTTATACCCCTTTTTGCACACCATCTTGGTGCACTTACCCTAGAAGTAATTAAATATATACTGCTATACCTTCCATTGACAACTACACATTGATACAATTTCCACAAAGGATACGGATTTAAGAAAAACATGTTGTTGGATTTGAATATGGTAACAAATTAACTAAGAAGGATTTCATTTATATTGTAACATAACCTAAAATTTTGTAATATATAAAAAAATGTTCCCAGTTGCTTATTTTATATATGTAACATAAATTCTAGTTTAATTTTTAACGATTCTAGTGTCTCTCAGTATGTTGAACATCTCCAAGTTTATTTCAAATAAGTGAATTTGATCTTACCTTTGTTGTGCATTACAACTTAAAAATGAAACAAGGTAAGTAATTCAATTTGTATTGTTTACCCAAAATAATTTCGTAGGCCAACAGATAGTCAAACATGTAGAAGACAAAGGAAATAAATAAAATCACAGTCCTCAAATCTAATCAATTAGACTGTAGATATTCCAATTAAATCCATTTCAACAAAATAAAAGCCTAGAAGTATTCAGTTTACTAAGTTTAAATTCCTCAGAAAAAAAAAACCCAAAATAATAGAAGAAATCAACAAGCAACGACTCTCATCTTTACATTGCCCACGGTTTCAGCAGACAAAAAAGAATTAATAAAGCAATAAGGTTGAAAGATAACTCTTTTCCAGTTGCAGATAGAAAACATCCAAGGAAAAGGTAGAAGTTTAATTTTTATAAGTATTTTAAGCAGGAAAATTTCTACCATTCGAAACAAGTCTCAATTTTTTTGTATTAGCAACTCTCCAATGCATTTAGTTTAAACTTAATTGAAATTGTACGCAAATGATTCTACAGTTACAATCCGAATGGTTCATTAACTTTAAAAAAAACTTCAGACCAAACGAAGTAATTCGATCCTTGAAGGGATAGCTCTCTAAAAAAAATATGGCTCGGATAAAGAAGGTTTTGAAACATCACACATAGATAAACATTTCAACAATGATAAGAAATTTAAGAATTTTATTCTTTAATAATGTTGTGCCTTTTAATAGAAGACGATATTTCAATAACCCAAATTCATTATACAAAATAGGAAATTTTATTGATAACACAGTGATTATCTTATATTTCCTTCACATTATATCAACATAATGAAAGAATTAAAAGAAAACCTGAAGATTTCGATGACAAGTCTGAATAAAACGAGGTTCTTCTAGGTAATTTCTAGGAATCTCTCTATGGCTTTAGTTCCAAGTTCCCATTTTTTTTTCCCCTTCATCTTCTTTTTTTCTACAATTACCTCACCTTTTCATTTATAACTTCTTGTGAGAGAGATTTCTCACCTACCAATGAGTCCATCACGTTGTGAATTTCACATGGAAGGAGTAGTTTCATTAAAATTTTATGTTACTTTTCACCCACCTTTGAATTGATAAGATAGTCCAACATAATTTCTTTAATTTTTTTAAAAGATCTTTCAAATTAATGTTTATTTTATTACATGTTTATATATTTCTTTATTTACAATAATCAACACACAGTTTAACATGTTTAATTTTTTTATTAATAAAATAAAAAACTTAAATAAATAATAATACTTCTAAATTCAATGAAGTACCTTTTTTTTCTAATTACTTCACATTCATTAATACATCGAAAAGGGAAGAGTTATATAAATCACATAATCTAATTAGATATGAATTCACACACGCTACAATCATAATCATAAAAAATATATTTTAAAATATCATTCTTTTTATCTGTAGATATTAAGTTAGAAAAAAACCAGTTAAACTAAGTGGTAATTTGATCTCACCGCTCCCAAGGAGCTAGTCTCCTCTACCTAAATCACATCCCCGCTTTCGATCCTGCCAAACCAACTAAACCACTAGATTGATTATCAGTAGGTTAGTCCATAAATCATAATCGAAAGTATGTTGCATCACATCCATTGCAATAATTATTATTTCATCATCATAAAATCACGACAATATCATGTCACAAGACCATATAAGTTGCATAATCCAACAGAAAGCAAAACCAACATGTCTACAAATCATAACGACTTAAGTCGAGAAACATCCGAGCAAGTCAACAAAAGTCCACAATGTCATTAACAAGTCCTAGAAATCACGAATCTAACTGGTCGAGCTATGACAAGAGATAATTATGTTAATATCTTGACAACTAGCTCTTGGGTTGATTTATTCAAAGAAGGGACATTTGAATAATTAGGGGCACTCGTCATCAAGTTGCACATGAAAAGAACCAAAGTACATAAATAAATTTGTGAAGAAGTTTGTCCCATAAACTATCTCTAGTATTGTAGATGTCTTCCTTATCTTCACACTTCACTCATTTCGAACCAAATAGTCATCCAACGCACAATGCACTCGGCCCATTTGGTGCATGGAATATGGGCTCTAATTCCAGAATAGCATTTTTGGATTATTGAATTCCATGTTTGTGTCCATCCAAACAAGCAGGAATTGGAATTTCAAAATTCCAATTTTGCCCACAAAATGGGCATTTCATCTTCCATTTGAAAAGGTGGAATTAGAAATTCTCATTCTAATTCCACTTTTCAAATGCCCATTTTATGTGTCGTCGAGTCTGCTTGCTGTTTATAATATTTGGTGTTTGAAAAATGCCAACGAATTGGACGAGGAGTTCGACACTTTCCCCACCTCGTGCAGCAACAAGACTGTATGGTTGAGATACGACATGCTGAGATCCCTCGCAGCGAGAATTCAGTCTATTTTAGGTGATTTGATGAGCCAAGGCGAGAGATTTGGGGCTCTGTTAAGTTGGAGAGACCCTCACGCCACCGCCATCTTTCTTCTCTTCTGTTTGTTCACTGCTGTTTTGCTCTACGTCACTCCATTTTGGGTCGTTGGGATTCTGTTGGGTGTTTATCTTTTTCGGCATCCCAAATTCAGAGATCCTTTGCCTTCTTCGCCGCTCAATTACTTTAGACGTCTTCCGCCGCTCTCTGACTGGATTTTGTAAAATTTTCTACAAAAGTTCTCCACTCGCCCTTCAGGGCAGGGTTTGCATCTACCAAATTCTTTTTGTACTTAACAATTAAATGGTTTTTTTTGGTTGAATTTTTTGATAAAACCAAAGAAGAGAGAGTGCTGCGACTTGTTATATTGCATATTCCAATTCCAGATTGTGGCACCCAAACACAGAAAAAACATCTTCTCAGTCATCTTCCGGGCGAACCAAACGGTTCCAACACATATTCCAGATATCATTTTGAGGATATGTATCTTCCAGAATTGCAGCATATTCTAGAATTGACTATATCCAGCATTTCGTATTCCATGCACCAAATGGGCCCTTCCATTTGGTGCATGGAATATGGGCTCTAATTCCAGAATAGCATTTTTGGATCATTGAATTCCATGTTTGTGTCCATCCAAACAAGCAGGAATTGGAATTTTGAAATTCTAATTTTGCCCACAAAATGGGCATTTCATCTTCCATTTGAAAAGGTGGAATTAGAAATTCTCATTCTAATTCCACTTTTCAAATGCCCATTTTATGTGCCGTCGGGTCCGCTTGCTGTTTATAATATTTGGCGTCCAAAAAAAGCCGACGAATTGGACGAGGAGTTCAACAATTTCCCCACCTCGCGCAGCAACGAGACTGTACAATTGAGGTACGACAGGCTGAGATCCCTCATAGCGAGAATTCAATCCGTTTTAGGCGATTTGGCGAGCCAAGGTGATAGATTTGGGGCTCTGTTAAGCTGGAGAGACCCTCGCACCACCGCCATCTTTCTTCTCTTCTGTCTGTTCACTGCTGTTTTGCTCTACGTCACTCCGTTTCGGGTCGTCGGGATTCTGTTGGGTGTTTATCTTTTTCGGCATCCCAAATTCAAAGATCCTCTGCCTTCTTCGCCGCTCAATTACTTTAGACGTCTTCCGCCGCTCTCTGACTAGATTTTGTAAAATTTTTTGCAAAAATTCTCCGCTCGCCCTTCGGGGCGGGGTTCGCATCTACTAAATTCTTTTTGTACTTAACAATTAAATGGTTTTTTTTGGTTGGATTTTTTGATAAAACCAGAGAAGAGAGAGTGCTGCAACTTGTTATATTGCATATTCCAATTCCAGATTGTGGCACCCAAACGCAGAAAAAACATCTTCTCAGTCATCTTCCGGGTGAACCAAACGGTTCCAACACATATTCCGGATATCATTTTGAGGATATGTATCTTCCAGAATTGCAACATATTCTAGAATTGACTATATCCAGCATTCCGTATTCCATGCACCAAATGGGCCCTTCCGTTTGGTGCATGGAATATGGGCTCTAATTCCGGAATAACATTTTCAGATTATTGAATTCCATGTTTGTGTCCATCCAAACAAGCAGGCATTGGAATTTCGAAATTCCAATTTTGCCCACAAAATGGGCATTTCATCTTCCCTTTGAAAAGGTGGAATTATAAATTCTCATTCTAATTCCACTTTTCAAATGCCCATTTTATGTGCCGTCGGGTCCGCTTGCTGTTTATAATATTTGGCGTCCGAAAAATGCCGATGAATTGGATGAGGAGTTCGACACTTTCCCCACCTCGCGCAGCAACAAGACTGTACGGTTGAGGTACGATAGGCTGAGATCCCTTGCAGCGAGAATTTAGTCCGTTTTAGGCGATTTGGCGAGCCAAGGTGAGAGATTTGGGGCTTTGTTAAGCTGGAGAGACCCTCGCGCCACCGCCATCTTTCTTCTCTTCTGTCTGTTCACTGTTGTTTTGCTCTACGTCACTCCGTTTTCGGTTGTCAAGATTCTGTTGGGTGTTTATCTTTTCCGGAATCCCAAATTCAAAGATCCTTTGCCTTCTTCACCGCTCAATTACTTCAGACGTCTTCCGTCGCTCTCTGACCAGATTTTGTAAAATTTTCTGCAAAAATTCTCCGCTCGCCCTTCGGGGCGGGGTCCGCATCTACCAAATTCTTTTTGTACTTAATAGTTAAATGGTTTTTTTTGGTTGAATTTTTTGATAAAACCAGAGAAGAGAGAGTGCTGTGACTTGTTATATTGCATATTCCAATTCCAGATTGTGGCACCCAAACGCAGAAAAAACATCTTCTCAATCATCTTCCGAGTGAACCAAACGGTTCCAACACATATTCCAGATATCATTTTGAAAATATGTATCTCCCAGAATTGCAGCATATTCCAAAATTGACTATATCCGGCGTTCCATATTCCATGCACCAAAAGGCTAAAACCACAAATTCGCTTGAAAATAACGAGGAATGAGACATGTGATAAAGCACGCATACGAAACTCTCAAATATATCTAATACTAATTTCTATTTTTATAAAACAGAGTTTATTTTTCTCGCGCAGGAAAAAAAGCACGCAAGGAGAACCACAAAATAAGTACCTAGCACACTCCGTCTGCTTTTTAACCCTCCATCCTAAACCACTCATTCTAGTTAGCGCCTAAATCTGACGGTCAATCTAACGTCCACCATAAAGTTATACGGCCAACGAACTTACTCCGTCGATTCCCATCATATTGTTACCGTTGGAGATCTTTCTCCTCTTCATTAACGTAGATAAGAAATACGGAAGCGAATATACCACTCAGATATTGCTAACTGGAGGAGAATAAACGAAATAGTGAAGGGAAAAATATCACGCAATCACAACGAGAGTCCAATTCCAGTTAAACATGGCCAATTATTTTAAAGCATTCGAAAATTCCTGATCTCAGACAGTGTAATCGAGCAAAGACAACATCTATAACACAATAAAATGAAATCTCCACCATCGCCATTGCAGTCAGCTGGAAGAGGCCACCAAAAGATGGTTCTAGAGCCTCTGTATCTTCAAGTAGGAGGAGGCACCAAATTTTTGGGCTATGGGGAAAGGCTTTCAGTTTTATGCGAGCATGGCGCCAAGTATGGCAGAGCCAGATGCGCAATTGGGAAAAAATGGAGCAAAAAGGGTTTTGAATCAAATAATATTCATAATGTAAGTCTCTTGTCGAAATTATATGCCGCTACACTGCCGTCCTCGGTTGATACCTTTCCTGAAGAAGAAGAAGAAGACGACGACGACGACGATTTATCTCGTTTCAGAGGTTTGGTGTTAGACCTATATTACAGGTGTGAATATGTTAAATATTATAGTTTATGAAATATTAACGTTTTCTTGTTGTTGTTTCGGAAACGTTTATTTTTATATTTGTGTTGTTTGGAGGCGCTCAACTTACTTTACTTCAGATTTTTTATTCGTTTACTAGTTTAAGGAATATTATTGGGGCTTGATTTGGACTCTGCTCTAGAGGTTAAAACAATTTGTGGCAATGTGCTTAGTTTTTGTAATTTTAATTTTTGTCATGGTTATCCAACCGTCTGCTGGGTGGGGAAGGAGTGCTACAGCGTCAGTCTCGCTATGCTTTCCGACCCCACCACCACCAGTAATGAATTTTTGTTGCTTGGTTTGTAATTTTTTATAGGGTTGAAAGAATCTGTAAATTTTTGGTGGGGATTCCAACCACCGGGTTGGGCTAAAATATCAATGTCTGCGGCATAATTTTCTTGGCTAAGCTGCTAAGGTGGGAGGCTAGGCTGACATGTTCTTATCCCTTTTATGAGTCGGGCTTTAGTAGTTTGCCAGAATGGATGAGTGACAACCTTTTTACTATCCAAGCCTCTTAACCAGTTGAATTTCCGTCAGGTGACATTGTTTTATAATTCCTATGGTCTGTCGACTTGGATCTAGTGCTTATCACTAGTGGGTCTAATCATTGCTAAGTGAGAAACTTAACTGGGTGTAGTCAAGGGAAAGCGGCTATGCAATCTTTTGCACACTGAGTCTTGCCTGTAAATAATTGGAACTAACACACCTTGCCAAAAGAGGAGAAGTAATGTGTTTGGGTTCTTTGGAGAGAGAATCAGCAATTAATGTTAGTCATATGACTCCAACTTGACAAACTAAACATTTGAAATTAATGCTAGTCATGCGGTTTCAACTTGAAAAGTTAAATATAGAATATCAGTAGAAACTCTTAAAATGCTTAAAGCTCCAACATATTTTAATTCTGCAATTTTGTCTGTAGAAGCTATAAAAACTGCATTAAGCCAAAAAATATGATAAAATCAAAATAAAAAAGCAAGGATAGTTCCATCCATGAGCTAGGCATCAAAGAATGCAGACCATGCTTATGCGCAATGAAATTAGTGCCAAATAAACTGAATGGATAAAATCAGCAATCAGTTTAATGATTGTAAGAGTCTGTAGTTTATCATCATAAATGAATATCTCTGTTCCCAAATGAAACCAAAAGTTGAGTTTGGTATTTCGAAAGAAGATGAGATTGCTAACATGATAATCTGGGGACATGTATACCTATGCTTGTTTTGGACATGATGTCCTTTGTGATTGATACATTAAACTTATGTGAATCTCATTGTTTCTGTCATTGAACCAGTTTCCCCATTCACAAAGCTTGTGCAAATAGAACCTGACACAATATCATGGGCATGAAAGAGCTAAATTTAGCTCAAATTGCATATGTACAGCTGCAAATTTTTTTCCCACAAAGCAAACCTCTTTTTTTTTTTTTCATTTTTGAGGGTAAAAAATAATTTTATTCAAGAACTAATAAGATCATACACACCACAAATATTTCCAAATGGCCCTCGCCAAAATAACATACAGTATATGAGTAATCGACCAGGGAAGTCTATGAAACCATCAATCAGTACGTGTTGAGGGATAGACTCCATTGGCAGTTGAACCCCACCAAATGAAAACTACCTTTCATGATCCTCATGAATAAGCTTAAGAAGTTGCTGTGATTTCTCATAATCTAAACCACTCCAATTACCAACACTCCAATTGTGAATTCCTTCATAAGCCCTCATAGCAAGATAGTCAGCCACCCTATTCCATTCTATTGAGATGTGCACAAAGGAAATTACCTCAAAACTCGTGGGCAGGTGCAAGATTTGTTTAGCTACTGTAGCCAATCTCCAAAAGACCTCTTGGTAATTTCTACAGTTTTGTTTCAAATAGAACCTTCTTCCATCCCATAGCACAAGCTCTTTCTAAAGCCTTAAGATCTCCCTAGGATTCCATTTGATTATTAGAATGAGAGCTCACAAAAGCAGAGAAAATAAAATGGACCGAACCTTCACTATCTCGCCCTATTCCCCCAATACCAACTTTCCCAAATTACCTCTAGAATAGCCATCATTATTAATTTTAAGAACTCCACTAGGTGGACTCCATTTTCTAGATCTATTAAACTTCTTAGAAATTTGATCTTGATTACTACATGTATGTTGCATAGACGAAGAAAGATAAATCTACAAGTTTTAAAATATTACCTTAGGTGAGACATTTATTTTAACTCAAGAGCCACAAAAAGAAATTGCACTTGGGCCATCCAAAATGATTGCAAATTCTCCGCCACCAAAGAATTTCAACCTCTCCTCTTCTCTGCTCTTCAAGATTTTGATATCCAAGAGCATTTGTGTACACACCTTTTAAGTCATAGTCCCAAGGCTAGTATGTTAGAGTCCTCTAGAGAACAACAAGGTCTCTCAGCTAAAATGGAAGCCAAAGTATCTTGATCTTCTTGAGACCTCCCTCCAGGCCAGCTCTGTGGCTCTCCCCACCTATGTATAGTGGATCTACCCAAGGGAACTTGATATTTAAAGTCAACAACCTTGGACCATGCGGCTTCCAAAAAAATATTACAAAAACACTAGAGTTAGAGTAAAGACGAGAGAATAGGAGATGATTATCCCAAGAATCTTCCCCAAATAAAGCATTATTACCTTTATTTATTATCCAAATAGCCTAGTTTGAATAAGCATGGTACTTTTCTTATGGTGTCTCAAATTATGATATCTTCTTTACCAATTCCATTCTTAGGATGCCCTAAAAAATCCTCTCAAGATACTTAGAATTGAGGATTTTAGCCCAAGGGTTGACAAGTATTTTTGCACTACCTTCAATACAATCTGCCAGCTAAAGCTTGACAATTGAGTTCTGATTGGCAATTCAATGCCTCCAACCTCTCTAGGACTACAAACAATGTTCTAGTTCATGAGGCACCATGTATGTCTATTCTTGTTTTTGGCCCATCAAAAAACTTCTTAGGGAGAGCATCGAATTTCTCGAGACAACTCTTATGAGCTGCCAAAATTAAGAACCTATAAATATACAGTGCTTGAAAGATAAATTTTAAGAGTTCTAGCTACCACAAAAGTTCGAAGGGGAATCCCGGGACCCAAAAAAGACAACCACAAAAGTTCTAGCAATTAACTCTCAAATGCAATCTATCTAAGATCTTCCAATAATCTCTTCTAAGACATCCAACTGAAAGAGGAATTCCGAGATACTCCCCAAATAGAGACCCAATATGAAAATGAAAAATATTTGCTATCTTGCATTGAATACGAACAACAATGTTAAAGAAAAAGATTTGTGACTAAAAGAAACTAAGTAAATATTGAAAGCCTTCCTGAAATTAATAGCCTATTCAACTCTAGCCACCCCGATCAAAGTTGTATCATCTATGAACTAAAGATCAGAGTGGGAAATAGAGTTCTTTGCCTAAGACCAACCTTGAATACATCCTCTTAGATGAAAACACCTTAGCAACCTACCTAATCCTGCAGCCATTAAATGAACAGATAAGGAGAAAAGAGTCTTCTTGTCTAAGGCCTTTAGAAGCTGGAAAAAGGGAAGAGGGTAAACAAATGTTACCAATGTCACATAGATCATAACCCATTTGACCCACTTTGCTAGAAAATTCATTAGCCTATTAAAAACTCTGTAGGAAATGCCTTGACCTTGATAAGCCTTTGACATATTTGTTTGATGAACATAGCCTTTTCCTTTCAAAGTAGTCATAGAGTGAATGACTTAAGTTGCAATAACAATACAATCCAAAATCTGACAACCCTTTACAAATCCACCTTGTTCAGGGGATATAAGAATATTTAAAATCTTCTTCAAGCGTTCTGCAATAATCTTTGTAATGATTTTGTAAGTGACATTGCAAAGAGCAATAGGACAAAATGAGTCCAGTGAAAATGTGTTTTCACTCTTGGGAATCAATGAAAGAAAAGTGGAATCAATTGCCCTTATTATCTGCTTATTCAAAACTTACAATTTCCCAAAATTCTTGAAATAATTCAATGGGAAAACCATTAGGGCTTAGAGATTTACCTTTCTTCACTTGAAAGACAATTGACTTAAGCTCCTCCATTAAAATAGCATCCAACAAAGGCCTATTCTTATCATCATAAAACAAAGGAGGAATACACTCAATAATAAGTCTCTCATTATCTACATGTTGAGATACTTTCTCATCAGATAAAATAGAGAAATGCTTGCCATATTTGCAAGAAATATCTTGGAAAGAAGAAAGGGTTTCCCCTTGACAAGAGATGAGGGAGGCTATAAGCCTATAACATTACCACTTCTTTGCTTCTTGACCAAGTTATGAGAAAGAATAGTATTTCTATCTCCTTTCTACAACTAGTCGACCCAAGTTTTTTGTCTCCAAAGAATCTTCTCTTGAAAATCCCATTCAACCATTTTCTTGGAGAGGGAAGTTTCCAATCTCGGAATTTCCTTTGTCAATTCCTCATCACTAATTTGGAAGGTAACTTCCTCCAATTTAACTTGAAGATGCTTTTTATTTTGAAAATTATTCCCAAAGACAAACTTGTTCCATTTCTTGAGCTTGTACAATTGAAGGTGCTTCAAGAACATGGCTGTGCCAAAGCTAGGTTTCCCTTCTAACTGCCAACCCTTTAAAAGCTTAAACAGATCATCATCTTGGAACCACATCAGCTGAAATTTGAAAGGTGGAGTTTTAGCATTGATGACATCACAGGGTGAAAGAGGATGGGCTAATGAAACTTTACTTGGCACATCTTTGGGAGCATAGACATTAGTGAGTAGGATAGAAGCCCTCGAGACAAAACCAAAGGCCACCAAGAAAATTGAATTCCTACTACAAACCCACCAAGGAGGAGTTATACTGCAGGGATCCCATAGGCGTGCCAAAACACTTGAAGTACTCTGAGCTCCAATGGAAAGACAATGACCACCTCTCCAAATCTCAGAGGCAGTGCTAAACATACCACATGATTTCTTGAATGAAAACAATTCTAGCTTGTGATCTCTATTCATATCACAACACTCAGACCCTTCCTAGTGTCTTGGCAGGGTTATCAAGTAGTAGAGATTTGTTGTTACATTCCAAGATATCAGCATCATTTTAGGGGAGTAGGAAAGTGAGAATCTAATGTCTTGATAACACTAGATTCAGCCAAAGTTCCCCTATCAATTCCATTTATTTGCGATCCTTCTTCCTTCCTACTATTACCATCTTATCCATACCATTCTTTTTAATGTTTTTTGTTGAAGACCTAACATAGTAGAGGTCTTCTTTTTTCCTTCATCCTTGGTCTCTATACCATGTATGAGATTTTGCATGACTTCATCCCTATTTATTTCTATCGGATTTTCCATCAAGGGAGCATACTCAATCTCTTTGGCATGAATTTTAGTATTTTCTTGGGGCTTGTCCTTATTATCCAAATGAGTAGAATCAAGAAGTATCCCCTTCTTTAAAAGACGTTTGCAATTCAAAAGAAGGGTTTAAAAAAGAATTAATACTTGGACCTTGGAGATCACTGTCGTGGTCAACTTTATTAAAATCTTGCTCCATTGAGCTCTGATCCTCAAAATTTTCTAGTACATCAATATATTACCAATGATTAACCGATTTCATCCATATATGAGATTTGATAGTGCTTCATCCCTATTTATCTCTATTGGATTTTCCATCAAGGGAGCATACTCAATCTCTTTGGCATGAATTTTAGCATTCTCTTGGGGCTTGTCCTTATTATCCAAATGAGTAGAATCAAGAAGTTTCCCCTTCTTTAAAAGACGTTTGCAATTCAAAAGAAGGGTTTAAAAAAGAATTAATACTTGGGCCTTGGAGATCATTGTCGTGGTCAACTTTATTAAAATCTTGCTCCATTGAGCTCTGATCCTCAAAAGTTTCTAGTACATCAATATGTTACCAATGATTAACCGATTTCATCCATATATGAGATTTGATAGTGTTGATGTTTTGTAGCTTCAGTCGGATAAACACGACGAGTCAATACTAGTGAAGATATGTATATATATATTTAGTATATACAAGATGTATATATACACTTATATATATATATATATATATATATATATATATATATATATATATATATATATATATATATATATATATATATATATATATATATATATATTATGTAAATATTAGAGAAATTAATATAATTTTTCAAGAGATGTTATATATATATATATAATCATAATTGTCATTATATTAATTACATAATAATGAATAGATATTCATGGGAGATGTCTCTTCTTGGCTCATTCTCAATATAAATGCAAGAGATTGTTGCATTTGGAAAAAATACTATAGAGGCAGTGCTATTACATTTGCAACGATCCTAAAAAAACCTTAACATGGTATAAGAGCTAGGTTGCAATGCAATGTAAGAGAGTCGTTCGTTGATGGTGAATGTGTGACTGGCTTAGAAAATACAGTCTCAGTACGGGGACCATATTGAAAAACGAAAAATGCTAAGAGGGGGAGGGGGTGAATCAGTATTTTAAAACTTTAATTAGATAAACAAATCAAACAAACACACTCAAGGAAGGAGACAAGACACAGATGGTTTTTGTCACGTGGAAAACCCAAGGTGGGTAAAAAACTACGACTTCATTAAACAACCGGGCTACAACCCTTTTCTCAAGAGCTACAACTCTTCAATCAATTTTACAAAGCAGGCTTCAACTTGACTTCCAAAAAGGCTACAACCTTTTCAATAAATACGACTTGAGATGAAACAAGACCAAAAATAACTCTGAGTCTTTACTGAAAATATAAAGACATCTGAACCAGGATTGCAACTAAATTGAATTCTTGTGATATAGTTCTGCCTGAAGATCTTTCTTCAACTGCGATCAATGGCTCCTTCTAAGGTATGAACCGAATCCAAGTGTGTCCTAGATTCGCATCCCCTTAACATAATCCTCTAAACTGAATTTTTTTATTTTTTCAAAACTGAGCCTCCATTCGAAACCTTTGATATTGCTCTCTCTCGTTTTTAATTTCTGAATACTAGCTCCCTTTTCTAATCTCCCACTCCCGTTGTGTATTTGCTTGCTTGTGCACACACGTCTTTCACACATGGAAAGAATAGACTATGTATTGCCCCCGTATGCACTCGTTTCTGCCCTTTCTAATGTCCTTGAAATTTTACACCCAGCTCGAGACTTGCACACTGTGCTTTTGATATATGTCTATAGCTTTTTGGTGAAGCGGAACTGGGTCTCCAAAAGGGACTTCGAAAATGACTGTCTCCTATACCTTTTTGGCTGACAAACACTTGCAACACTTTATCTGATATTCAACTCAAATCCCAGCATTACGGCTTCTAGGAAATATATCCCGACATGCCAGACCTTTTTTTTTCCACACAGATTCGAGCTTGCCTATTTGCATACTATCTGTTTTTCTTTTTTTACTAGGATTCTGCAAAGACCCCTAATGCTAGCGAGCTCACCGATTTTTGTCTTACGCAACTGTTTGTATATCCAACTTCCGCAAAAACGAAGACTAATAAAGTTCGTTTTTATTGTTCCTTTGCACACTCGGCTAAATCTCTGTGGGTAACTCAAAACACAACCTAGATATTCTTATTGCAAGCTCCCTGTCATTTTTCTAAATAAGGTTCGATGATGTCTTGTATAAAAACGGTTAAAAAAAAAAAACTCCCAATAAGCAACTACAAGAAACGACGCATTCAGGGAATAAAAAATGACCTACAGTCCTCCCATCAGAATTTGTCGATATGTATCCTGTTTTCCAATATGTTTAACACTTATTTTTACAGCACCAAAGGGCCGACCCACCTACACTTGTCAAGATACGATAACATACTCTAATCTTGTGCAGCGCCTTTGCAAACATGCATTAGAGAATGATTACGAAAATCACAGCAACGGTTTTTGGAACTAATGAAATCATCCGCTTTGGCATTCTGTATTGGTGCGGTAGTTTTAAAAAATGACAGAGGACATGATTGTTCTTTAAACCAATACTCCAGTTACAAAAGTGTTAGTGTAATCATGTGAATTTCTGCGAACTGAGTCCCAAGGCGTTTGACACAAGTCTTAAAAGAACGTGTGTCCAAGAGACACAGGTAGAGTGCGAGCAGATATATAAACACTCCTTAACTTGACAGGGAGGGGTTACATTGTCACAGGTGCCAACATAAGAACACGTGTATGCCGGTAGAGTTGAAATGATTCTTATGCTTCAAAGTCCAACCAATCAGAATAGTTAACCAGATGCTAACATCAGAGGCAAAGACACTGCATGAATAAACACATGGCAAGAAGTATGCACGACAGTGCCAGCCAGTCTAGCAAAATAGGGATCAGCTAAAATATACTGATATCAATGACATAAACTTAACAATGTCCCCCTTTTTGTCATTGATGGCAACTTCAACTAGAAGAACCAGCAGAAAAAACAACTCCCCTTGAATAGCTAAACATTTGAAACAACTCCTCCTGAATATCTACTCCCCCTTTTACATCAATGAACATGAAACTGAAGTACAAGTGCAGTCCAAAAGATATAACTATGAAGCCCGACTGCTGAAAACACACCTTTCAATGAGGTAGGAGAACACCAAGCTTGCTTCGAAGATACTCAAAGTGTTCTCGGGGTAACGGTTTAGTAAAAACATCAGCAATTTGTTCCTTGGAACAAACATAGTTCAGTTTGACAGTATTGTTAGCAACTTGCTCCTTCAGATAATGATTTAATCGGAATATGCTTGGTGCGAGAATGCATCACTGGATTTTTCGAGATATCAATGACACTTGTGTTGTCACAAAAAATGCAAATAGGATCAGTAAATTCAAGTTTATAGTCACACAAAGTATTCTTCATCCAAATTACCTGAGTGCAACATGAGACTGCTGCAATATATTCAGCTTCAACAGTGGATAATGAAGTGCAAGACTGTTTCTTGCTAAGCCATGAGACCAAACAACCACCCAAAAAGAAAGCACACCCACTTATACTTTTCTTATAATCTACGAAACCACCCCAATCTGCATTTGTATAGGCTGTAAGAGAGAAATCAAAACTCTTTGGAAACCAAATACCAAGGTCAACAGTGCCTTTCAAATATTTAAAAATTCTCTTAACAGCTTGAACATGTGTTTGCTTTGGAGATGCTTGAAATCTAGCAACATAGCCAACAACTTGCATAATATCCAGTCTAGTGGCTGTAACAAATAGCAAACTCCCTACCATAGATCTATAAAAAGTCTAATAAAAAAAATGAGACACATTGTCCTTACTTTGTTTACATCCGGTTTCCATAGGAGTGCTAACCGGATTACAATCTTCCATTTTGAATCTCTTAAGCAACTCTCTAACATACTTAGCTTGGGAAATGAAAACAACTTCAGAAGATTGATTAATTTGCAGCCCAAGAAAGTAAGTTAATTCACCCATCATAGACATTTCAAATTCATCTTTCATACAAGCAGCAAATGTCTTAGACATTTTGACATTGTTACTACCAAAAATCAGATCATCTACATAAACCACAACAATGAGAATGCTGTTACCTTCCTCTTTGACATACAAGTTGTTGTCTACATATCCCTTTTTGAAGCCCTGCTGCTGCAAGTAATTATCCAGCCTGTCATACCAAGCTCTAGGAGCTTGTTTGAGTCCGTAAAGAGCCTTTTTCAGCTTGCACACATAATCCACATTGTTAAAAATAAGACCTTCCGGTTGTTCAACATAGATTTCTTCAACCAAGTCCCCATTTAAGAAGGCAGATTTAACATCCATTTGAAAGACTTCCTTTAAAGGAAGCAAATGCAAGAAAAATTCTGATTGCTTCTAATCTTGCAACCGGTGCAAAGGTTTCACTAAAATCCACACCTTCAAATTGAGAATAACCTTTGCAAACTAAATGAGCCTTGTTTCTAATGATCTTGCCATCTTCATTTACCTTGTTCCGGAATACCCATTTTGTACCTATTACATTTTTGTTAAGGGGTCTTGGCACAAGCTCCCAAGTGTTGCTCTTTTTAATTTGTTCTAACTCCTCTTTCATAGCAGCCACCCAATGCTCATCTACAACTGCCTCTTTAAAACACTTAGGCTCAATCATAGAAATGAATGAGAAGTCATCATCCTCAAAATAGTTAACATTTTGCTTAGCATTCCTAGTTTTTTTTTCAGCTATAACTTGATCAATAGGGTGATTCTTTTGAACAAACTTTGAAGGAGTTTTGAAGTTAGAGGCATCATGATCACCTTGAGAATCATACTCGGAATTATCATGTGAATTTTCAGCATCATTAGAAGTAGAGACTGTTTCTTCATGAGCAGATTGAGCTTTACTTTTGTCATTCTCACCACTTTTGCTAGCTGTTACAACTTGAATATGAGGAGGAGAAGAAGGTACAACAGTGCTGGTTTGAGTTTTTTCTTCTTCAGGGCTGTCATCATTCTCACCAAGTTCATTAGTAACCTCATGAATCTTAACATTGACACTCTCTACTAATTTATGCAGCCTTTTATTGTAGCATTTAAATGCTTTACTTTTAAAAGAATAGCCAAGAAAAATTCCCTCATTAGATCTAGATTCAAACTTTCCCAAATTATCTTCATCTCTCCTAATGTAGCATGGACTCCCAAAAATTTTAAAGTACTTAACAGTAGCTGGTTTACCTTTCCAAAGTTCATATGGAGTCTTGTTGAACTTGGGTCTTAACAACGTTCTATTCTGAATGTAGACTGCTGTGTGGACAACCTCTCTCCAAAATACATCTTTCACTTTTCTTTCATTCATCAAACATCGTGCCATTTCTTGAACAATTCTGTTTTTTCTTTCCACAACACCATTTTGTTGTGGTGTTCTTGGGGCTGAAACCTGTTTCTTGATTCCATGTTGCTCACAAAACTTAACAAATTCATTTGAAGTGAATTCTCCCCCATTATCATCACGCAAGCATTTGATTTTCACATCCATTTGATTTTCAACTAGATTTTTAAAAATCTTAAACTTCTCTATAGCCTCTGATTTTTCTTTTAGAAAAGTAACCCAAGTCATACGAGAAAAATCATCAATAAGAAGCATAAAGTATTTTTCACCTTGAAGACTTGCTGTGCTAGTTGGTTCACAAAGATCCGTATGAACAAGCTCAAGTGGCCTACTATTGAAATGATCTTTCGGTTTGAAGGAATCTCTGGTTTGTTTTCCCTCTTGACAATTTTTGCAAACAACATCAGCTGGTTTCTCTATCATAGGCATATCTCTTACAGCTTCCTTTTTATTGATTTTGATAAGATTATCAAAATTTACATGCCCAAACCGCTTGTGCCAAAGCCAAGTATCCTCTACCTTGCTCAAACAACAGGTCTCATCATTGGAATCATCAAGAATATAGAGATAATTTGCTGCTCTAGTTGCTTTAGCTATGACGTCAATTCTCTTTTTAATAGTGCAAGAATTTGAGTTAAAGCTAAGGTCATACTCTTGATCACATAGCTAACTTACACTTAAAAGATTGTGTTTCAAACCTTCAACATAAAGAACATTCTCAACAATGGTTTCATCATTATTAATCAAGACAGTACCTATACCAGCAACCTTTGCAGAGGAGCTACCTCCAAATCTAACCTTTCCACCTTTCATTTTCTTGAGAGAATGAAACTTACTTAAATCACTTGTCATATGGCTGGAGCAGCCACTGTCAACATACCAAATATCCTTCTCACTGCTGGCAAGAACAACTGTTTGAACAACAAGAAATTTTAGAGGAATCTCTCTCTTTAACTTTTCTTCTCCAAACTTTGGTCACTTTTCTCCTTCTTTTTGGTTCAACATTGTAGAACAAATCTGCACTATAGCTGTTGCAAAATCTTGAGGTGTGGCCATACTTGTTATAGTTGTAGCAAATTAAGTTGTACTTCCTAAAGACATTCTTTTCATGCTGAAAATAATTCTTAAAGGGAGCAGCTCTACAATCAACAACTCTATGTCCAAAGTAATTACATGAAAAATAGTAGCCATAGAAAAAAGGTTTATTTACCTTGTTGAGTGCAGGCTGGCTACTTTTCGGTGGTGAGGAGTTTTGATCAAGTTGCATGCCAACTCCTCTCTTATCTTTGGTGGGTCTTTGAGAACCAAGAACGTCATCTAACATAACATTGCCACTCTTGAAGGACATTTCTTCACTTGAAAGCATAGAAGTTTTACCTATGTTTCTAAGAGCAACAATTTCAGCTTCTAGCTTGGCAATGTTTTCCTCTTTTATCTGAATTTGATTTTCCAGATTCTCACGAATCTTTTTAGCTTCCTCATTCAAGATTTTAGAATCAACAAGTTGAGTTTCAGCCTCTTTGAGAGATGTTGCAATCTTCAACTTTTCAGCACTCTTAACTTGTAGAAGATCCGCAAGACTTAGATTCTTCCTTTTTAGTTTCTTTATCTCAGTTAGAGCTGCAATCAATTCAAGTTTAAGATCCACTTCATCATCTTCAGCATCTTCATTTTTTTTGGAGCTCAAGTCATCAACAACCATGAACATGACTTCATTAATTCGAGAGTCACTTTCGCTGCTTGAAGAATCATCGCTGTCATTTTTTGAAAACAACACCTTCTTGCTGTTTTTAGATTTCCAATTCTTCTTGGCAAATCTCCTAGTTTTCCGGAATTTAAATTCTTTTTCATCATTGCTGTCATCTTCTTTATCAAACGGACACTTTGAGGCAAAGTGATCAAGTTTTCCACAGTTGAAGCATTTCAAACTAGATTTGCCTTTACTTTTGTTAAGGCCCTTTTTCAGCCTTCTAATGAGGTAAGCAATTTCCTCATTGGAGTCCTCATCCGAGCTATCACTGAGATTATTTTCCTTGTCCTTTCTCCTTTTAGAAACCTTGAAGGTAGATTCAATTTTGGAAGGCCCTTCAATTGTAGTCCTCATCTCATAGGTAGTCAAGATACCATGCAATTTGTCAACTGTCAGAGCGTCCAAATTTGACATTTCTTCAACAACAGAGACTTTAGCATCAAGCTCATGGGAAGAGAACGCAAAATTTTTTGAACCACGGTTTTCTCTCCAACATTTTCTCCTAGACCTTTTAAAGCGTTGACTACCTCATCAACATGAAGAAAGTAAGCAACAATATTTTCACTATCCTTCATGCGAAGACCTTCAAAGACAGCCCGGTGAGTTTGAACTTTAGCCTTCCTAACTTTGTCATCACCATGATATGCATTATGCAATTTATCCCAAACATTTTTTGCGGTAGCACAATGCTTGACCTTTACGAATTTAGCTTCAGTTAGACCACACAAAATCGCATTCATAGCTTTGGTATTATTCTCAAATTCCTTTTTACTCGCAAGAGTAGAAGGAATAGTGTAACCATTGACGAGATTGAGATAGACATCACAACCAAGAGACATGATGTAAGTCTTCATGCGAACACTCTAGAAGGCATAGTTGTTTCCATCGAAAAGAGGTGCACGATTCGTAGCAAGACCTTCTAAGGCACTCATGATAGGCACAAGAATCGAACTCTCAAGCTTTTAAGCAAGGGAAGAGAGTGACTTGCTCTGATACCAATTGAAAAATGAAAAATGCTGAGAGGGGGAGGGGGTGAATCAGTATTTTAAAACTTTAATCAGATAAACAAATCAAACAAACACACTCAAGGAAGGAGATAGGACACAGATGGTTTTTGTCACGTGGAAAACCCAAGCTGGGTAAAAAACCACGACTTCATTAAACAACATGGCTGCAAAGCTTTTTTCAAGAGCTACAACTCTTCAATCAATTTTACAAAGCAGGCTTCAACCTGACTTCCAAAAAGGCTACAACCTTTTCAATAAAAATGAATTGAGATGAAACAAGACCAAAAATAACTCTGAGTCTTTATTGAAAATATAAAGACATCTGAACCAAGATTGCAACTGAATTGAATTCTTGTGAATTCTAAGGTATGAACTGAATCCAAGTGTGTCCCAGAGATTTGCATCCCCTTAACATAATCCTCTAAACTGAATTTTTGATTTTTTCAAAACTGAGCCTCCATTCGAAACCTTTGATATTGCTATCTCCCATTTTTAATTTCTGAATACTAGCTCCCTTTTCTAATCTCCCACTCCCGCTGTGTATTTGCTTTCCTGTGCACACACGTCTTTCACACATGGAAAGAATAGACTGTGTATTGCCCCTGTATGCACTCGTTTCTGCCCTTTCTAATGTCCTTGAAATTTCAGACCCAACTTGAGACTTGCACACTGTGCTTTTGATATATGTCTATAGCTTTTTGGTGAACCGGAACTGGGTCTCCAAAAGGGACTTTGAAAATGATTGTCTCCTATTCCTTTTTGGCTGACAAAAACTTGCAACACTTTATCTGATATTCAACTCAAATCCTAGCATTACAGCTTCTAGGAAATATATCCCGACACACTAGACCATTTTTTTTCCGTCTCACTTTGCACACGAATTCGAGCTTGCCTATTTGCATACTATCCATTTTTCCTTTTTTACTAGGATTCTGCAAAGACCCTTAATGCCAGCGAGCTCACCGATTTTTGTCTTACGCGACTCTCTGTATATCCAACTTCCGCAAAAACGAAGATTAAAAAAGTTCGTTTTTATTGTTCCTCTGCACACCCGGCTAAATCTCTGTGGGTAACTCAAAACACAACTCAGATATTCTTACTGCAAGCTCCCTGTCATTTTTCTAAATAAGGTTCGATGATGTCCTGTATAAAAACGGTTCAAAAAAAAAAAAACTCCTGATAAGCAACTACAAGAATTGGCGCATTCAGGGAATAAAAACCGACCTGCAGTCCTCCCATCAGAATTTGTCGATATGTATCCTATTTTCCAATATGTTTAACACACTTATTTTTACAGCACCAAAGGGCCTACCCACCTACACTTGTCAAGATATGACAACATACTCTAATCTTGTGCAGCACCTCTGTAAACATGCATTAGAGAATGATTACGAAAATCACAGTAGCGTTTTTTGGAACTAATGAAATCATCCGCTTGGCATTCTGTATTGGTGTTGCAGTTTTCAAAAACGGCAGAGGACATGATTGTTCTTTTAAACCAATACTCCAGTTACAAAAGCGTTAGTGTAATCATGTGAATTTCTGCGAACTGAGTCCCAAGGCGTTTGACACAAGTCTTAAAAGAACGTGTGTCCAAGAGACACAGGTAGAGTGCGAGCAAATATATAAACACTCAACTTGACAGGGAGGAGTTACACTGTCACAGGTGCCAACATAAGAAGACGCGTATGCTGGTAGAATTGAAACGATTCTCATGCTTCAAAGTTCAACCAATCAGAATAGTTTACTAGATGCTAACATCAGAGGCAAAGACACTGCATGAGTAAACACATGGCAAGAAGTATGCACGACAGTGCCAACTTGTCTAGCAAAATAGGGATCAACTAAAATATACTGATATCAATGACATAAACTTAACACATATCTCACAAATACACCGTTGAATTTTGCTGCATTTTGGATATGTTGGTGATAAACAAATTTTGAAAAATCTCACTGGAGCAATTGGTGAGAAAGTGTCAGGTTCAAAAGTTATGACTGACTGTGTACGGGTCTATGTGAAATCTGGCGAGTGAAGTTGTGTTGCAGATTTTTGTCCACACCAAGTGCAAAGAATAAGGTCAAGTGAATTGTAGCAGATTTGTTAAGAAGCAAACATCAACGATTATATATTGACAACTATGTCAATCCTGAATGGGGGGATTCATTAAAGACATAATTTACGCACTGATATTTTGAATAAAGTGACTTGATTAAAGAAAAAAAGTGTTGTTTAGTAAGAGGTTGAGGACGATGAATTTGCAAAGTATACATAGCAATTTCCATATGATTAGTTAGACCTTGTAGCGGATTTCATTAAAAAGACATATTAATTTGTTATGATCATGGTCAAGCATTAAGAAAGAAGCATGTATTCAAAGAAGGGTGTCTCTTTCTAGAAAGCAAACATTATTTATGGAGTGTCACCTCTCTTGGAGCAATCAAGTCATTTCACAAGAAGACATAAGCATTGTTCAATGATATAAGAGTGGGAATTTTACATTGTGGGAAGAATAATAACCAATATTACATTCCCACTTGAACCATCCTTAGTGGGGAGATGATTCAAAGGGGAGATGTCTTTCAAATAATCTGAGAAGGTGTTTTATGATTTGATGTATATGGACGTTCATTGAAGCAATTTGTATCAAGGATGTTGATGCGTAGATAAGTATTTATTATCCTTGAGTATTACTTTATCTACTCATTGTAATCTCCCTTTTATTTGTATTTTTGTACGTACTATAAGAGCTATTTGTCTTGATCTTTTCTAGGGATGCTCTTGCAAGAAAAAAAAGATAGATGTCAGATTCAGAGCGAGTTTGACTTTTCCAAGGTAATTTTGGTCGAGGAGCTCAGAAGATTGATATGAGTCTTAGAGGGAGTCTGATAGTTCATCTTAAGCAATCTTGGATGAAAAGATCAACAAATTGATATTTGCTCAATGAGTTCTCTGTGAGAGAAGTTCGAGGTGAAATCCCTTGTTTCCACCCTTTGCGCTGAGGCATGATGGATGTCATGTGTGTGACTCCATATTTTTTTTAATGGGCCTACCTCTTGTGTAGATCATGAGGAAGTGACGACTTCCAAATGATTATCACTTGTATTTGCAGAAGTTATTGAAAGGTGACGATCTTACAATAACTTAATCTTCTATTATGATGGACATCCAATGATGTCTAAGTAGATCATGATAAATGATAACTTGCATGGTGGATTAAGCTCCTTAAACAGACCATGGCCTTCTATTGTGATGGACATCTTATGATGTCTAAGTAGATCATGATAGATGATAACTTGCATGGTGGATTAAGTTCCTTAAACAAACCATGGCCTTCTATTGTGATAGACATCTTATGATGGCTGAAACAGATCATGATAAATGATATCTTGCATGGTGGATTAAGTTCCTTAAACAAACCATGGCCTTCTATTGTGATAGACATCTTATAATGGTTGAAACAGATCATGATAGATGATGAAGGTCTCTATGGTTGAAACTGAAGAGGGAAGAGGAAGCGTCCCTGAATGAGAAGCTAGCTATGCTGAAGATGCCAATTTTGCCCGAAGCTCATAGACCTACTATGTCGGAGCCTTCAGGTCCCGCTCGACAACCATCCGATGCTCCAATGATGACTTCACCATTAGGACTGCCTCTAGAAGCCCCCTCTCCTTTACATCAATCTCCTCTTGTGCCTAAGTCAACCCCGTCTGCAACCTACTCCGCTCATCAATGACTTCAGCCAACTGCTGCTCCATAGCTGCCCTATCTATCCTTGCAACGTCCAACTGGGCCATCAACTCGACCCTTTTGGCTGTCCAGGCTGCTTGCTGGGTTACCAACTCCTGCCTCTAGTGAGCCAAAGTGTTATCTACCGCCTCCGACCAGGTGCCCAGCTCCTCCTGAGCCTTCTCCGTTTCCACCCATGCAACCTCATGTCCTCCATAAATGCACTCTGTACGCCTCAGGGTATAGTACGGGTCCTTGAAGGCCTGCTCCTACTTGCTCACCAAGGTCTCTACCCGACTGGCAACTACAGGCTCTCCAACAGCCCAAGCATCTAACATTTCCCGATTCTCTGTGGTCGGCCATCCCTTGGCCTCAAAACAAGTGGCAAACGTTAAGGGGCACAAAATATAGTAACCGCTGAAGGTTGTTGGTGACACTCTCAAGAGCCTTCGACTGTGCTGAGGCCACTACCTCTCGACCTCGTACCACTATGTCGGCTAGGAATGCCTCGATGTCCTCCCCCGTTGGCTGTCTATGCAGCTCTGCAGGTGCTAGAAGCCCTGACCATACCTTGGTTACCACAACTTCAGAGTCCTCCACTTCTGTAGGCTCATCCAATGCCCTTATCTCAACTGTCTCGGTTTGCACTGGCTCTCGTGTACCTATAACCTGACCCTCCCCCAACTCTCCTACAAGATCACCTGCCGAATCCGCAGTTCCATCCAAGTCTACTGTCTCTAGGAGAACATCCCGTTTGGGTGAAAAAGTTGTAGCTCCCACAGGTGCTAGTGGTGTCATCTGAAATCGGCAAGTGAGCCAAGTGTTCATTGCCTCAAGGGGTGCAGTGGTCAACGGATCCTCGACTGCTGATGGTCCCTCAAGTACTACGACATCATAGGTGACAACCGCGTCAATCCTGATCACCTCTAACTAGACCCGTCCATCCCGTGGAACCTCTGCACTAGCGGGCTGCTCCTTGACCTCCAATCCTCCCATATCACCACCCTGGAACTCCTCATGTGGTGACTCTTTTGTGGCCTCAACCACTGCTACTGTAGCTACATCCTCAACGGAAGGTAATGGGGAGGGTACGAGAGTAACCTCTTTTGAAGGTGCTGTGACTGTGGCTACTGGTGGGGTCATGTCTACTGACGTCCGTAGCTGTCCGAATGCAGGGACCGATGTCGTGTGACTAGGGCTCACTGTCGCCGGTTGAGGCCAGTGCGCTGAAGTGATCAGAAACGTTGGGATGAACAACACTCTCCCCTTGATTCCTGGTGGGGTGGACTCAACAACCCATCCCCCACAGCTTGATTCGTGTTGTCATTGTCTGATGTATTTGAGGCCTCCAAAGTAGGCTCTCTCCCACTGTCTACACTCCCTGATTCTGACGAAACTACTTAACGCTTCCTCTTTTGTGCCGCGCCGGAGTGCCCAATGTCTAGATGTTGCCAATAAAAGATTGGCGGCTCCTCTGGTGCCAAAGTGCCCTGGGATTTTATCTCAAGGTCTGCAAGTGGGAGCTGTGTGTGTGTCATTGTTTGATGTATTTGAGGCCTCCAAAGTAGGCTCTCTCCCACTGTCTACACTCCTTGATTCTGACGAAACTACTTGACGCTTCCTCTTTTGTGCCGTGCTAGAGTGCCCAATGTCTAGATGTTGCCAATAAAAGATTGGCGGCTCCTCCGGTGCCAAAGTGACCTGGGGTTTAATCTCAAGGTCTGTAAGTGGGAGCTGTGTGTGTGGCCTCGAGGAAAAACCCCATCGTATAATGTGGCATATTGACGGTACGACGTTGGAGCATCATAAAGTCATACATCCTCTTAGCCAACAAGGATGCCCAATCGTACACCACCCCGTTCATCAGCCCACGCATGAGAAGTTTCCGTGGAAGGGCTACGTTCAAGGCCCCACTCGATCCTGTGAGACGGCTTTTGACCACATCCGTGATACACCTCCATAGACCTTCAGCTACGAAAGTCTTCAGCATACCTCAACCCTTTGTTGCCTTGGCAACCGAATTCTTTTTCCTCTTAGGTCATCTTCTAGGCTTTCGTCTCAATCTTGTTCCCTCACCTTGGAATGCCAAATACGCTTGTAAAATCTGTTGACTTAAATCCCACTGTGATATCCTTCCCCAAATATGGAAATGAACTTGTCTTTGAAAACCCTATCAAAGGTCTCTTTCATGACACGCATGGCATCTTCATACTCCCGAATGCAAAATACGGGCATTTGAATGGCCCAATGCATCTGCGCCTTCTGTAAGTGCTTTTTCACCATATCTGTGTTTGGAGTCTCCTTCCACCATTTGCAGCACTCCAACCCATTAAGTCCTTCGAAAGCTATGGTTTGTGGTGGTATCTTATCTTTTCCATCTTTTATTGTCTAGACACGTGGTGGTAATGGCTTCTTTTTGTGGCTTGTAACTCCCTCTTTTCCTCTTGCAACTTTAATACTTGATGGTAGAATTCGAGCATTCTTTTCCATTGTAGAAGTACTGGGTAATGCTTGCTGCAACTGGGCTTTCCACTTCTTCCTTGCTGATTCCATAGTAACTGCTTCGTGTCCCTTTTAAATTAAAACAAATAGTTATAACTACCTCCGTTACTTCTTCCTCCTACTGTACAAAACTTCTGCGCTGAATTTCTTCCCTCACCCGCTCTTTGCCGTGTGTGATTTTTTTCTCCCAGGTCTCCTTTTCCTTGCTGGGATTGTTTTTTCCTTTTATCTAAGGCTGCGGCTTTACTTTTTGTTTCCCTCTTTGCCCCACATCTGCGGCATATATTGGGGACGGTGGAAGTCTACCGCACGGTGGTTACACCACATGGTGGTCCCACCCTTAGGGCTTTGTCGTACAGTGGAGTGCTGTATGAGCTTTTTTTTAAATTTTTTTTTTTTATTTGAAGTCTTATTTGTTTGGCGGTATCGTCCTAGATCTCTCTACCGTTCATGGTAGAGTTTTAACTTGGACTCGTTGATGGGGTCTGCCACTTCCTTCCTGCCCAAGGTCCATAATTTAATCGCGCCATTAGCTGAAACCTCTCGCACTCTATATGGTTCGAGCCATTTTACCTTGAACTTGCCAGGTTTTATCTCATTCCGCCCATTGTAGTTTAAGACAAGTTGCCCCGACGTAAACCTCTTCCGCATGAGGTGTTTGTCGTGCCATACCTTTCTCCGTTGCTGGGCGACATCTGTAGCCCATTGTGCCACCATTCGACGTTCATCTAGCTTATTGAGATTGTATAATCTTTTCCATAGACTTTCCATGTCTCCTAGCCTATTTTTGATGGCTATTCTTAGACTTGGCACCATGAATTCCATTGGTACAAGAGCTTCCTATCCGTACATTAACTAGAAGGGAGTTTGTCCGGTAGTGACTTTATAAGTTGTTCGATAGACCCATAATACTAATGGGAGCCTCTCTTCCCAATCTTCTCCTTCGACTTCGCATGATTTGTAGATTACAGAAACCAATATCTTATTAGTAGCTTTTGCCTGGCAGTTCGCCCTCGGGTATTACGGGCTCGACAGTGAGTGAAAAATCTTAAACTCGGTGGTAAGCAACTTTATGACGCGATTGACAAAGTGTCCCCCTCTATCACTAGTGATCTGAATGGGTATGTCATGATATTACTAACCGGTTACTGGGGGGGGTGAATCAGTAAATGCTTTTCTAATACTGTAATTCTAAACTTGTTTAATTATCCTTTACCGATAAGCAGAATAAAACAATCATTCACAAGCATAAAAAGAATCACACAGATTAACACAAGTATTTATACGTGGAAACCCTCGGTTAGAAAGAAAAAACCATGGTGAGATAGAGCTCACAACTTCACTACTGCAGAATGAAGGCGCCTTGTTAGGAGCTTACAAAACACTTGCTAGAGTGCTACCTGGTTAAGGGATTTGGTAGAAGATCGATTAAGATCTTAGCTCTGTTAGGAGCTGCCTGGTTAAAGGACTTTTAATATCAACAAAGATATTACTCTGTTAGGGGATTTTACAAAGAATTGATTAGGTCCACCCTGATAAAGGGATTTTAACTTGCTTTCACACCTTACAAAAGCAATGATCTTCTATGACACTGATTGTCTGATCAGATCATACCTATTGATCTCTTCCCCGGTTTGCTTGGCTATTGAATCTTTTTTGCCCCTTTGCCTTTCACCTTTGGTGACTGTGATTGCTACGCAAATGTCTCTTTACTGCTTTGTTTCTTCAACAATTCTCAACAACCTTATTTCTTGCGTCCTATGACCTGTATTTATACAAGAGTTCACCTTAATGAAACCCTTAACTCATAGAACCGCCAGGTTGTAAACTCAACAATAAATCATGCAACTAGCAAAAGCTGTGCGTTGTGATTTGGAGTTTACCTTTGAAACATCCGTAGATATAAAGCTAACTTCAGTTAAAAAGCTAACTCCACTTTTGAGCGGTGGATGTCCCGTATAATCCGGTTTTTAACTAAAACTGATCCGCAGAATCCGGATCGGATCTTTATGCAGTTAGACCGGTTATGACCAGTATACCCTTATACCCGGTTCATCCTTGTATGGAACAAAAGACCGGTACTATGTACTTGGTTCGGTCTATTGGTGTATCTTTCGATATAGTCAACCGGTGCATACACTTTGTTCTCAGTCTACCGGTGGCGTTTAGAGTAACGTGAGTGACCGGTGAATGGTGTTTGTGAAATACCCTAATGACAACTCATATTGCTAACATGCCGTACCTTGTAATTATCTTCTTGTAGATGAATCTCACGGTGCTTAAGGTAGAGTTATCAGGTAGGGCTCTGGCCTCAACCCATTCTTGTCAATCCTAACCAGTGATTGAGAGGGGGGGTGAATCAATCAATTCAACTTATTTAACTTTTTATCTTGTTAAACTGAATACAACTACTGTGATACTCAAAATGTAATGCACGCTTAACTAACTTGAACATAAATTACATACACAAGCTAACACAAGATTTATATGTGGAAACCCTCGGTTAGAGGGAGAAAACCATGGTGGGATAAAACCCACAATCTTCACTACTGCAGTAATAAAGTTGCCCTGTTAAAGGCTTACAACAACACTTGTTAGAGTGCTACCCTGTGAGGGGATTTGATATAGATCGGTTAAGATCTTGACCCTGTTAGGAGTCGCCTCGCTAGAGGACTTAAGAACAATCAAAATCTCACCCGGTGAAGGGATTTATACAATGGAACCTGTTAGGGTTCACCTTGATAAATAGATTTTTATGAGCTTTACCCAATATGAAAAATGATCTTCTTTAGACACTTAATCTGTCGTTATGATCATACCTGTTCTATTCCTCGCTCTGCTTGGTTGTTCAATCTTTGTCTTTCACTCTCGGTGACTGTATCCCTTCTTAGAAGACTTGGCTCTTCTGCTCTGCTTCATCTCTCTATACTTGATTTCTCCAACAACCACATTGCTAATTCATGATGACCCATATAAATAATGATCTTCACATTACCACATGGAATTGTGGTGCCAAGCTGTAACTCTTCCAAAACGTCGTTGTTCTGGAAGGCACTCCAAAAATCTTGCATGAAGAACTCTAGTTCAAGCCAAAACACTCGCATACAAAACTCCAGTTCATCCCAAAACCCTCTGCAAAAACCGAATCGGATTATAAAAGCACGAACCAGTAGATCTGATACTTTTGAGTGGGAATTGGTGTGCTACCCGTTGCGGTTGAGTCATCTGCCTCCTGTGGTTTCCTACTAGACTGGTTGGCCAAGACCGGTATTATTGTGATCGGTGAGGTACACTGGTTACTTAGCAAGTTTGATGGTTGTCAACTGGGGCAACTACCGGTTCACCACTATTGTTCTAACTTAAAGACCAGTGTGTTTGATGTTTGCCAATGATGACATCTAAGCATAAATGCCAACAATCTTCCCCTTTGGCATTGGTGGCAAAACATATTACAACTTGCAAAGGAGTATATACATATGAAGCTCTCATCATAACACTTCCCCTGTCAGGTATCATCTTGCCAATTGATACTTCCCCTGTCAACTGGTATATACTGCCATTACTTCCCCTGTGCGTTGGCCCCTTGTGTCTGTCTCTACTGACCAGTCACTTCCATATCAAAGGACATTGATCTTTCAAAGGGTGTGAAAACTCATAATTGAAGCTTGTTAAAGATGTCCTTGTAGATATTTTTGGCTGAAACGAGGAATGGTTTCCATGCAGCTATGACTTGGTCAAGGTTATACTTCATTGCTTGTAGAGAAACAATGAGGTTCTCCATGTCCTCAATTGTTTTGTAATTTGGCTCATTGAGAAGTGTGTCAGCGTCTTTTGCTGCTTTTTGCATCATATCAAAAGTGGGAGCTACATACAGCTGAAATCCAATGAGATCTTGGATTCTCTTTGTATGTTCCTTAGATGCTTTTCGTAGTGAGTGCTAGTTCTCACGACTGTACTCTATTGCTGAAGAGGTTTGAGGATTGAAACATGTTATCTCTTTCAGCTCTTGTGTTGTCCGACTGGTTCTTTCTGTTATACCTTTGAAAAAATCTGCAAAATTTGAAATTTTTGTTATTAATTTGCCTACATCTTGAACATGTTTCTTCAGTTCCCCGGTGTTGGTAGACACAGTCGCTTTGATTGCATCAATCTGGTCATGTAGGATATTAATTCTCTTTGTTTCATAACGATCTATAGTTACAACTTCTGGATCAGTTATGTCTTCTCCAATTGTTTGTGCCATAATTTCTAGCTGATCTATTATTGGTTCTTGTTCATCAATATCTGCATCTGGAGCAAAGTAAAGTTATACAAAATATTCTTTACATTGTTCAAAACCATATCTTGTTTCCTCTTTGTGAGCAGCTTGAGCTGCCTTGTTGACATTTTGCTGATTCAATCAATGATTCCCTTGCATGTGGAGTTTCTACTTTCCCTTTCTTGGAATCAGGTTCTGCTATAAAGGATAACTTCCTTTTCAATGAAGAGGGGCTTGGTATATCTGCTGGTTATTTTGGTTTAGTGCCCTTTTCTCCTGATTTGTGCTCTTCTTTTGGTTGCTTATGTTCTTCCACCTTTTCTTCTTGTTTCTTCTCTTCCTCTACCTTTTCTTCTTGTTGTTGCTCTTCTTCTTCCTCTTCGCCGATCTATTGGGTAACTTTGTCCGTCTCAACGTTATCGATATCTTTTCCTTCAACCATCTTTGCTGATGATTCCCTTGTTTCTTGTCCTTTCGGTTTGACTGGTGTAGCCTGTACACCGGTTGGGGTCTGCTTGCTGGTTGTGTCCTGATCACTGGTTTTGTCCTGCTCAACAGTTGTGACTTTTGCCTCATCATCTTTTTCTTTGATACCTCAGTGTCCATTGATTTTTTTGGTAGACCGTGTCCTTTGTCTGTTGAACTTGAGATGTATCTTGTGGACCTGTTTAATGAGGTGTCTCAGTAGATACCTGTTCTGATGTCAGTTTTTCTTGCCTCTTTGCTAGAGTGGTGAAATCATGATTTTTCCATAATTTCACTGTTTCTTCATAAACTTCTTTTTCTTGGCCATTTATAATTTTGGCCACTCTATCTCGAGAGTCCAGGTTCAGTACTTCTGCTTTAATGAGAATCTTGATTGCTTCTTCATCTAGATCTGGTTCTACCTATTCTAGAACTTCCTATTAAGGTTTTAGGATCATTGCAAATGTAATAGCACTATCTGATTGTATGTGTTTTCCAAATGCATCGATCTCTTTGTATTTATACATGACAAGGACAGGAAGAGACATGTCCCTTCATGGGACATGTCTATTCATTGTTTTATTTTATCAATTTAACTATTTAGTTATTATGAGAATAATTATAATCTAACTTTACATATATATATATATATATATATAATGTATATAGTAATATCAATTATTATATATATTGATATATATGTATAATAAATCATTTCTCATAATAATCACATAGTCAATATTATTTATCTAATCGATGCTACATCAACACTCCCTCTTAGCTAGGGAGGATAAATCAATCCAATGTCAACACTTAAGACACTTGACAACATCAATTATATGATGTAAGCAATAAAGGAATCATCCTCATGATGTAATCAATAGAAACATACTCTCAGTGTGTGGACTGCCTCCATCGGTGATTCTATCCACAAGTCCTCAGGTGGATTGCCTCCATCGGCGATTCTATCCATTTGATATCTTGAGTATTGGCCTATCAGAATGTCAACACATGACATTCACCTAAGTACTCAAGAGTTCATAAATCAATCATCTCATGATATCGAGAGCATTGGCCTGCAGAATATCAACTCTCAAGATATTCACCAAGTGCTTAGAGTAATGGTCTACAAACATCAATTCTCATGATGTCCACCAAGAACTCAAGAGTTCATAAAGATATTATCTCATG
The DNA here is from genome assembly GCA_027943335.1 of Chamaecyparis obtusa. NCBI lineage: Eukaryota > Viridiplantae > Streptophyta > Pinopsida > Cupressales > Cupressaceae > Chamaecyparis > Chamaecyparis obtusa. The sequence continues at coordinate 579,915 of BSBK01004849.1, forward strand.
ATATATAGAGCATTGGCCTGCAGAATATCAAGTCTCATGATATTCACCAAGTGCTCAGAGTAATGTCCTGCAGAATATCAAGTCTCATGATATTCACCAAGTACTCAACAAATGTTCATAGGTAATGTGCACTTACCATAAGAACATTCACATTATCTATTATGATTTGTTTCAGCAATCACAAGATGTCTATCACAATAGAAGATGCCATCTATTATGATCTGTTTCAGCCATCACAAGATGTCTATCACAATAGAAGATGCCATCTATCATGATCTATTTCAGCCATCACAAGATGTCTATCACAATAGAAGATCAAGTTATTGTAAGATCGTCACCTTCCAATAACTTTTGTAAATACAAGTGATAATCATTTGGAAGTCGTCACTTCCTCATGATTTACATAGGGGGAAGGCCCATTAAAAACATTCATGATTCATTAGTATAATAATCAATTATATCAAGTTTACCTCAGAAGTGTTTCAACTTCAATAGTGAACTCCCCTCTCAATCAATATGATAAAGATTGTCACAAGTTGACTGAACCATCTGCTCCCTTTGATGCTCAAGTTTATCAACTTCTTGACCTCTTTCGAAATGTCAGACTCCCTTTGCATCTAGTCTCAATCATCAATTCGTTTGCAAGTATCAAGTTCTTTCTCCCTTGAATGCAATTATCTTGTGCTTCTGTCCTGAAGGTATGTCAGAGAGAGATTACAACTAGCTCACTAAACTATCTTGACCGGAAATACCAACGATAGAAGCATACAAGATTTTACTAACAAATAGTATAACATGAATTACAAACTCAAAAATTATGTCAATTAATAAAACATGAAATACTTATCTTTTATAAATTTTAAGTATTTCATTCTGTAAGGTGAGCCCATATAGAAAATATCATGCAAATTCATAGAATAATGTTGCCATTCTCGAACATTACCAGAATTCTTCACATGACTTGTCTTGAATATCCAAAGGTTCTATACACTATGACAACCTTCAATCTAATTGGATCTCCCTTCAAGCGGTTAGGCTTTTAAAGAAGGAACCTTGCTCGATGACCTCCCCGCGCTCGAGCTCTCCCCCCGAACTCTGCTCGCGCACTTCCCGCGTGAGCTGAGTGCTCGCGCTCGAGTGTCATCTGCGCTTGCTCGCTCGCACACGTCCTGTGCTGGGCCGCGTTCGGTGTCTTCCTTCGCTCGTGTTCGATGTCTTCGTTTGGGCCGTGCTTGGTGTTTTCTGACTGCTGTATGTGTGCTCGAGCTCATGCTCGCGATCTTCTCTGCACATCCCCCGGTCGTGGCTCGCTACAGTTGCTGTTGGCTGTGTGGTCACGTGTTGCGCACGTGCGAGGGCTCTCCTCCTCGCTTGCTCCCTTTTTGTTTGTTTGTTTCCGCGCGGGCCGAGCTTACTACTTCATCCTGTTGCTGCTGTTCCTTGCGAGCCGAGCTTACTTCTTGTTGCTGTTTCTTGCTTGCGTGCGGGCTAAGCTTTCTGTTGCTGTTTGTGTTTGTGTGTGCGTGGGGCTCCCTTGCACTTGTAACTGCAGTCGCGGTGTGCGCGCGGGTCCCCTCTCTCTCCTTCGTGCATGCACGGGCTTCCTGTTGCTGGCTTTTTGGATAAGCATGGGCCTGGTTCCTTGTTGTAGCTAACTGGTTTATTCTAGCTGTGTATTTTACTTGTGCGCGGGCTTCCTGCTATGTGTTTTTTCCTTGCGCGTCGGTCTAGGACTGTTGTGTGCGCACAGACTGCAACCGATAGTCTTTCTTTCTTGCTACTGCCGTGTGGTCTTCTGCAGTCACTGTGTGTGTGTGTGGGCTGCATGTGCTGTGTGTGCACGAGCTCCTCTTGTGGTTGGTTATGCTCCCCTTTTCCAACCAAAATTTGCAGGCATTGGACGACATGGAAACTCCATCCCAGACCCCTGTCACTTACCAACGGTTGATTTATCTAATGACTAAGCTCGAGGCCGAGAATCACTCCCTCCGAGACATTGCGTAGTCCCTCTCAGAGGTGCTCTCCAACCTGAAACTTCTCGTGGCCACTAATACGCAGCATATCAGTGAATTCTCCGCAACATTCGTAACCGAAACGACAGTCATCAAGAAACATGTAGACTCCAACAACAAACAGTTCATAGAGCTCAGTGCCATCAAAGATAAACAGGCTGAACTAGACAACAAGCATGCCTCCCTAATCACTGAAACCGAGCAACAGTTGAAATCTTGGGCCTCAATTTGCAGCAACAATAACACAAGCCCCGCACCCCTTTCCGGCATTGAAAAACTTGTACAAGAGAAGTTGGCAGACGAGCGTGTTAGATAGGTCTGTGAACTCAACTTGCGAGTCTGTGACTTTCCACTCTCCCCCTCTGTTGACCCTGTGCCAGCATGATATTCCTTCCTCAGTGAGCAGCTTGGCTTCTCTGATATCACTCTTGATAGGGCCTGGATTAGCCACAACACACTTTTGCTTAGATTCCTCTCCATGGTCGACAGGCTCTGGGTTCTTAAGGCAAGGAGGAAGTTGTTCTCTCTTCCCACAAAGATCTATTTGGATGAGGACCTCACGAAATCCCAAGTTGCTGAATTGAAACACTCAAGGGGATTGGTCGCGGAGGCTAGATGTGTGGGTAAGTGGGTTGTCATCAGGAACCTCAGAGCTATTATTTGCGACTCTCCTCCCCCCGATTGGGAGCCCAGTCCGGCTTTCAAAGCCAAATGACGACCCAGGCAGCAGTTGGTCAGGAGGGAACGCCACAGTGGTTCCCTGCTTATCAACTGCTAGAACAGTAATGGCACCCTTTGGTCATTACCGGGTCTTTTTCAGGATGTTGGTTCCGCCGACATTCTTGCTGTCACAGAGACTCACGAGAGCCTTGCCCACCCTTTTCCTGGGTTTCTTGGGTATCAGTGGTTTTCTGCCTTTCGTGATGAGGTTAGGCCTTCTGGTGGGGTGGTCCGGGGTTCTAGTGGGGTCGCGTGTCTGGTCAGAGATCGCTTTTCCATTTCTACTTCAGTGGTTCATGTCGACAGCTCTGCCAGATTCATGTGGATCCATATTGGCTGTACTACGTCACATCTTAGAGATATCTATTTTGCAGTTTGTTACTTTCCGCCGGCCTCCTCATCATATGTTGTTCATAGCATGGAGTATGACGACCCTTACAAGGACCTACACGAGTACATCATCAGATTCTCGGTCATTGGTGACATCATCATCCTTGGGGACTTCAACGCACGGACCAGAGAGTTTCAGACCCCCCTTCATGACTGTTGCGTCGTTCCTACTTGCACTTACGAGTCTGACCCTTCCACTTTGGGTCTACAGTGCTCTTCTTACGACAGCCGTGGTCCCCTCACGCGGTACGACCACCACCTTCTTTAGCTCTGTGAGTCTTTTGGCTTGGTGATCCTAAATGGTCTCCCCTTTTTCCCTGGCTCTGGATCCTTTACTTGCTGGCCTCACTGCGGGGGTACGAGTGTCGTTGACTACGTCCTATCCTGCACCTCCTTCATCCCCTCCATTTACCACTTCATCGTCTCGCGCCTTCCCCTAGCCGATCACGCCCTTCTTAGCCTCTCCATCAGTGTTTCTCCGCCCCCTCCCTCATCCACCCCCCCTTGCCGGACACCCACTCAGACCCTCACCCGCACCTCCTTCTATTTCAGTGTGTGCCATCGTGACCTCTTCATATCTCACCTCAGACGGCTCCTCCGCCAGACCTCCTTCATCGAGTCCGGAGATGCTTCCTCCATGTTTGATTCGCTTGCGACCACCCATTGGAGTGTTGCCCTCCTTTCCATTCCCCACCGTACCACCCCCTTTTCCCGCAGCCCCAACCGTAAGAATACTTGTCCTAGGAACCAGTGGTTCGACGATGACTGCAAATCCTTCCACCGCTCCATTCGCTCTGCGTTCTCCGCTCACTCCCCTTCTTTCACTCAGCTGAGACTCTCCTACCGCTGTTTCCTCCGTCACAAGCAAAGCGCCTACATCACTTTCCAGTGCAAGTCTCTCTGCGATTCCCTATTATAGTCCCCCAAGCTCTTCTGGCACACTCTGTTCCCTTGCCATCCCCCCCTCCCTCCACCCTCGACTTCCGCTCACTGGTCTCCCACACCTCCACTCTTTACATTATTCTCGGTGAGCCCCCTCTTCACCTCACCCCCCCGCCATCTTGCCATCTCTTCACCTTCTCTAGCATATGTAAGGTGGTCAGACTTATGAGTTGTAGTAGGACTGCGGATGAAGGGTTCCAAGCGGAACTCTTCAAACTGGGCATCGATGTTCTGGGTTCCTCTCTCTGTGTGCTCTTCAACAGAGTGGTTTGCACTGGTTTTCCCGACTCATGGTCTCGACATATCATATACCTGATCCATAGGACCGGTGCAGTCTTAGATCCCAGGAACTACAGAACCATCATGGTTGGCCACACCTTTGCCAAATTGTATGTCACCGTCCTGAACACTATTCTATCCAGAGAGCTTGATCGGCGGCATTGCGGTGCGAAGGGGCAAGCGGGTTTTTCGCACTGATTTTCAGACCACGGACCACATCTTGACTTTGCGTGCTATCATTGAGGAGGCCCGACACCGCTCGGCGAAAGTCTACTGCTGTTTCGTGGACTTTCGCAAAGCTTTTGACTCCATACCTTGGGTGGCCCTCTTTCAGAGGCTTAGAGACATTGGGATTTCAGAGACTCTCTTGATTGCTATTATGAGACTTTACGAGAGTGTGGTGGGAAGATTTAGGACCCCATAGGGCTTCCCCGACTCGATCCAGAGCACTATTGGGGTGAAGCAGGGTTGCCCTCTCTCCCTACAGTATTTGACATTTACATTGATGAGCTCGAGTCTTTCCTCCGGGATTTCTCACTCCCCGGCGACGACTATTATTTGTACCAGGTCCTTATCTCCATTCTCCTATTTGCTGATGATGTTGTCCTTTTGGCCTCCTCCCCCGAGGGTTTGCAGCGGCTCCTTGATGGTTTAGCTTCCTTTTGTGATCTTCGACAGTTGGTGGTGAACCTTGGTAAGACCCGGGTGATGGTCTTCAATTGCTTGAAGACCTCTCATCTTCATTTTTACTTCCAGGGTACGGAGATCGAGATCTCATCCTCCTACACTTACCTCGGGGTCAAGTTCTTTGGACCTCGCTTCAGTTTGAGACCTGCTATGCAGCCCCGTGTTAACAAGGGGTTAGGCTCCCTGGCTCTGCTTGAGAGACAGTGCTTCAGACATCACTTTCAGGACATCAGGTCCAAGTTGTCCCTCCCATATTCCCTAGTCAGGCCGACTGTGCTATACGGCTCTGTGGTGTGGGGTTCCTCTCTCCTAGAGTCCGATTGGGCCTTGATTGAGAGCGTCCAAATCCTTCTTCTTCGGCGCCTCATCAGATGCCACCGATGTACTCCTCATAGCATTATCCTGGTTGAGTTCGGGGCCCATCCTTTTAGGCTTGCGGTTATCTTCGATTTGATTTGGTTCCTTCACCGCCTCAAAGGCTTTGCTGATTTTGTTGATGGTCGTTAGAGATACCCCTATTTTTCCTACTGCTCTTCTATGGCGATCGCGCGCTCTGACTTTGACCCTTTTGCTTGAGCCCGTTGCTAGTACGCCCAGGCTTCTGCCTTGCTTGGGTCCATTGGGATTTCGATTGACCGCTTACCCCCCTTTCTGTTCTTGCTGGATGCCCCTGCCCATCTCCTCCCTCCTCAGTAGGGGTTAAATGAGTACGTCAGACTTGATATTTACAGATAGTACATTACCACGACATGGAGCAACCCTCTTGGGGGTCTTCGTTCGAGGATGGCTTTGTATGCAGAGCACTATATGGTGATTCAGGACGGGGTCATTGTGCGCCCTCCTTACTTAGCTTGCCGCTAGAGTCACGCCCTCTGTATCTCTTTGGGGTCCTTCAGAGTTGGTTCCCACCGGCTCCGCATCCAGACATACCATCATATTGAAAGAGCTCATCGGACTTGTCGTTTTTGCACCTTGATGGAGGCCGAGATCGAGACACAGTTCATCTTCCATTGCCCTATTTACGACGAGATCAGAGGGAGGTTCTATTGCTTGTTCAGAGAGTGCAGGTCCCTTTCCTCCTTCAGGTACACCGATCAGTGGTGCCTTGCTGTTTATCTTTAGGAGAAGACGTGGCTTCGTGATTCCACCCTACAGCTTCAGTTCCCATCGGGACAGTGCCAGGACCAGCTTATCACTTCCTTTTTCACTCCTGTATCCTCGGCCCGGGGTATGAAGCGTCCTCTTGGTCCTCCCTCTTTTGGTCACATCAGGACTGTGAGACCCCGTAGCGGTCACACTCGACAGTTGCACTCGTCCTCCAGTCAGCGACAGCAACACTCCACCCCCAGAGTTACTCGACGACGATCCGGGGTTCTTTCTCACCCTGATCCGTACCCCTTGGTGTTGGACTTCTTCTCGCCCGGTTAGGGCAGTTTGTTGCTCTTTTTGGCTCTTTTGCTTTTTGCTTTCTTTGTTGTTTGGCTCTTTCCCTAGATACCGTTTGGTGCTCCTGTTGTTGGCGGTTGCCTTTTGTACACTTCCAGTCCCTTAGACCCTTTTGGTGGTCTCTTGTTGGACATTAATAATTTATCTTATCTTATCTTTACTATCCATATACATCAAATCAGAAAACACCATCTCAGATTATTTGAAAGACATCTCCCCTTTGAATCATCTCCCCACTAAGGATGGTTCAAATGGGAATGTAACATTGGTTATTATTCTCCCCACAATGTAAAATTCCCACTCTTATATCTTTTAACAATACTTATGCCTTCTTGTGAAATTACTTGATTGCTCTAAGAGAGGTGACACTATAATTAATGCTTGCTTTCTAGAAAGAGACACCCTTTTTAACAAATCAGATTTCGCATAGACCCATACACAGTCGGTCATAACTTTTGAACTTGACATTTTCTCTCCAATCGCTCCGGTGATATTCTTCTAAATTTGTTTATCACCAACATATCCAAAATTCAGCAAAATCCAACAGTGCATTTGTGAGATATGGTCCTTGTACTGAGACTGTATTTTCTGAGACAGTCACACATTCACCATCAACAAACTACTCTCTTACATTTGCAACTTGGCTCTGATGCCATGTTAAGGTTTTAGGATCATTGCAAATGTAATAGCACTATTTGATTGTATGCGTTTTCCAAATGCATCGATCTCTTTGTATTTATACATGACAAGGACAAGAAGAGACATGTCCCTTAATAATTATATAATAATTATAATTGTATTTACATAATAATAATAATAATTATTTTATCAATTTAACTATTTAGTTATTATGAGAATAATTATAATCTAACTTTATATATATATATTTATCAATGTATATAGTAATATCAATTATTATATATATTGATATATATGTATATATAATAAATCATTTCTCATAATAATCATATAGTCAGTATTATTTATCTAATCGATGCTACAAACATCAACACTTCCCTTATGATCTTTGCATCTTTTTCTACTCCTCTCCATTTTGTTAGGAGCCTTTTATTAAGTTTAGCTGAGAAAATTGATTTGTAGTTGAGAAAATTGATCTGTAATCCTTGGGTCTCTGGTTGAAATAAAAAAAACTTTCTAACAAGGCTAGTTCTATTTTGACCTTATCATTAGTGCCTAAGGCACTGAATCATTTTGCAGCATTGCTAACCTTACCAAAATCTAATATTTCATCAACTATATCATCAACAGTAAGCGTTTTAGCCTTACCTTTTTCTGGAGATGCAAGAATAGTTGGAGTTAGATCACCACTGATGTCTTCAGTGATGTCCACAATAACCGGTTCCGTTGGTAGCTTTTGATAGACTTGTGTGTTTATGCCCAGAATGCCTTTGCCTCTCCCGGTGTCCTTTTCTAGTTTGAATGAGGACTTCTGACATTCAGCTTCAGCCTTGAGTTGTTTCTCTAGTATGTTTGTCCAGATGACAACTCCTTCATCATGAACCGCTTCAACTTCTCCAATTAATACTTGACCAATCCTTTTTCTGATCTTAAAATTTTGTTTATGAGCATCTGCCTCATCAACAGTAAGCGTTTTAGCCTTACCTTTTTCTGGAGATGCTAGAATAGTTGGTAGAGTTAGATCACCATCGATGTCTTCAGTGATGTCCACAATAACCGATTCCGTTGGTAGCTTTTGATAGACTTGTGTGTTTATGCCCAGAATGCCTTTGCCCCTCCCGGTGTCCTTTTCTGGTTTGAATGAGGACTTCTGACATTCAGCTTCAGCCTTGTGTTGTTTCTCTAGTATGTTTGTCCAGATGACAACTCCTTCATCATGAACCGCTTCAACTTCTCCAATTAATACTTGACCAATCCTTTTTCTGATCTTAAAATTTTGTTTATGAGCATCTGCCTGATTGGTTGCCTCTTCTAGGCTCAAGTGGTTTTGCAGTTCCAGTAGTGCCTTGATTTTGAGCTCCTTCTCTTTTGCTATTGAGGATTTCCATCTTCTTTCAATAAGCTCATGTAGTTCTGCAGGAATTGAGCCAAGCTGTAACTCTTCCAAAACGCCGCTGTTCTGGAAAACATTCCAAAAATCTTTCATGGAGAACTCTAGTTCAAGGCAAAACGCTCGCATACAGAACTCCAGTTCATCCCACAAAGCTCGCATACAAAAATCCAGTTCATCCCAAAACGCTCCGCAAAACCGGATCGGATTATAAAAGCACGGATCGGTAGATCTGATACTTTTGAGCGGGAACCAGTGTGCTACCGATTGAGTCATCTGCTTCCTGTGGTTTCCTACTAGACCGATTGGCCAAGACCGGTATTATTATGACTGGTGAGGTATGTTGGTTACTTAACAAGTTTGATGGCTGTCAACTGGGACAACTACCAGTTCACCACTGTTGTTCTAACTTAAAGACCGGTGTGTTTGATGTTTGCCAATGATGACAACTAAGCAGAAATGCCAACAATTCTGTCACCACGATGATATACCTACACATGCATGCTCTACTTGCCTTAAGTGGTCCGACAAAATCTAGTCCCCATCTTTCAAACAATTCCTGCGCGTTGGAGGGGTTTAATGACATGAAATCTCTTTTTAAAGGTTTCCCGATCCTCTGACATGTGTCACAACTCATCACCCATTCTGTTGCATCATTGTATAGCGTCGGCCACCATAATCTTGCAAGTAAGATTTTTTGAGCCGTTGTGTTCGGTCCCATATGCCCTTTGACGGGACCCTCGTGAGCCTCCCTTAGAACACTTGGGACCTCCTCCATCACACACCGACGGAGTACCTGATCCGGTCCCATCTTGTGAAGTAACCCATTGATGAGTTGGAAGGTTCTGCTTCTGAGGGCAGGTTTCCTTCTTTCCTCCAGTGGGATCTCTTGAGGGAACTGTTCTATGGAAAGGTACTCTGCAATACTTGTATACCAAGGGGGTAAAACCATGATTCTTAAAAGGTGTGCATTAGGGAAGTCGTTCACTCCTTCTGGCTACTCCCTAGATTTAATGCGGGAAAGGTAATCTACACTCACATGGCTTTTCCTAGGTCGGACTATAATGGTAAATGTGAATTCTTGTAACAAAAGTAACCATCTGCTTACTTTGCCCTAGATGATTGCCCTATTCACTAGATACATTAAGGCTTGGTGATCCACACAAAAAGTAAATGGAGTAGCCAATAAATAATGCCAAAGTTTTTCTACGGCGTACACAATTCCCAATGCTTCTCTCTCTGTCGTGCTATAGTTCTTCTTTGCCTTCGACAGAAGCTTGCTGACGAAGTATATCGTGTGGTCCAACCCGTGGTCGCCCGTTTGTGGCATTGTAGCTTCGATTGCAAAATTGGATGCATCTACATGTACATGAAATTCTTTATCCCAGTTGGGGAAGGCCAGAATGGGTGCAACTACTAACCTTGCCTTCAGTCCTTCAATCGCTTCTCCTTGTTCTATTCCCCAAGTGTAGGGTTCTCCCTTTTGAGTCAACCTATCCATCGGATAGGACACATGGGCGAAGTTTTTTATGAATCTTCGGTAATATCTAATGTGTCGAAGAAACGATTTAACCCCTGTGACGTCCATGGGTGGCTCCATCTCGAGGATCATTCGTATTTTGTCAGGATCCGTCTTGAGTCCAGCCTTACAAACAATGTGTTTGAGCAACTTCCCTTGCAGTACCATGAACCTGCACTTCTTGGGGTTGAGTGCAAGTCTTTCCCGTTTGCATCTCTCCATGCATTCCCGAAGGGCTACCAGGTGAGTGGCCTCCGCACTAAAGATAGATCAGTCATCCAAAAAAGCTTTAAAGTTCCCTACTGACATTTTATCAAAGATATGCAAAATTATCCTCTGGAACGTTACAGGAGTATTGCAGAGTCCGAACGGCATCTGATTTTACGCATATACCCTATCCTCCACTATGAAGGTCGTCTTTAGTTTATCCACCTCAACGATGGATATCTCGTTGTATCTAGAGAATCCATCCATGAAGGAGTAGATTTCATGTCCTACAACCTCTTCCAGGATGCTATCAGTGAACAGTATCAGGAATGGGTCTTTTATGGTGACTGCATTTAGGCATCTAAAGTCTACGCATATTCGAATTTGGGTTGCCTCCTTTCTAATGAGATAACTATGGGCGATACGCATTCGCTAGTTTGTACTCTAAATATGATCTTGGCCTCCAACATGTGTTCAATTTCATCATTAACTCGTGCGGCGTAACACTTGTTCATCTTGTACAGTCACTTTCATACAGGCACTGCCCTAGGTACCAATGGGATTTGATGGACACAATTCTGGCAGGACCCCTTTCAAATGTTTATATGTCCACGTAAAGACATCCTTATATTCCATAAATATTTTAAATGCCACTGTCTTCAGGATTGGATTCCAGTCATCTCCCACGAGGATGTTTTTGGGATTAGCCTCGTCTCCTAAGTTCGTGACTTTTAGGTGGGGCTCCTCATACTGGATTGGTTTTTCTTTATCGAACTTGTGTGCTAGGGTTTCACTTACCCGAGCCTCCCCTTCTTTGTATTCACCGTACTTGGTTGGGAATGAGTCTTTCTTAGCCCCCTCGTCCACCTGGAGCATGTTATAGTGGAATAACTGATAGTCTTCAAGTTTCCAATGGAAGAGTCCGTTCAGTGAGTCCAGGTTGTCTTTCGAGCACCCTTCTAATTCGAGGACTCCATCATTTAGCTCCATGCACCGTCTCCCTTCGTCTTCTTCCTCCGCTTCTGACTCTGATGAAGATGCTAAGTCTTCACTGACTAATTGGGTTTTCAACTCAATTGTAAATTTGCCGACCATTTCTTTCCATGGACAAGGTGTTTCTCTTTCAATCATGGTTAACTTTAGCTTGTACTAACCAACCCCTATCGAGGATTGTGTCATACCCCTTCCTCTTTAGTGGGATGACCATGAAATCCAACACGAAGGGTTGAGTAACGATCATTACCCTCTGTGCCATAAATGTGCCGATGGGTTTGATCCCGTGCTGGTTTGCACCTACATGTTGGAAAGTTGGCGGCCATAGTGTAGGTTGTCCTATTCTCTTCCATGTCTCTTCAGGTAAGACATTGACACCCGACCCTTTGTTGACGATGGTGTCTGTCATAATGGTGCCGAGAATGCCCATCTTGACCATTGTTGGATGTCTACCTGTGTTCACTACTAGCAACATCGGATCCTCTCCAAGGGAATTTTCTTTTCTGAGGGAGTTTTCCTTAGGTTCCATCCTTGGAGGTGGTATCATGTGTAGTAGAGCGGTTTGTAGTTGTGGCATGGCTACAATGAGGTCCTTTAATTGTATTGGAATTTCTGTCTACATCACTTGCCATAGTATGTTTTGTTCTGCTTGGCCTCTCAGTGAGGTACTGGCGGTATCATGTGTCTCTCCGTTCGGCTACCATTTTCTTCTCAATGTCCGCCTTTGCTTCACGCATCCTCTTTTTCTCAATTTCTGGATATGGGTAGGTGGCCATCCTGGCTTTCCCATGGGTGACTGCCAACACCCCCTCCTCAGTGCCTTCAATGTTTAGCAAATTCATCCCAGGCTTTGGACATTTAGAGTCATCATGGTCTCCTGGACCACACCATCTACAGAGGAATTGTGGTGCTTCCCCTCTCTGTCAGTCCCTAGCAAAGTGCCCCCATTGGCTGCATGCACGACATTATATCATTGGTCGCCCATTAGCATCATATTGAATATGACTTCGGCCCCCGTTGTTGTTATTTGTATTGTTGTTACCATTACCTCTTCCTCCCCATCGGTTGTTTTGATAGCCACTTGATGATGCCGTGGCGTTCTGTGTATTCCCCATTGCTGTTGAGGCAGACGGTTCCTGTGTCATCAAGACCTGCTGTTGGCTTCGTGTCTTCATATTATATAGGCATTCCTTGGTGGAATGACCCGTTAGTTGGCAAATGTCACATAACAGTTTCTTTGGGCATGCCCCTTGGCATGGCCTTCCTCCTTGCAGTCTGCACAACATAGGCCCTCTTCATTCTGGTTGGTGCTCCTCTTCATTGTTGTCTTAAATTCCCTCATCATGTGTAGCATGTCTTTTTGGAGGGCCTGGATTTTCTTGTTTGATTCTTCACTACTACCCTCTCCATCTGAAGAATCCTTGTCGTCATTGGACAATTTGCTCTTCTTTTTCTTTGTCGTTTTGTTTTCGCTTTCTAGGTCCATTGCCCTTTTGTACACATTGACGTATGACGGTGGTGATACAATTTTCATTTTCTTTTTTAATGTGGGCTTCAGTCCTTCAATGAACCACCATTTTTTAAGTCTGTCAGTCGGTTGACTGTCCATCTTGCCTAGCAATTCCTTCAATCTCCGGCTGTAAGCTCTGACGGTCTCATTCTTGGTTTGCTTGGTGTTATGAATTTCGGCCACTATTTCGTTATCATCTTGCAGTAATCTGAACTCTGTCTCGAATTCCTTCTTCAACTATATCCATGTGGCCACTTTATCTTTATTGAAGTCTGAATACCAATCAATTGCTACTCCCCTCAGTGTGGCTGAAAATTGCTTTGTCCACTCATCTTGGTCTGTCACCCCATTGGTAGACCAGATAGTTTAACATGTTTTACAATGGCGTGCAGGGTCCTCTTTCCCGTCACCTGTAAACTTCGGTAATTTTTGCTTTTGTGCCATTGTAACTTTTGTGGTTACTGGTTGTGCTGGTACCAACGTTCCAGGACTCGCCGAGTCCATACTTGACTCGACGAGTCCGAGCTAGAGTCAGGCCAGCCGAGTCTGGCTGCCTCTGGACTCGGACTCGGCCGAGTCAGACATGGACTCGCCGAGTCCTGCCGAGTCTATGGACTCGCCGGACTTGGCGAGTCCCGATGCCTGGACTTGGCCGGTGGTCAACGCTTTTCAGCGCTTAAAAAAAACTTTTTTTATTATTTCACTTCGTTTTTTTGGTTTGTTTTGCCTTTTATGATATGTCTTTGACCTAAAAAGGTCATTCTATCACTTGCATAAGGAAAGAAGAGAGAAAAAAGGTTTGAGAGAAGAGGATTGGGGTTTTAGGAAGAAAACCGGTTGGCTCTCATTGAAAGATTGCTGATTGTTTGTTCAACTTTGTTGCACTTTGTAGCTTGCATGTAAGCATTGAGAGGAGTTGAAAGATGCATTTGGAGGAGGCTTCTACAAAGTTGATTTGCATTTCCATTTCTAGAGCAAATTCCAAGAGGTATGTTACTTTCTTTTTGTTGTTTTGTATTTTTTTTTTGCATTCATGAATCTTTTTTTGTTTCCATTTTGTTTAGTATTTAGTATTTACAAATTACAATTTTACATTTCTAGTGTTGGTAAACCGTAAAATTGATTTTCAGTTTCTATAATATATATTGTAGTCTTGTAGATGCTTATTTTGTTTTATTTATGATATCTTGTAGCTGCCAGCAGTCATCATGTCTCAGACTGAGGGTAGTGGAAGTGGAAGTATGCGTAAAACAAACCCGGATGCAGACCCTCGTGCCGTAGCAAGGGATGAGGCTTGGTTACATGCCATCCCTGGCCACAAAAAAGGAGTTGTTACATGTTGGCATTGTAGGGTAACATATAATGGGGGAGGCATTAATAGGCTGAAATATCATCTTGCACATATACCAAAGCGGGATGCTAAAGCATGTTTACTGGTTCCCGAAGATGTCAAACGTAGGATGATAGCTATTTTAGAGGCAGCTGAAGAGAAGAAAGAATTACAGAAGAAACAAGCAGAAGAAATGGCAGCCTTAGCTACACAGGGCTCTTCAAGGACACATGCTAGGACTCCTATTGGCACTAGTACTACTAGTACTACTTCTGCATTTGCGAGTGTGAGCATTGGGGGTCGGGTTCGTAAGAAACCATCCACACTTGATTCCATCTTTGCTCCACGCACAACTCCTGGTGCACAACCATCGCTTGAGGGCATGAATTGGAATAAGGAGATGCATGACAAAGCAAAACTAGCACTTGGAGATTTTTTCTTCTACAACAACCTTCCATTCAATGCAGCAAGGTACTTATTAATATATAATTTTAATTTTTAATTTCTATGTCTTACTTCTCTTGCTTTAGGTCTTCTTTTTAATTTATTTATTTAATTGCTTTTAGGTCTCCATATTGGCAAATTGCCATAGATGCTGTTACTGTTTGTGGTGCGGGGTTCAAAGCCCCTAATGATGAGGAGCTAAGAGGTCCTATTTTGTCCCAATGAGTTGCTGATGTACAAGTTGAAATTGAGCAACGTAAGGTATGGAAGGCAAAGGGTTGCACCATCATGACGGATGGTTGGACTGATAGAAGAAATAGGACACTTCTGAATTTCCTTGTCTCCTCATCAGGTATGTTAAGTTTTTAAGCTATAAGACTTAAGTTATGAAATTATGAATTAGATTGATCATTGATCATAGTAGTAAGTACTACTACTAAATTGCTTTATTTTTTCTCAGGTGGTACAATGTTTTTGAAATCCATTGATGCCTCGGGGAAGACAAAAAATGCTGAGTATCTTTGTGAGGTGATGAAGGGAGTGTTGAAGGAGGTTGGTGAGGAGAATGTGGTGCAAATATGCACAGATAATGCAGCAAATTATGTTGCAGCAGGTAAAATTTTAAATTATTTTAATTTTTAATTTCTATGTCTTACTTCTCTTGCTTTAAGTCTTCTTTTTAATTTGTTTATTTTTTTTGTAGGTAAACTTCTTATGGAGAGGCACCCCCACATATTTTGGACCCCTTGTGCCACTCATTGCATTGACCTCATGTTGGAGGACCTTGGCAAATTTGCTTGGATCAAAACATGTGTAGACATAGGAAGAAATATTTGCAAGTATATATATAATCATACTTGGGTCCTCAACCTTGTGAGGCAACACACAAAGCAAAAAGAGTTGTCTTGTCCAGGGGTCACAAGATTTGCAACAAATTTTCTCATGTTGCAATCCATGCTTAAGTCAAAGGCCGGTGTGAAAGGCATGTTTGTATGTGAGGAGTGGACAATCTCATCATATGCAAACACCACTGCAGGGGCTGCCATGGTTGACTTGGTTTTTGATGAGAGAACCTTTTGGCAACCGGCCAAAGAGATTGTTGATGTAATTTTCCTTTTTGTCCTCATTTCCAATTCCATTTCATATCATTATTTTTTGTTAAACACTTGTTTATAACTTTATGTTCATTGTTTAACTTCATTTATTGCAGCTTGTACGACCTCTTGTTGTTCTCCTACGGGTTGCTGATGGAGAGAAGCCCTCAATGGGATACATTTATGAAGGCATGGATAGGGTGAAAGAGGCCATTCGATCCTTTTATGCAGGAAATCAGGATAGATATGGTCCCCTATGGGATGTTATTGATAGGCGATGGCACAATCTACTTCACAGGCCTATACATGCAGCTGCCTACTTCCTTAATCCAGCATACCAATTCAGCCCAAGTTTCAAGGCTGATGGGGAGGTGTGGAGTGGCCTCTATGATGTTATAGAGAGGATGTCACTTGATGATGCAATTTCCACAAGTACAGTCCGTGAGGTAGAGATGTACACCAAAGCACAAGGGGACTTATTTGCACGAGAGATATGCAAAAAAAATCAAACTGCATTGATGCCTGGTAAGAATCTATGATTCCAAATTCTAATTTCTAATTTCTAATTCTATTATGGTTTACCACTTTAGAATCTAGATTGATAAAGTTAAAGTTATAGAACTGATTTGAAATTTTCTTGTTTCAGATGCATGGTGGGAGATGTTTAGTACTAAGGTGCCAAATCTACAGAGGATTGCCATTCGTATCTTGAGCCAGCCATCTAGTGCTTCAGGATGTGAACGCAATTGGAGTATGTTTGAGCATATACACTCCAAGAAGCGCAATAGGTTGGCCGTGAAAAAGATGAATGATCTTGTGTTTGTTCACTACAACCTTCGCCTTCGTCACAAACGTATCTTGGGCACTACATCTCCAATTCAATTAGAGAACATTGATCCACAAGAAGAGTGGAACACTGAGATGAATGATCCTGTCTTCACTGATAGAGACTTGGAGTGGGTTGATCAGGTAGATCGAGAGGCAGAGGCAGTAGCGATGGCATAGGAGGAGGCTAGAGCACGAGGAGACCCAGTGCAGGACCCTGAGGCTGAGAGTGGTGGATCCGAGTCTGATGATGAGGATTATGAGGAGGGTGATGATGAGGAGGATGATGAGGAGGAGGAGGTTTCCGGTGAGCATGTCACTGAGGATCCTGTTTCGGTTCAGCCTTAGACACAGGGAGAGAGGATGGCTATAGAGTCTTCCATTTGTCATTTTAGGCGTACTTGTAGGAGGACATAGGCTACTATGAGGCTATGAGCCTTTATTTTGAATCTTTGATATATGTTTTGAACTTCTCATTCCATGGATTTCATATTCCATGAATATTGTAGACATTTTGATTTATCATTTGACAGTGACACTATATTTCAGATTTCTATATGTTATTTGGTTTAACAGTGTTAGTAACTTTAACTAGTTTTCCTCAGAAATCCGTATTTTTACTTATGTGATCTATGCAAAGTTGTGTATGTGTGCAAAGGAGTTTCTATTTATCTCAATTATTGTGTATTAGATGTTAATTGACTAAATATTGCAGGAAAAAAACTTAAAATCCTTAAAAATCTTTGCATTTCATGGGTTTTTTGATTTGCCGAGTCCTTGCCAAGTCCTTGCTGAGTCTAGGCGCCGAGTCCGAGTCTGAGTCCATTTTGAGCTTTTCGAGTCCAAGGCGAGTCCGAGTCTTGGAACTATGGCTGGTACCCCCGAGCTTGGTATTCCTGAACTCGATGCGTTTGGTGTTATAAATTTCGGCACTATTTCGTTATCATCTCGTAGTAATCTGAACTCAGTCTCGAATTCCTTCTTCAACTGTATCCATGTGGCCACTTTAGCTTTATTGAAGTCTGAATACCAATCGATTGCTACTCCCCTCAGTGTGGCTGGAAATCGCTTTGTCCACTCATCTTGGTTTGTCATCCCATTGGTAGACCAGACAGTTTCACATGTTTTACAATGGTGTGCAGAGTCCTCTTTCCCGTCACCTGTAAACTTCGGTAATTTTTGCTTTTGCGCTATTGTAGCTTTTGTGGTTACTGGTTGTGTTGGTACCCCGAGCTTGGTATCCCTAAACTCGATGCATTTGGTACTCCCGAACTGCTAGAAGTGTTCAAGCCTGTTAGGCTTCTTTGATTCCCGTGCCCTTCTGTCCCTCCAACGCTCATGGCAACAATGGTATCCTCGTCTCCTCTACCCTCGGCCTCTTCCCTTTCCTTCATTTGGGTCTCCCTTGTCTCTGTTCGTGGGGTCAAGGTAAAGTTCCCAAGCAAACTTCTAGTTTCCTCAATAAAATCCTCCTCTCTATTTACCTCTAGGTGTGGATCACCGTCCCCAACTTCACAAAACTCCTCGTTGTTGCCGACTGCCTCACCTTCACCGACCACCTCTTTGGTTAGTCCCTTCGCGAGTCTTCTCAACTGTTGTCTCCTTTCTATTTGTTGTTGTAATACTAGTGCTTTCTATACATCCTCCCACCCTTCTACTTGTTCTTTCAAATTCTTATTTTTATTTAACTGGTTTGGCATAAATACGTTCCTTATACATTCACAAGAAAACAACACATGATAAAATCTAGAACACTTTATTAATTCATATTTCGTGTACAATAGATGTCATCCTTCGGACATAATCAAATCACACTTTGTGTTTTCCTTTATTCATATTTTGCTCTCGAACTTTAGTTCTTGCTTCCTTTACAACGGTTTTCATCTCTTTCTTCTTCCTCCCTTCGGCGATGGTAGTCCGTAGGATTTGTTGCCTTCGATTCTCCCGCTTCTCCTCTTGTTGGTTCTGAAAGGCAAGAAATGTTTGCGCTAGCAACCGAGGTAGACGACACATTAACTGATCCACGACAGGACTAATTCCGAGGGCGACCCACACGACACTCTATGGTACTTCCTCGCGTGCAGCCTCCCTTCAGACGTGTTTTTCGATGGATGCCTGAAGTAGCGAGACGAAATCTGTTGTCAGCGCCCATCCACCCTGGGAATAGTTCTGCATTCTCTTCTTCCTCACTGGTCCTTCCATCATCATCTATTGGTTGTCCCATTTTCCGTGCGCTATCCGCACCTCGTCACTTCTCAAGATCGTAGAGGCAACGATGCCAAATGTTTACCACTTACGATAAACTAGATTTAATGCATACTACTGAAGAAAATTATAACAGATAATAAGTGCAACAAGATATTAGAGAACTGCCAGATATTCCATTAATCGTAACCAAGTTACATCGAATGCAAGCATAACATAGTATGATCTCAGTTCCCTCTCCCTTCTCTTCCATCCGAGAGAATACATATATCACCCGAAGGGGTGCGACTAAACCGTCACGACATAACCGCTTACCCTTCGGCCACTAACGACCCAGACTAACAACTTAATTAACATAACACTCTCGTACATACAAGTTTACCAACAACACTAACTAACTTTGACTTATCCAATGCTACAAGGCCTAAAGCATTTGCAACTTGATTACATGTTACAACTTTGCATGAGATACTATCACATGCAATTACTTCTTTTTTTTAGTACATGTAATTTGTCAATTACAAACACATGACAAAAAGATTATGAGTGTCTAACAAGACACAACACCTATTACATCGTCTTTCGTTGGTCTTCATGTTGCTACAGGATACCCGATGGTTGATATGCTCTGGTTTGGTGAAAGCATCTTTATCTGGAATAGGAACTTGCATCCTTGGTTGCCTTGTATCATAAAGGTTGTTTCTTGAAAAACACATTTGTTTCTTTCCATCTTTGTCTTGAAGGCATTCTATGCCTACAATCATTCCATCTTTCATCCCTTTCTTTGTATGTTGTCATTCTTTCTGATTGTAGTCTTTCAAACCTTTTTTTGGGGAGAAAGATCCAATCTTCTTATCAAGCTTGTGTTCTAATTTTGATTCACTTGATTCCCTCGAAGTTGAATTTCTCTTAAGGGTGGCCTTTGAGCTCTCCTATGGGATTCCCTTTCCCTTTGTATCCTTTCTCTTCTTCCTTTTCTAGTGTTGGCTAAAAATTTTCTTGACATGGCAATATGATATGCCTGAGTAACCGTGACATGAAAGTTCCACAAGGTGAGAATATCTTCAAGAGATGGATCCATTGCACTTTTTTGGATGCACAAGTGTGAGTTTTGGGATTTTTGCATATGGTGTATGGCTGGAAACTTGTGGACAGCGGAAAAAACAAATGGGTTTGGGTTAGATTGGCTCTTGTGTGGTGAGAAAACCAAAAACGAGTTTTTTCAGAAGGTATTACATATGAGTGAATAGCAAGTGTTAAGTGAGAAAATAAAGCATGGATGGGTCTATTGCACGCTTTTTGATTTACATGTATAGATTTTGGAATGTTGTGAACAAACGGGAATGGTTGTGAAACTTTGGGATAGTGAAAAGGTGAATGAGTTTGAGCTCAAAATGGTCACTCATATGGTGTGAAAAACCAAAAATGGTTTTTTCAAAGGGGATTGCATATGCAGACAGCAAGCTTTATGTGTGAAGAATGCATGAAAAATGGGTGGCATAACATCTATTTATAATGAATTGTATGTTTTCATCATAAGCAAATGTGCAAGCAACCACCATCATGAATTTTAAGTCATGTGGCAGCGATATAAGAAGCGCGGATGGAGTGCGTGTAAGCATGAAAGTGGGCTTTTTGGATGCAAAAGCATGTTGCAAAGTGGACTTACTTTCCTTGATAATTCCATTCAACAACGGGGTTTTTAATCCTGACTGCATATGCAAGCAAGATGAAGCACTTGTATATGCAACTTGGAGAACAGGGATAACTTTAAGAAACCCCTCCCGAAAAAAAAGCCTAAAATGCTGGCGAATCCAACATCTTGTGGGCAGGAAAATTTTAATATCGAGGGCGATTTTTTTGTTCCATATAGGGAAATAAAATATTATATGTTGGCGATTTTTTTCTTGCCCTAGCAAAAATCATTTTAAATGTGGCGAATTAATGTTTTTTTTCACTGACGGATATATAAATGATGGCTATTTTTTCCCTTGCCAAAAATGAATTAATAATTTCAGAGGCGAATTACTTGTTTTGTAGGAAAATGAATAATAATGGTCTTGGCTAATCTTCAGTGGTAAACTGAAAAATTGTTTAATCTGGGCAGATGGGAAAAGATTCCCCAAATCGGCCCGAAATTCATCCCGGGCCGTCGATCTATCAGATTGTATTACTGTTACATGGTTATATTTATATTTTATTAATAATTATATGGCTATGATTATATCATATGGCTATAATTATATTATAGTATAAATAATTATATTATATGTTCTATTATATAATAAATAATTATAAATAAAAATAATATTATTTTTATAATAATAATAAATCTGGTGACGGGTCGTCGATCTATCAGATTGTATTACTGTTACATGGTTATATTTATATTTTATTAATAATTATATGGTTATGATTATATCATATGGCTATAATTATATTATAGTATAAATAATTATATTATATGTTCTATTATATAATAAATAATTATAAATAAAAATAATATTATTTTATAATAATAATAAATCTTAAATGATTACATAATATAAGTAATATTATTTTTAATTGAATGCCAAAAAAACATATTATAATTTATAAAAAATACATTATTAAAATATAAAATATAAACCAATGCAGTTACATTAAAAAAAATTAAAAATATTTAAAAACAATAATAATTTAATAATTTAATTAAAAATAATAGAACATATGATATAATTATTTATACTATAATATAATATAATATAATTACAACCATATGATACATTGATATAATCATAACCATATAATATAATATAATTATAACCATATAATATTTATATAATATAATAATAATTAATAATAATAATAATAATGACCATCGAGTTTGAGTCATCGACGGCCCGGGATGAATTTCGGGCCGATTTGGGGAATCTTTTCCCATCTGCCCAGTTTCATCCGGAATTGTGACACGTGTCACGATTCCGGATGAATCTGGGCAGATGGGAAAAGATTCCCCAAATCGGCCCGAAATTCATCCCGGGCCGTCGATCTATCAGTCTTCAGATTGTATTATATTATATGGTTATGAACTTATGATTATTATTATTATTATTATTATATTATATTATTTATGTATTATTTAATATATTATATTATTTATGTAATATAATATAATAATAATAATGTTATTATTATATTATATTATTTAATATTATTTATGTAAATATATATTACATAAATAATATATTATTTATGTAATAATTATTATTATATTATATTATTTAATATTATTTATATGTAATAATATATTACATATAAATAATATTAAATAATACAATATAATAATAATATAATAATAATAATAATAATTATATTATAGGTTATGATTATTATTATTATTATGTTGTATTATTTAATATTATATTATATTATATTATATTATATTATATGGTTATAAATTATAATTATATTATATTATATTATAGGTTATGATTATTATTATTATATTGTATTATTTAATATTATTTATAATATTAAATAATAAAATATAATAATAATAATAATAAATTTAATAAACATTTGATAGTCTATAGATCGACGGCCCAAGATGAATTTCGGGCCGATTTGGGGAATGCTTTCCCATCTGCCAATATTCATCCGGAATCGTGACACGTGTAACTTATGTACATTATTGAGTCTTGACAATTTATTACTGTTAGATGTACATTGTACATTAAAGTTAAAACCATTAATTACTTATTACTTTCGTTTTAACTATAACTTCAAGTATTTACGAGAGTCCGATACGATAGCCATAGGGTTTTCAAATTTTAAATTTTCAAAGACTGGCAGAATTCCATTTTGTGTTCTGATTTCTGAAGACTGAAGTCTGAAAGTGTGACACTGTGAAACTTTGTTATCAGCCGACAACACCAATTATCCAATCTCAATTCCAGGTATTTAATTTTTTTCAAAAAAATTCCATTGCAATTTGCAGCAATAGAAATCTTGATTTTAATTGTCTTAGGTTTGCACTTTAAAATTATTTTGAATAGGGCCTGAAGTCTAATAACCAGTAGCGCCAGGCATGGGCAAAACAAAGTCAAAAACCTCCCAAACGAGTGCACCCATAAAGGAAAAGAACACCATTATAGAACTCAGACAAGTGCTACAAACCCCAGGTTTCACCGATGAGTGTCATGATATTTTTGATCCTGTTATCCATGGAGATTCTGAAATCATGGCAATTAGACATTCATTGTTTAGTAAGTGGAAAGATCCACAGAAGGGGAGAATTTATTACAAATATAACAGCAGTATTGGGGCATATACAAATAAACTAGTTGCTGTGGTTACTGGATTAGCAAACCTCGCTGTACCCGAAGTATTCCCTTGCCCTGAAATTGTAATGCTATGCGCTCAGAATTATGATGAAAATAGAAAGGCAATTGTAAACCAAAACACTCAGGAGGAAATTTTATCAATAACTGAGAGTGAATTTCTGACTCTGTTAGACCTAGGGTTAGGGTTTAGAACAGAAAGCTCTAAGGAGCGTGTTGACTTGGATAAACTAGCTCAGGCTTATGACAAGCTGGAAAGATCTTTTCAAGATTCATATATTAAGGGTTTAATACCCTCAGAGTCCACTACTAGTGTTACACTGGACAAAGACCATAAGCCTCCTTATCAGTATGATATTTTTGTGCCATGGGTTCAGAATACTATTTCTTTGTTATCATTTTGTCTGGGATTGGACAGTAACAAGGAAGTGGGGGCCAGTGTTCTTGAAATGATTTATAATATCCATTGTCGAGGGCAGTCAGTTGAGCAGGTAGATGTAAGATATAATTTTGTTCAGCACATTGTTGAATCTATGCAACAACAATTACTGATGATTAAACAAAGTACAACTACAGGCAAGACCAAGACATTTAGGTTCACAAGTTACTTGTGCTACCTTCTTTTAGCAAAGCATCGCCCAATATTTGAGACAGAGAACAACAAGCTTGGTATTGAGGTCTATAAGTTTGATGAGAGAACCCAGAAGAAATCAGAGACTCCAAGTCCAGTATATGAGTGGACACATAAGATGAGGATGACTGC
The DNA here is from genome assembly GCA_027943335.1 of Chamaecyparis obtusa. Classification (NCBI taxonomy): domain Eukaryota; kingdom Viridiplantae; phylum Streptophyta; class Pinopsida; order Cupressales; family Cupressaceae; genus Chamaecyparis; species Chamaecyparis obtusa. The sequence continues at coordinate 603,632 of BSBK01004849.1, forward strand.
TGCAAATAAAAACTACAACCATTTTGTAGACTTCTTTTTGGCACCTATTTACCAAAAAATCATAGGCACTTCGATGCCTAGATTTCCTGTGTCTTGTAAAGATTGCATTCAACTGGGAAGTCAGATTCAATTGGCTGACTGGTTCTTTATGGAAGAGTACACTCTCTTAAGGTTTTACGGTTCAGCGGTTGAACCCTGCAAACTTCCAATGCATGTTACAGAAAGGGTTTTTACACTGGAATATGTATGGCAGATGGAGAGCGCAGATGAACTTTTCAGTGGACAACAAAAGAAAACGATATTTCCTTCCTTGCCTTTCGCAATTGGAGGCCTCACATTTGAGAGAAAGGCTTTCAAACTGGCAAATGAATTGGTAACTTTTTTTGGCTTTGATTTTGTCAGTCATTGGAATTATGATCCACTGAACATAATACAAACGAGACTTATTGCCAATGGGAACTCTACGAGCAAATATCAACATCAGGAGATGCCATTGATAGAAAAGTTTAAAAACAAGGATTCATGGGATGAGGTTAAGAAAGAGATGGAGAAACATGCAACAGAGAATAATATTTCAATGCAAGAATTGTCATCCCAAATTATGACATTGCACAAATCAGAGCCTCTGACATACTTAAATTTCTACAAGAAAGCATCTCAACCTTCTACGAGGTCTATGCCTAAAGAAATTAAAGAGGCATGCAAAGCTGAAATGTGGTGTCAAACCAAGATGACTGATTTCTGGAAAATGAGGCAAAATTTGGGTGAACCAAAGACATCAGCTGTTTTTGATGAAATTGAGGAGGATGAAATTTTCAGCAATTATTGGAATAAAGAGCATCCAACTGTACTATATGATTTTGGCAGTGACGGTGATAATGAAAGGCAGAAGGACCTCCAGTCTGATGCTGACATTCAAGGTATTCAGGATTCCGGGTCAACCAGGGGCAGAGATATTGTTACACTTCAAATGAGTGATTCTGTTAAACAAACGTATGGTAGAGGGGCAACTATGATACAAAAAATGGGTTATGCAGGTCTAGGGCCCATTGGTGCAAGTGGTGAAGGGATTTGGAATCCACTTCCAGTACCAGAGCCACCCAAAAGAGGATGTAAACCAATCATTGGACTCTCTGACAATGAAGATGATTCATCTAGAAAGGGCAAAAAACATTATGTCTCTGCTTCTGAAGGTCATCCCAAAACATTATTTGTTAAATCTTTGAATCCAGTTGTAGTTGATCCCACTGGCACTGGCACTGGCACTGGCACTAGCACTAGCATGGATGAACCTTGTGCAAAAAAGCAAAAAGTTATGACAATTACACTGCCAACAATGTCAGCGGTTACTTCACCAATGTATGCACCAGTAGCTTCTGTACAAAACCCAGAAAACAGTCCTAAAACGCCAGGATTTGGAATGGGCCATCTTCAGTCTGTTGGCAATCCTCAAAATACAATTGTAGGTGGAGTAAGTTCAACTGGAGTTGGAGGAGCACACAAGGATACAACTGATAATTCACCTTTCAAACACTCAATTCTGTCAGCAAACCCAGATTTTAGTTTGAATGAATTTGCATCAAAGTTTGAACAGACAAGCGAAAGAAATAGGCAAATTATGAAGACTTTGAAAAGTGATGCAGTTGCTAAGTGTCAGGGATCTACTAACAGAATATTTTCAACATATGATCCAAACAATGAAATGATGAACTTCATGGCTGTTATGCCCCTGGGTAGAGATAATATTCCACCACAAAATGTAATAAATCCTAACGATATACAAGTTACCAGTCTTCAAATGGATTTGTCAAAAGTGAAAAATATTGACAAAATCAATATATCTAAAGAGAGCAACAAAATGGTCTACTCTACACTTCTGAAAGCGGAGAGGGAAAACAAAAGGCTTACAAAGCAAATAGAAAAGTTACAGGCAGACCTTGATAATGTGAAGGCGAAGGAGAAAGCAGCAGACAATAGGTTCAAAGATTTGCAAAATAGGATAAAGAAATCTTCTCCTACAGAGGCAATTGTCCAGCAAGAAAAGATGAATGAACAAGTGGAAAAATTGACTAAAGAATTGGATGAGTGCCAAAAAAGACTTCAGGATGAACAAGCCTCTAGTGCACAGTTGTTCAAGTCTTTAGAGAGTAGTGCACAGGTCAACAATAAATTGAAAACTGACCTGGACTATGCTGTCAAGGGAAATAATATTTTGAAGACTGAATTGGAGAATGAAAAGAAACAGTTGATGTCTAGGGCAAATATGATTTTTAATTTGCAAAAGGAATTGGGGAATGAGAAGAAAAAAGAGGAGTCTAGTGCAAAAACAATCAACAATTTGAATAAGCAATTGGAGAACATGAAACAAAAAGAGGAGTCAACTGCAAAAACTATCAGTAATTTGGAGAAGGAATTGGAGAATGTGAAGAAAACAGAGTCTAGTGCTACTGCAAACACTAACATAATCCACCAAATGAGGAGGGAATTGGAGAATGCAAAGAAAAAAGAAGAGTCAGCTGCAAAGAAAATCTTCAATTTGAGAAAAGAATTGGAGAACACGAAGAAAGAGGAGTCTACTGACTCTACTCAAAGACTCCATGATTTGAAGAAGGAATTGGACAATGCGAAGAAAAAGGAGGAGTCCACTGCAAAGGCAATCCATGATTTGAAAAGGGAACTCGGGGATGAGAAGAAAAAAGAGGTAACTGCTGCAAATACAATCCAAGATTTGAAGAAGAAATTGGAGGATGAGAGGAAGAGAGCAACTAATTTGCAAGGGCAAGTAGAGGAAATACATAAAAAGAGTGAAAAAGAGATGTCTCAAATGAAGAAAAAGATGGAGAATGTAATGGCAGAAAATAGAGCGACCTCTTCCGAAGACCATCATGTGAAGGATACTATAATAAACATGGTTAAGCTTATCAAACAAGAAAATTGGGACAAAATAATGAAGAACACTGATAGTTTGTTTGAATGGCTTGATTTAAATAGCAATATCAGACTTCTCTTTGAAAATGTAAAAAGTGATTTTTTTGGTAAAAGACAAATCTTCACCAAATCCTTAAAAAATGTTTCTGACCAAATTTTGAGTAAAGTAAAGATATCTAGTGATAGGGATTTGGCAAAGCATGGAATAAACAGCCGCTTGGATGCCTCTGTAATGACCATTGATGTCGGTCACCATTGTGAACAACTAACGGAAATGGGTGAAGCTCTCAAATCTGTTTCCAAAGAATTGAAGAAGATGAATAACATCATACTGAACTTGCTGAATGCTGGATTACCAAATCCAGCTGACTCAAATGCCAGATTCATTGGAAATGAAAATTACATGAAAAGGTTGCAGGAGAGCATGAATCATGATTTAGGCAACTTGCCTGAGGATACCACTCCAGAAGGAATTGCAAGTTGCATCAAACCACTGTCAACAATGAATGAAGTTGTAGATAAATTCCTCGATTCATTTAAAAATATCTCTCAGAAGTATTTATTGTTGACGAGGTTACAACTATTTAGCTACAACCTCAAACAAATGGAGCCACCAAATGATGCAGAATGGAGCGCCCTAAAGAAATTCTTAGAAGCTGGGTCATCTTCTGAAACTGAAGCTGTTACTGTTGCTGTCATTGGCAGTCATGACCCATAGCTGATAGCACTAAGAAGTAATAACTCAGTAAGTGATAGTACTATAATCGTTTTGTTACTTGTTTCTCTTTAATTTCAAATTTTGGATTTAATTTCAACTTTGTTTAATGTTAATTGTTACAGGAATCAAGAGCCAGCATATCAGGATAGTTGGGCAGCCAGGCACTGGCATACTATTACTACACAGCAGATGGAAAAAATTTCCCTACTAGAAAAAATTGTACAATTGGCAATGTGATTGTACACACATAATGTATTATGTAGTAATAATCTGATTATATATACAATTACAAACCGACCTACAGCTATTGTTGCTCCCTTATATCTGCAAAAGGGAATTCAGGGTCATTTCAATTTGACGTTGAGTCATTTGCAAAGGGTTGTAATTGTTTGTAATTGACAATTGTTAAATGTATTATGTTACAGGCTGATTTATAATTATAAATTATAATACAATTTTTTTTAAATAGAGCTTATTCTGTTAAATGCATTATGTTACAATTTCTTAAAGAAACTAGAATCAATGAAAATCTCAACATGTTACAAAAATACAATCAATGAAAATCTCAACATGTAAGTTTGTATTATCAACATGTTCAAAAAAAACATTTAAGCATCTATAAAAGGACAGTGAAACTGTGAATGAAGGCTATAAATTGACTTCTACAAACATAATAAATTAGTAGATAGAGTCTTAGATCAGAGCTACTACTTCTAGCCTACTACTTGACTCACAGAAGTTAGAACTTGAGGTTGAGAAGCTGCTATAGTTGCCATTCCGCCTGGACCGGCTCAGCATCACTATCATCAGAATCCTCCTCATTTATTGCATACAACATTTGATTGTTCGTTGTGTTTTCTTCAGATTCACTGTCAGCGTCAGACTCACTATGCATGCCAAAGTCAACATCATCTTCATTGCTTCCAATATCAGGATATGAACCACTGCCACTACCATTGCCACCACCACTACCACTGCCACTTGGGTTTGAAATGTTGGCAATCCCTCTTCTTTGACATCGTTTTCTCCAAATGCTGACAGCCCTGTCATAAGGGAAATTTTCTACCTTATACCTAGAATTATAGAGCCTCAGACAATTATCCAAATTTTTGTCTAATTTGTTTCTAACCTTTGACTTCAGGAAGCCCAAAGTACTGAAAACTCTCTCATCCTCCACTGAACCCAATATCATTATCAAACATAAATCGGTAAGCTTGAAATATTCTGGTATTGCCTCTCTCAACTGATTGCTCTCACCAAGGTTTTTCCAAAGCTTTGTTACCGCTCCCTCTTCATTTGGGTTCTCCATAAGAGCATATTGTTCCCTCATGTTTGCAAAAGAATATGATTGATCTCTCAGTCGAGATTCATCTAAAATTCCATTTATAGTGATTCCATTGATTACTTTAGGTTTGCAAAAATGCTGAATCAGAGTCGTCATCCTTCTTCGAAAATCAGTCGGACAGTTTAGAGACCAATATTGTGGAAAAACAATTGACATTGCTTCGAGCAGTTCCTCTGGAGGGAATCTGTCTCTGATTTCTGATGAAAGATTGTAGCAAACTCGCTTGACAGAGTCAAGCACAGAGTCTTTGATCTTCTTGAAGTCTTCACTTGTAACACGTGAAAGTACCTTCTCTGGTTCTGATTCAACTTCGCTTCCTGCTTCGTCGGGGTTGATGCGGGCATAGTACTGCATTGGTATGTCAACTCCACGTACCCTGGCATATACCTCATCGTTTGCACCAATATGTAAAAAGTTCCCAGGATTGTTCAAATCTGTGATTTCTATCCACTTTGCAAACTTTGATTCATCTAATGGTAGTAATCGATACAGAGTATCCAGGCTACTACATGTCATTTTACGCAGCTTATTATATTCTGCAATGTACATACCTCTTTGTTGAACCTTTTTTATAATATTTCTCATGTCCTGTAGCATGGGGAGAATAGCTGCTAAAGTTAAGAGTACCTTAACATTAGTTAGGCTTGAATATAGCCGAGGGAATCTGTCTCGCACAGAGTGGATTAGTCCAAGCAATGACGGGTATTCAGACATTACTCGATGTGCCGGTCCATCCAAAGAGATCCATCTGGTATCATTGTCTTTAAGAAGCTTCTTCCCATCAGTAAGTCCTTGAGAAAAGTGTTGAAATTCCCGGACTCGTTTTGGACTTCGACAGAAGTATTGGTAAATCTCTTTGATTAGAGATTCCACTTTACTTACACAACCAAAATTGCTAACAATTCCAAAAGCTAGATTCATTCGATGGGCCATGCAATGAATGGGAATAGCGTAGGGTGCCAAATCATCCTTGATCTTTTTGCAAAGACCACCTTTATGACCTTGCATAACCGAAGCTCCATCTGCTCCAACACACACCAACTTTTTGGCAATCTCCATGCTATCCAAACCTCCAGATTCAATTAGAGTAGTCTTTAATAATTCATATAAATTTTCAGCTGTCGCACTACAATTCAATTTAGCAACAGATAGTATAAATGGTTGACGACAAAGATTGTTTACAGTATAAACATGCATGCACACCCAGGAAGTATTATCAATTGCTGTAACTTCATCTAGAGACAATGCAAAGAAATTTGAGTCTTTTATTTTTTCCTTCATATCTTCTTTTTCAACCTGTGCAAGACATCTAGCCCATTCCCATCTGCTGTTTACTGACCAGTGACTGTTCGGATAGTTTTGAGTTTTCAAAAAGTGCAATAAGGCAGGAATTGAAGGGTAGTCTGTCATAGGACGTCCTCTACTCAATAAATAAAAGACCACACTTAATTGAACTACTTTTCCCATATTTTGCACTTCCGTTGCTTTCCCAATGAAATCTTCAATGGAACCTTTTACTGTAGAACGCTTATCCCGTAATTGCTGGTGTAACTCGTATTTTTCGGCATTCCTGATATGCAGACAGTTGTCCTTTGTTTTCCAAGTTAGCACGGATTTTTCAACTCCATCTATAATTTCCTTCTTGTAAACTTTACCGACATGCTTTTCTATGGTATCAATTTTAAGCTGCAACCTCTTCTCCTTCTTTGTTATCTCTGTGCAAATGTTACATCTGCATTCAGTAGGAGGCGCACCATCAATTGGATTGGGCACTGGTTCAATGAACCAGTACTTTTCCACCCATTCTAACTGAAAACTCCTTTGGGACAGATCCCAGCGAGATCGATCTTTCGTCGATCCCAATTTTCTTTTCCCCTTTTGTGCATGAGCATGATTTATGGAATCAGTTTTGGTTTTCTCACCCGACTGGTCCAGGACCGACTCCAACTCTATAATCTCAGTTTGTGACTCCCTACTCAGGGGAAGTGCCTCCAAATCGTGTTCAAGTTCGTCCTCGACTGAGATATTAGGTTCACCAACTTGAACTTCAATATGGTCTGAGGGTCCAACTTGTGATGAATCTCCTTTTTCAACTGGAGATCTAACTTGTGAATCTTGTAGCTTGCCAACATTTCCACCACCAAAATATGCTGCTATGGTTCTGCGTTTTGGTAATGGTGGCTTCTCTTGGCATTCAGGGATCCTACCGGAACCCCTGTTACCCCTCTTATTTGACATGGCAAACCGATAAAGGCTGCAAAAAATATATCAACTTAGTTGTTGAACAAAAGACTCAACTACTTAGACTACATATAATAACAATAATATGATTCATTCTCAAAAAATGGGTTCTACTGCTACGGTACTACAGTCTACGGTACTACCCAAGGGCCAATATAATTCGCAAACCTATAGGCTATCTTAGCATTACACTGGACAGTAAAACTAAAAAAATAACCAGTACCACTGTACCAGTGGTCCAGTACCACTGTTGACATAAAAAATAAATTAAAAAGCACTTGCCTTTTAAAAAAACCAGGGTCCACGAGTCAATGGCCAATGCACTCAGCACTCTGAAAGTTCGGCAGCAATAAGAAATGCCAGTCTCCAGACCAGAAAAGAGCGAACTGTGTAGAATAATAATATTTTATAGTCCAATCTAGGTTGGCGAATTAGGCGGGATTAACAAGCGGGAATTTCAAATGCAGGCGAAACGCACCTTCCTATGCAAGCCCACAGTAGGAAACAGTTGGCTAAACGGGGCTGGTGGTCGACACATGTCCGGAAAATGGTTGGCGACGCCCAACCCAAGGGAAAATTATTTGGTTGTAGTAATGGCGAAAGAACGTGGGCCAATAAGAAACAGCATGCAAAAGCTGGCGATATGTTTAAAATAAATGTATCCAAAACGTATATTGCATTGGCGATTGCACCGATAGTTTTGACTAATCATGTGATAACTAATGGGTGACTACCCCGGGCGTTGGACCCAAATCTAATAAATATCCGGCGATGTAGTTGACCTGCGTTGCATGCTCTATTCGCCAAATGACGATTGACCCGTCAGACGGGATCGCCAAAAGGCGAAGATTCGCCACTAAAGTTATCTCTGTTGGAGAAATGAAGACGAAAGATAGGAGCACATCACATATATACAAATGGAAATGAAATGATTTGCAAGAACAAAATAATAAACATATATACAACATAGCCGTATGAAATTGACAAAGATCTTACCTCTTTCCCTCAAGAAGCAAAAGAAGAAGTCTCTTTAGTCTTTTGTGTAAAATATGAAAATGAATCCAATAAGATTTTCAGATTTAGAAAGATTGCATGAATGAGACTTAAATAGATTTCGAATCTTGACTCAATCCTTGCAAAATAAATGCATTTTTGAGTCAAAATCCGTTACATGCCAAGTGTGGGAAGTCAGAGAAACAAAATGCAAGAGAATATCAACAAAAATTGACTATTTCAAATGCAAATGTGCAATTAAAAATGATGTTCAGGGCATTAAAAACAACTTGAAAAGAATGATAGACAAGCTGCAAATGATAAATAATACCCAAGAACTCACCATTAATAGCAAACGTTTGGATTTGATGGAAGAAAAAGGCCAAAAACGGGCTATTTTTGGGCAAAAAGGTGTCATAAATGGGCTGTTTTGAACACAAATCAATGTGTTTTTGCTCTCAAAATCGCCGCCCAAGGATAATGCATAAAAAAGCCAAAGTATGAGAAGAGAATTGTGTTTTTTACAAACCAAAACACATTCAAATGGCCAAAGAAATCATTGTCCAGCTTCAAAATGCACGAGGAATGAGCAAAAAACGGGTTTTTAGGTTGCAAAAACATGTGCTTTCTTCCTAAAAATTTCTAGTACTTTCTTTTTAATACCAAAGGCAAGTTAAAACAAGTCAAAACACGATTTTTCAACTTCAAAAGCATGTGCTTTTGGGTATAAAATCGCCACCATAAGTGATTTTAGTTAAAACACACTTTTTGGAGGAGTAATAATGCATCAATAGGAGAAGTATGTTCCTTTGAGTTATAAAACCCTACCATATGCTTTTACAAGTCCAAACGCATCAATAGAAGTATCAACGGGTTATAGAAATGAAAAAGCATGTGCTTTTGAGTTATAAAACCCCACCATATGCTTTTACAAGTCCAAACACATCAATAGGAGAAGTATCAACAAGTTTTAGAAATGCACTAACACATGCAAGTTGAAATACATATGGTTTTGGGTTCGAATTCCCCACCGCTGTGCACTTAAGTTATAACTCAAGTTAAAATGCATGCTAGTGGACTATTGGAATGCAATGCCATGTATTATTGGGTTCAAATTCCCCACTTAAAAGCCTTTAAGTGATAAAAGGTTTATAATAACAAGATTTAAATATGCAAAAGCACATAAAAACTCCACTAACACGTTAAATGATATATTTTTAAATAAAAATGTGTTGTTGCATATAAAAAGCTCACCTTTATGCATTTAGGACTTAGATTTTATTGGAAGTGGGATTTGCATGTGGATGATATGCAATGAGTGATAAAAACCCCACCTTTAATACATTTAAGTGTCTTATGTAATTAAATTTAATATATAATTGTAGTTTTCAATAAAGTAACATGAAAATAGACTAGAAAAAACCAATTTTCATTAAAACATTAAAAACTATAGTCAAACTAACTTGAAATGAGCTGAAATTTTAAAACGGATGTCAAAATCCACTTTAGATATTAAAAATAATTTTATTTCGTGCAATTGCCAATAAAAAACCCTATTTTGGAGGATTTGTTTAATAAAACGTGCCGTCGCCTTGAAAAACCCCACCTTTTCCTTTGTAACTTGAGCTAGACAACTCCATTTGAGGCCTAAGATAGCTCAAAATGAGCGGAATTCTAAGAGCTATTAACCCAAGGGAAAAACAAGATTAAAAACTAACAAGAAAGGGAAAATAAAAAATAAACTTGAAGATTGTTAAAAATCAAGTGCTTGCAGTCAGAGAAGAAAAACTCATTCTAACAAGCATTTAGGGGGATTAACTTGACGAAAAGAACGCATAAATAACGCCACATAAAGTACAATTCAAGGATGACATTAACCAAAATTGATATATATAAATATATTTTAATGCACTAATTGAATTTAAATATATAGTTAATCCCTTATTTAATTCTGTATATTAATCAAACGATATAAATAAATAATTATAATCAATAAATTTGTTAATAAATAATATTTCAAACAAATATATAAATAATTATTAATGAATATGAATACTTTTATTAGATGAATATGTTAACGATATAATTTAATATATCTTGATCATGAATGATTAAATAATGATATCTATTGAAATACCATAAGTTACCAACTGAATATCGTGTAGATGATAAATTAAGAACACAAACGACATTCTATCCTCCTAAATCTATAATGTGTAGACATAAAGAAAACAATGATGAAAGTATAAAATATAGTCAATCCTAAATCTGTGATTGTTCACAGACATGTATCATAGGTGTCGCTAAACCATGAAGATAAATAGGAGTTATGGCAGCGATTATCATTAGTGCTGGTATTGCTAATTTGGTTTCAACGACCTAGAGGATATGAATGGACTAAGGATAAACTAGCGATATATTAGGGTGGAAGGGTCATAGTTAATAAGTATTGTGTATTGAGTGATGTGATGATAGATAGAAACTCACGTGGACCAAACCAAATCGTACTAAATAAGATATTGACGTCTCAAACTGACTCAACATGATAATTGAAATTGGAGGCTGATTAATAATAATTATAATTATTGAATGAAGACAACGATGATAAGTCCAATCATCATGGATAGTTACGGTTTGCATAACTAATAATTTTTTTTGGTTATTAATGAACCAATTTGGTTGAGAAGAGCAATGATTAAACTAACTTAACAATTTTGAAGGGGTGCGTTGAGCTGCAATCTTTCACCATATGCTTCTTAAATGAGTATTAAAGGAGGATGGAATGCAAGAATCAGGGGGGTATCTGGCATATCATGGAAAACTAGAGAATGGCAAGGAATACCATAAACTCGTTCATTCAACAGCAAAGATCAGAAACTAACAGTAATTGATAATCATCAAATAAGGAATATGGAGTAGTACATATAATTGAGCCTCACAAAGGAAATCTTAATACTGCTGGTGAGCAGCTAGGAACTAAAGAAATTATAGAATATTAAATGTGAATCTTTATTAAGGATAGAAAACTGTGTTATGATTACATCTGTTTATAAAATGAAATCAGAATGACATGGTATATATATTAGTCATAATATAATAATTATATTATACTAGTATGAATATCAGTTATGATAGTTGTCATGTCCCCTTTCTAGAGACATGTTCTTTCATGACGGGTTTGCCTATCATCGACTCTCGTAGGCAAATAGTTTGGAGAGAGTCATTGTGTGGATCATTTGATTGCTTATTGCTGACAGAGCCTACATTCGGCAGAGCCTACATGCAGTTGTAGTGGAGCCTACATCCAGAAGTGAGCCTACATTCAGTCTAGTTGGGCCTACATTCGGTTATGAGACATCTTGGCCTACATTGTTATATTTTTGAGTTGAAAAATGTATATTATTATAATGTTATTTTATTATAAAGTACATTATAATTAGATGTTTCTAGAAGTTCTAGTAACTTCTCAAGAAAAAGAATAAATAGAGGGCTTGGGCTATCATTTCTACATGCTTGGATTTGGGATTTCTTCTACTTCTTCATTGTGAAGCAATTTGTAGCCTTGTGGTCTGCAAATATTATTCGATCTTTGGGAACGATCACTCCCCTAGATTGGCATAACTGAGGTAGTGAAATATCTACTGAAGGGTTGCAAGTTTGGAGTTGGTACTCAGCCATCTCATCGGTACTTCGTTGAGGATTTGTTGTAAGGGTTTGTTTTTTGGTTGGAATAAGGGTTTCAATTCATCTCTTGCATTGGTGAATTATTTTGGCAAAGATTGAAGTCAAATTTGGCACATTTTCAGACATCCAATATCAGGGCCTGGAATCGAAATTTTGCTCATATCTCCCTAGATACTTGGAGATATTTTTTATGCCTTGGAGGGGACATTAATACATCACAGGCGGTCAGATTGATATCAAATTGGGGGCACAAAACCCTGCAAATTATTTTCTGCAGGTGCCATACATGTACGGCCTGGTACTGCAGGGTAACAGTGCACAGTTGGGGGCAGTTTGGGGGACTGTCTGGTCTCTTTGGCATCGGTCTTCATCAGTCATCATCAGCAGATAATAAGGACATCCTAATCAGGTTCTTCCTATGTGTTTTGAGTACTTTTTGAAAGTCAAGAAATTATGTAAAAAAATCGCAAGTGTTCAGACTTGTAATAACAGTCCAGATTTTGACAATTGTTAGTCAGTGTTCTTTGGTCATAATTGCATGGTTATAGTTATTGTCACAGCAGTCTCTGTTTTAACTGAATGGTCATAGAAGTAAGAAGTATTGTATGGTAATGGTATTGCCATAAGTCTTGCTAAAAACAGTGCTCATATGTAATAGATGTAACAGTCATATATTGCAATCAGAATTGGAGAAGTTCAGGATATGATAGCATTGAGTGATATTTAGAATTGCATTGTTATTTGAGTTCTTCCATTTTATTGCATATTGGTATTGTTATCTCAATTGCAACTTGATGCCCAAAAACAATAAACACTTTGAAACACATCTTTGCAAGCAAAACATTTCAGTGCATGCCAACTGTTTGACGAATTGCCACAGTTCAGATTTGGGGATTTTTAGTGGCCTTTATAGTAAGGGTTATTACAGTGGTATCAGAGTGGTGTTCTTACCATCCTGTTGGGTAAGAAACCTATATGCATCCTTCAGCATTTGGACATCACAGGTACTACACACGAAGAAGAGCAGCACTAGAGGGTGAACAGGACTTCGGAGATACTCTTACCATGGGTGAGAGACAGTCACAGAGCCCACCTAGAATTCCTGATGATGAGAGGGAATTCTTTCGGATTATGACTACGGGACAGCAGGAGATGGTCCAGTCCTTGCGCAATTTGACCACTATGATGGAGAGAGTGGTTCAGCCCAGAGCTCAGGAGCAGGGTAGAAGTACGCCTGATCATGATAATAGGATTGTAGCAGGTTCACAGGGAGCTCCCAGGCATAGGTCTTGGACAACAGATAGACCTACTCGTCCTACTTTCCTTAGAGAGGAGGCTCAGGAGGCAGGAGAGGGTGATGTGCAGGATGATTTTCAGGATGATCTTAGAGCTGCTACTGCAGAATGGCAGGCATTACCACCACATGTGCGTGAGTTACCTTTGATTGTTACCTGAATCAGAGGAGAGAGCACATGAGGAGTACTCGCCAGAACAGGAGACCTAGAGGCCATGACAGTGAGTTGCAGCGAGCTACTAGCAAGCTCACTTTACCTTCTTTCGATGGTAATGGACAGATGACAGCACAGGCATGGATACATAAGTTGGATACATTCTTAGCATTGAGGCCCATGTCAGAAATAGATGCCATCATATACGCCACCTTGCATTTGGAGGGCGCAGCTCACGACTGGTGGTCATATGGTATGGTAACTTTGCGGCACAACCAGGTGACTTCCTACCAGGATTTTGTAGACAGATTGGTGGAGCGTTTCGACAGGAAGGATCCTGAGATATTCTTCCATGATCTTGCACAATTGAGACAGACAGGCAGCTTGGAGATATATATCAGTGAATTTCAGCGATTGTCAGTTATGGTGCAGGATGTATCAGAGAGGCGGTTGGTCATTTTATTCACTGAGGGATTGTCTGAACCCCTCAAAGGTTGGATCAAGGCATTTGATCCATCATCACTACAGGAGGCCATGAGGAAAGCTCGTAGTATGGAGCTTACCGCACCTTCTAGCAGATTTACCCCTAGGAGTTCTACTTATTTCAGAGATAATAAGAAGTTTGATAAGGGGAAGGGGAAGAAGGTTGATACCAAGGGGAAATCCACTCCACCCTTGGATACTGAGGCACTTAATGACCTACGCAGGAAGAAGCTATGCTTCTATTGCAAAGGTCCATATGATAGGGATCATGACTGTCCTTTGAGGCCTAAGGGGAAGGTCAATAGAGTTATGTGGGCGTACTATGAGGACTCAGATTCAGATAGCATAGCACATGAGGATGAGCACAGTGACATAGAGCCTGAGGTAGAGGCAGAGGCTTCAGAGCCTAAGGTGGAGCCGGAGCTACATTTTCAGCAGGCACGCTTATCTAGTATTCAGCAGGAGGGGTCCTTTAGATTGCGTGGAGTTCTAGCAGGACAGAAGGTGATTACCCTAGTTGACATAGGTGCTACGCATAATTTCATTGATGCACGTTTGGTTGAGCGCCGTGGCATTGAGACAGAGGAGTTTGAGGGTCTCCGAGTACAGGTTGCTGATGGTTACACTCTTAAGTGTAACAGGATGATCAGAGATATGCCCTTAGGCTTGAGCAATTATGAGTTCAAAGCGGATTACCATGTAGTTAACATGGGCGACCTAGATATTGTATTGGGGATGACTTGGTTGCATTCATTGGGTGAGGTCACTTTCAGACTCAGGGACATGGAGATCAAGTTTGAGGCAGATGGTAGGCAGCATGTCTTGAGGGCTATCAGAAATAGTGACATCAGAACTATTTCTTTCAGGTGCATGGAGAGGTTGGTTAGACACGACGGTATTGGATGGGCAGCCATGTGTACTCTTATGCCTACACAGGAGGAGCAGCAGAAGACAGAATATCACCCCGACATTCAGAGATTGAGAGAGGAGTATGACAGGGTATTCAGCGATATTCCACCTGGCACACCACCTGATAGAGGGATTGAGCACATCATTGAGTTAGAGGAGGGTGCTAAACACGTGATGATCACACCTTACAGGCATCCTAAGAGGCTCAAGGATAAGATAGAGAAAACCATCAAGGAGCTGCTTGAGATGGGACACATTAGACCGAGCAAGTCTCCTTTTGCTTCTTCGGTAGTTTTGGTGAAGAAGAAGGATGGTTCAATGCGGATGTGCATTGATTATCGGATGCTGAATAAGATTTCTATTAAGAATAGGTATCCCATCCCTCGGATTGATGAGTTGATAGATGAGCTACATGGAGCATGCTACTTCAGCAAGATTGATTTGAGATCCGGCTATCACCAGATCAGAGTCAGAGAGCAGGATGTGGAGAAGACTGCATTTAGATGCCATTGTGGGCACTTTGAGTTTGTGGTCATGCCATTTGGGTTGACCAATGCACCAGCTACTTTTTAGTCTACGATGAATAAGGTCTTCCATCATTAGTTGAGGAGATTTGTATTGGTTTTCTTCGATGATATCTTGGTATATAGTCGGACATGGCAGGAGCATGTAGTACATTTGGAGACTGTATTGAGTATATTGCAGAGGGAGTCCTTGTATGCCAAGGAGTTCAAGTGTGATTTGGGTATGACTGAGCTTTTGTACTTGGGTCATATTATCAGTGCAGATGGAGTGCGGATGGATCCTGATAAGATCCGTGCTATAGTGGAGTGGCCTATGCCAGAGAACCTGACACAGTTGAGAGGGTTCCTAGGCTTATGTGGATTCTACCGCAGATTTGTGAGTGGGTATTCACGTCATGCAGCCCCTATGACAGATTTGCTGAAGAAGGGGGCCTTTGTTTGGACACCAAAGGCGTAGGCTTGCTTTGACAGGTTCAAGGAGATCATGATGTCATGTCCGGTGTTAGCTTTGCCTGATTTCTCGAAGCCATTTGAGCTTCAATGTGATGCATTTGGAGATGGTATAGGTGCTGTGTTGATGCAGGACAAGCACCCTATTGCATATGAGAGCAAGAAACTCCGTGGACCTGAGAGATCTTTCAGCATTTACGATAAGGAGATGTTAGCCATCATGCATGCGTTGGCTAAGTTTAAACAGTATCTAGTGGGTGGTAAGTTTTGCATTAAAATTGACCACAACAGTTTGAGGCATTTCCTTAGTCAGAGAGATCTCAACGATAGGCAGCAGAAGTGGGTAAGTAAGCTACAGGCTTACGATTTTGATATAACATTTGTGAGAGGGACTCAGAATGTGGTAGCAGATGCATTGTCACGTAGACCACATCTCAGTGCATTGATTGAGATATCAGAGGATTAGCGACATATGATAGTGGCAGAGTATGCTAGAGACCCATGGGCGTCAGGGATAGTTGATGGGTCAGTTGTTGATACCCGATATACACTTGTAGATGATTTGATTATCTACAAGAGCAGGATCTTTCTAGCCCCAGGATCGAAGGTGAAGCGATCTATATTGAGAGCTCTTCATGATTCACCTACAGCTGGTCACCCCGGGTACTTCAAGACATATAGACAGGTGCGGGAGCGGTTCACTTGGAAAGGACTGAAGACAGATGTATTGCAGTATGTTCGTGAGTGCCCTGTTTGTCAGCAGAACAAACAAGAGCACACCTTTCCAGCCGGGCTCCTACAGCCACTTCCCATTCCTGATCAGAAGTGGGAGTGCATATCCATGGATTTCATTACAGGCTTGCCCAAGGCCCAAGGGCGTGATTGTATCTATGTGGTGGTGGATAGACTGACGAAGTATGCACACTTCTTTCCCATCACTACTACTTACACAGCAGTACAGGTAGCTGATGTCTTCTTTAGAGAGGTCTTCAGATTGCATGCGATACCCCGCAGCATAGTGAGTGACAGGGACAGCAGATTTTTGAGTCACTTTTGGCAGGAGGTATTCAGACTTTGTGGCACTGAGCTTACACCTAGCACCAGTTATCACCCGCAGACGGATGGGCAGACAGAGATAGTCAATAAGTGGGTGGAGGGCTATTTGAGGAACTATGTGGCTGGTCAGCAAAGGGCATGGGTGAGATGGATACATTTGTGTGAGTATTGTTACAATACCACATTTCACATGTCGATTTAGATGTCACCTTTCAGGGCTCTATATGGGTATGATGCGCCTAGCTTCATTGATTTGCTTATGTCTGATATTAGAGTTCCACGTGCCGGGGATTTGCTTCAGGAGAGCAAGGACATTGTTGATGCTCTCAAGGATAATATAGCCAGGGCACAGAATCAGTACAAGCAGTATGCAGATTAGAAGCGGATTGAGAGGAGCTTTGAGGTTGGTGATATGGTTTACCTCATGCTTCAGCCATACAGGCAGTCTACTCTCAAGAAGAGTGGGTCGGAGAAGCTTAAGCCGAGATATTATGGGCTTTTCAAGATCATTAGGCGTGTTGGTGAGTTGGCTTATGAGCTTGAGCTTCCAGTTGATAGTAGTGTGCATAATGTGTTTCATGTGTCGCGCCTCAAGAAGGCGTTAGGGCAGCATGTTGTGCCTTCTACAGTGTTACCACCCTTGGATGATGAGGGGAAGTTGGTTTTGGTGCCAGAGTCTATCTTGGATAGCAGGGAGAAACAGCTTCGCAGGAGAGTTATTAGAGAGTACTTGGTGAAGTGGAGAGATCTTCCTGTTGAGGATGCTACTTGGGAGTCGGAGGAGATTTTGCAGCACCCAGCTTTGAGATTGCTTGAGGGCAAGCAATTTTAGGAGGGGCGGACTGTCATGTCCCCTTTCTAGAGACATGTTCTTTCATGACGGGTTTGCCTATCATCGACTCTCGTAGGCAAATAGTTTGGAGAGAGAGTCATTGTGTGGATCATTTGATTGCTTATTGCTGACAGAGCCTACATTCGGCAGAGCCTACATCCAGTTTGAGGCCTACATGCAGTTGTAGTGGAGCCTACGTCCAGAAGTGAGCCTACATTCAGTCTAGTTGGGCCTACATTCGGTTATGAGACATCTTGGCCTACATTGTTATATTTTTGAGTTGAGAAATGTACTTTATTATTATAATGTTATTTTATTATAAAGTACATTATAATTAGATGTTTCTAGAAGTTCTAGTAACTTCTCAAGAAAAAGAATAAATAGAGGGCTTGGGCTATCATTTTTACATGCTTGGATTTGGGATTTCTTCTACTTCTTCATTGTGAAGCAATTTGTAGCCTTGTGGTCTGCAAATATTATTCGATCTTTGGGAACGATCACTCCCCTAGATTGGCATAACTGAGGTAGTGAAATATCTACTGAAGGGTTGCAAGTTTGGAACTGGTACTCAGCCATCTCATCGGTACTTCATTGAGGATTTGTTGTAAGGGTTTGTTTTTTGGTTGGAATAAGGGTTTCAATTCATCTCTTGCATTGGTGAATTATTTTGGCAAAGATTGAAGTCAAATTTGGCACATTTTCAGACATCCAATATCAGGGCCTGGAATCGAAATTTTGCTCATATCTCCCTAGATACTTGGAGATATTTTTTATGCCTTGGAGGGGACATTAATACATCACAGGCGGTCAGATTGATATCAAATTGGGGGCACAAAACCCTGCAAATTATTTTCTGCAGGTGCCATACATGTACGGCCTGGTACTGCAGGGTAACAGTGCACAGTTGGGGGCAGTTTGGGGGACTGTCTAGTCTCTTTGGCATCGGTCTTCATCAGTCATCATCAGCAGATAATAAGGACATCCTAATCAGGTTCTTCCTATGTGTTTTGAGTACTTTTTGAAAGTCAAGAAATTATGTAAAAAAATCGCAAGTGTTCAGACTTGTAATAACAGTCCAGATTTTGACAATTGTTAGTCAGTGTTCTTTGGTCATAATTGCATGGTTATAGTTATTGTCACAGCAGTCTCTGTTTTAACTGAATGGTCATAGAAGTAAGAAGTATTGTATGGTAATGGTATTGCCATAAGTCTTGCTAAAAACAGTGCTCATATGTAATAGATGTAACAGTCATATATTGCAATCAGAATTGGAGAAGTTCAGGATATGATAGCATTGAGTGATATTTAGAATTGCATTGTTATTTGAGTTCTTCCATTTTATTGCATATTGGTATTGTTATCTCAATTGCAACTTGATGCCCAAAAACAATAAACACTTTGAAACACATCTTTGCAAGCAAAACATTTCAGTGCATGCCAACTGTTTGACGAATTGCCACAGTTCAGATTTGGGGATTTTTAGTGGCCTTTATAGTAAGGGTCATTACAATAGTAGAATCATAAATGTGTAAACATATATTAATAATGAAATCAGAATTATATGTATCGGTTATGTTATATATATATATATATAATATATATATCTGAACTATAGAGGTAATAGAATATCTAAAGAATAAAATATAATTCTGGATTATATAAGAATTATATAGATATCAAATATATATCTGAAATTATATATATAGTATATATATTAGATTATATAACTGATTGGTCTAATATATTTGGAATATAAGAGTTAACTTATAGAAAGTATAATAATGAAATCAGAATTATATATATGTATGTTATGATTTATACATTTGTATATATAGTGGTAAAGCATGAGATATTAAAAAATATATATATAATTTATTTGTGGTAATGCACGAATGAAATCAAACTTCTATATACATGTTTATTTATATATATTCGTAATATGAAATATTAATATATACTTGGTCAATTCCTTAATAACTCACTAATTATTGTTAAGAGGATAGGGAGTGTGTAGGAAGAACATGATGGAAAGATCCCGAGATAGGTAGAGCCTTGAGGGAATCCACTTGTAGACTGTGCAAGCGTCCTATCACAGTAAATCTACCATCTTTCTTAAGGTCTGTGATTAGGAGTGAAGTAAGGAATTATAGCTTTAGTATATATTATGAATTAGAGATTATTCTTAATATAATATGATTTAAATGCATAATGACTTATGATAATTATTGGGAATTGACATCCTCCTAGTATAAAACATTACAAATTTCCTTTCCCAAGGGCAATCCAAACCCTAATAGAAAATTTTATAGGAATTTAAGTAAGGCCCTATTTGGGGTCATTACAACTGCCTTCATGACACCTTATCAATGCGTTGAAACATAGAGGATGCAGCTACAAATCCATGAGAAAATTGTGTAGGGTTGCCACAATTTTGTGATGTCAAAATTGAGGACAACATGTGGTACTTCATTTCTATTGGCCATTTTTGGTTGCTCTAATTAGGGTTTGTAATGGTTTAATCTAGGCCATTGATTTCAAATCAATCTTGGCCATTCATTGTAATTGGGGCTCCTATATAAACCCCACGCCTCTCATTTGTAAAGTAACACTTGTTGAAGTTGTTGCTATGATACTACCAAATTGTTCTTAATTCATTGTTGTGCCTTGCATAGTGAAATGTTGTGATCATGTTTGGAGTATTGTATGGTTTCTTCATTTCCTCACTTAGCTTAGGATTTCTTTTCAAGTTGAGTAAGGGTAGCTTAGTTGAATGGAAGTAATTGTGAGTTTAATGAGCTTTACTTTGATAATTTGCACATCTTACATCTACTTTAGGAGATTGCACTAGCTTGGTTGATGTCGATGGCTAAACTGAGTCTAGTAGAGTCACAAAGACATCGATAATTTCTTGCATTCTAGGAGTAGAATAGTTCTCTAAACCAAAGTAACGAGAATCGAAATTGGATCAGAATCGGCAAGGCCGAATCGAATCGTGAATCGGCCATGAATCGGAATCGAATTAGACATTAATCGGCAAATTTAAAAAACCCTTGAAATTTAGAGATTTTAACAATTTAAAACTTATCTCATGCACCCTTTATTGAATATAACTTAAACACACTATAACATCATCAAATAGAAGCTAACATACATAAACAAGGAACATAAATGATAAATCCATCACATACGCTACACGTAAAATGTAAATTGTAGCTGAAGTAAATAGAAATCATAGGATCATAATGAGTCAAGTCATAGAATGTATGTAAGGTGAAGATCCATAAGACATCAAATCATAAATGTATGTAAGATGAACATCCATGAAATGTATGTCTATCAGTATTTGTAAACAAAATGAAAAAACAAGGCTGTAGCTCAAGCCTCATCATCATCCTCAAGCTCGGCCTCAGCCTCTAAGTATCCCGTCTGCCTTCTACAAAGGTGTCTAAGGTAGGTCCTAGAGGACTGCTAAGCCATAGCCCCCGCATGTAAGATGGGCTAATGAACAACATCACTAGGGCTTGTGTCTGTGCATGCGTGCGTGTGTGCGTCTTCCAGTGCTTGAACGTGCTCTAGCCACCTCCTCTGCCATGGCCACAACCTCAACCTCTCTATCTACATGGTCAACCCACTCATGGTCTGCCTCAGTGAAGATCGAATCCATGGCCTCAGTGAGCCACTCTGCTTCTGGATCAATCTCCTCCAGAATGATTAGAGAAGGCAAAAAAAATTATTAAAAAAAGAAGTGTTTTTAAAAAAAAATTGACTTGACTTTTTATCAATCTGCGCGGGCCGATTTTTTGCGATTCATGCAAGCAATTTTGGCGATTTTTTGGATTTATCACTGAATCGGCGATTCATGGCGATGAAATCACCAATCTGCTTCAACGATTAAAAAAAAATCGGGAAGCCCGAATCGAATCGCCGAACCAGCGATTCATGCGATTTTTGGGCAATTCTCGTTACTATGCTCTAAACCCTCTATCCCTTAGCAGTTTGTTGTTGGAAGAAGTTAAAGTCAAGTGTTGATATCCATTGATTGAATAGCGTAAGTCCCTTTGTGATACCGAACATATCACATCATTATAACTAAGTTAAGTCCACAATAAAGAAGGAACCTTGAGGTTGTGTCATTTGATCACACAATCCATATATGTTTCTTAACATATGAGCATCCTTATTCAAGAGAGAGTTGGAGATTTGGTGTTTCATCCTGGAATACTAGGTATTCAGTTCAGTATGTTGTAGTGGAACAAAGCTCACATCAACACCTAGTTCCAAACGAAACTGAAAGGTTAATCATGACTCCCTTCAATTCTAAAGAGAACTTTTTGTGAAGGAAATTGAGGATCTTGGTGCACCGCATTATCGGGAGTTCGGTGGCTGAAGAATTTGTAAGTTGGATGTATCAATTCCTTATACTTATTTGCAGGGATGAACAATATATTGATTGGGCAGAAATAATAAGCCAGTAGTTGCATGATCAGTAGCTCATTTTAGACAAGCAAGTTCCTTTCATATGTGCTCCTTGTTGACTTATGTATTAGCAAACACTCAAGCCACCTGGATGGGCCTGAGAACCCTAGTGTCTCCCTCCCCAGACTTACTTGTTTTTGAAGTCTTCCCACAATTACAAAAGAAAGTCGGGCTGAATGAGTATTATGATGTTAATGATTCATTTTTATGGGTGACGATTAAGAAAATTGAAGGGTGCCTTGAAAGGAGAATCTCCATTGAAGCCATGGCTCTCGTCAGGTGCTATGGTAGCTTCTTCGTCCAATTTGATAGTTTTTCTTACATCAAAATTGGAGGTTTTAATCATAACCCTACAAGTTACCCAGGTATGTGTCAGACAAATGAAAGGGGTTAATACCAAATATGTTTACTAAAATGAAGAAAATAGGTTATTCTTTCCTAGTTTCTTTGTCACTCTTTACATGCAAAAGATTTGATGCTGCTGCCACCACAGATAGACTTCTGTTGAAGTTCAAATTCTAGTCCCTAGCCTTAAGAACCTCATTTGACAGTAAAGGTTATGTGCACACTAATTTTCATGGGTGTAAGTCTTATTTGCACTAGCCTCACATAGAAGATTATTGGGAAGACTGTGCTGACATGACAAAAGTACAAATGAGGGATTTGATGAGAATGACACTAGATTAGGTTAGAAAGTTTAAGCTATCTATCTTTGTACTTGATGAATTGATTGATGATGGCTTGGGATTAATTGATGAGGTATACCAAAATATTACCCTTTCTATCACACAAATGCTTACCTGGCATGACAAAGATGACATGGATGTAGAGAAGAGAACTGCTCATGTGATATAAAGAACTAGAAAGTGGATTGAGAGAAAGGTCAAGGAATGCACTAAGTCCTCAACTCCTAAGGGGTCCACTAGTACCAAACAAAGTGTATCATAGAGCCTTAGTCTTGTAAGTGTGCCAACCAGCCCTATATCTGTGGCTTCGAGAGAAACCTCTCAGCCAAGTGGGAATGGAGAAGAGAAAATAAACAAATAAAATTTAAGTCCAAATGTGAAGTGAATACCCCATTTTTCTCAATGAAAATCACTGACTGTAAGTTTTTCACCCCTTCTTCCTCTACTACCATCAATCTGCCCTATGTCGATGGTAGTACTCAGGAAAGGGGATGATATTTCCAATTCAGTTTTTGATATTCCAGAATTTGATGTACCTGGCAATTCCCGCCTTGCCCAATTTACATCCCCCCCGCCAAGCAATGCCAATATCATTGTCCCTACTACAACAAAGAGATGAAGAAAGAGACGAAGACACCCACACTCAAGCTGAAAACTTCAATTGTGCGGTGTTCACTAGGAACCAACAATCACAAATGAAAGATCAAGAATTTAAAGGGAAGAACACGATCTCTTCACTTGGCCCTTAGTTTTTGTCGACAGGAAATTCGAGCGTTGACTACAATAAAGGAGATGCATACCCTAAAAGAGGTTCATCCTATGGTATCATGTAGTTCCTCTGGAGATGATGTACCCAATTCTTTTGACATTGTTAATTACTGTAAAAATACAAAGGTTTAGATATCACAAGCTGAATATCTTAGGTTAAATCCATTAGAGTTGGATAGGTTGGTCGAATTTATCAAACAAAAACCCTTGAATTCCCCAGTCAATACCCAAGTGTCTAGTGAAGTATCAGTTCCAGTTGAAGATTGGAACTGTTCTATGTCTTCCTCGAAGCCTACCATTCCCAATGTCTCAAATGAGAAACCTGAACCCTTCTTTGTTAGCAGAAGGTTCCTGTATTGCTACACTTTCATCTTCTCCTTCATCTTGCCAAATTGCATTCGTCACCCTACTCTCTGTTCTCCTTCACATGCCTTGATGAGATTCTTTGTTTTATTGGGGTCTTCATCATCACCATTGTTTGTTGATGCCATTTGTTGTGAATCTTTATTGGAGATAGGTTTTTGTGGATTGGAAGAGTAAGAAACTCCATGTTTGTCATTTTTGTTTGTAGAAGTACCCCTTTTTCGCGAAGGCCAAGTGGTTGTAGCTTCAAGCATCTTATTCTTCACCCACTCAGTTCTTTTGATAACAAAAACGATTCTTTCGTCTAAACTTTTTAATTCTGGAATTGTCCAGTCCATGGGTGGTAGTGGAAGCAGTTGTATCTTTTCGCAATGGAAATGATCAATCAAATTCAACTCATCATCTTCTATACTGATCACATCCAATCCCAACTTCAAGTCAACTATTTGTTTAACAGTGAGCCTCATCCAATCTCTCCTTCAAACTTCAAAGTCATCTTCACAATCCTCCTAGAAGTCCTCAATGTTAGGAAAATGGTTGAAACTAGGGCTAAGTCCCAATTCTTTTAGACCATAACCTTTTACTATCAAAGGGGAACCACATAGTGTAAGGATATAGACTGGTTTTAACATTTAATCTCCCAATATTCTTAGAATCAACACTAGATTCACACCTGTAATGACCAATGCCGATTGGGAACTAAATGCCATCAACTCATCGGTTCCTGCAAATTTTGTTGATTTGATTGACTTGCTTGCAAATCTCAATCAACACTAGCTTGTCATCCACAAACCTTGGTAGTATGAAAGGGTACCCATCATACCCTGCCAACCTGAAATAAGTAAATTTTGGGAATTGAATGAAATAACTCCCATACTGTAAAATCATTGCTACCGCCTTTGGCAAAATCCTGAGCCCAATATTTCCTTGGATTTCTTTGACAGTGAGCACGGTGAAGGCATTGTTCACCCTTCTATAATGCTGAGCCCAATATATCCTTGGAGTTCTCTGACAGTAACTATGGTAAAGGCATTGTTCACCCTTCTAAAATGATGAAATCTATTTTCCAACTGTAACTGCAGGTGATAATCATAAGTCAATGCTGTTTCATCATGTACACCTTGTTTATTCAGCCTTGGCCAACTCTTCATTCCTGCAATGGCGTAGAAAAGGTAGGAAGTCATAAAAATATTGATTTGTTTTGAGTTCCATTATTTGATTGTGTAGGTTGTCGCTAATAATCTCTTACCAGTGAATGAATTAAATGCCTTTATACATGATGCTAATGAAAAAGATCAACCAACCTTCAAATCTATGGGAATCTTTGTTTCCCATTATCCTATTGAGAAAAATAACCATGTTAGCAATATCCTCCGTTAACAAAGGCTTGTGAATCACTTTTGACAATTGTCACTTCCCGTTCTTGGGTATCGTGAGCCAATGTTTAGCTATGTTGTTGAGACATTGATCTCTATTATTAGCAAAATATTCTTCTGCATACTCCTTATTGACATTTGTGAATTGGTCTCTAATCGGCAGTCTGAGAACAATTGCAATAGACACTGGATCAAGCCTTGCTACTACTCTGCCATCGGTGCCACTACCTCCCATGTATCCGGATTGTATGACCTCATGCATTCCAACACAAGTTCTAGACACTTAATTGGCAGCGGGTGATCTCCTGCACGTGCTAAGCCACTGTCTAAAATTTTCGATGCTATAGGAGTTCTTTCTTGGGTTTCCATTGACATCCAAAAGTCATGTATGCTAATGTTCCCTAATATTTTATTTGTTATCTCAGGAAGCATGGATTTCAAAATAGGAGCGTAGTCATGCCCTTGATATTTGTACTTCATTGTGTCACTAATTTGGACAACCGCTTTTGAACAAAATGCTTCAAAATGAAAAGTAATCGTTTATAGTCCCACTTTTTGCTCTTTACAAAATTCACAATCTGTCTTTTTCTTTAAATGTCTTCTTCCACAAGAAAATATGTTATGATTTCGCCATGTGCAATGAGGTGAGAAGAAATAAATGACTAGAAGAAGGGTACAATGCAAAACTTATACAAAGGAGATCCCAATCCAGCTACAAGAGAAATAAAATTGAACCCCGGTTTTCTTAATGCTCTCCACTAAAAGAAAATTTAGAGCCTCTTGCCTCTACTAGGAGCCCAATTTAGGTATCTTTGCATACTCTTCACATGGGTTTCCTAACAAGAAAGTTTAGATTGCCTTTAACATATTTACTTCATCCTCATCCTATAAATCATTGCTAGCCATGAGATGACATATCCATGAGGCATTCTATTAAACAATTAACCTCCCTTTTCTTGTTCCTTCACATTTCGCCTAAGTTACCAATTTGGGTGCAGATTCGGATGCAGATGTGAGATTCGGGTGCGTAGATGCATGAAAAGTTTTTTTAGGGGATGCGGATGCGTTTGGATGTGTGTGTATATATATATATATTTAAATATATATATATATATATATATATATATATATATATATATCAAATAGTTTTGATAAATATTAATAATTATTATCGGGCTTCTATCTTCTAATGTTTGGCCGAAAGGATTAATTAACTTTGTGGGAGCCATCTATGTGTTAGGCATTTAATATTTGGCAAAGAACTAGTTAATGTTTGAACTATTTTGTGGGCTACATAAATATTAAAATATTAGGTTGGCACTATGAGCCGTATGAATACATTACTTGTTGATTAATTCAAAGAGCCAAACCTTTGAATTTGAACATTAATATTTCATTTGAAGACTATTGCGGCTAAGAGTTTCTGAAGCTTATTATTGCTGGACAAATATATAGATAAATATATTTTGTGGTTGCCGTGGATTGCTAGTCCGAAGACTAAAGTGTGGAAATATTATTGAGAAAGGCTATATCACTCTTCAGAGAAATATTTTGACGCTAAACTATAGTCTGGAACCAAATATTTGAAAATGAAGACTAAAGTGCGGAAATATTATTGAGAAAGGCTATATCACTCTTCAGAGAAATATTTTGACGCTAAACTATAGTTTGGAAGTAAATATTTGAAACTGAAGCATCCTCATTGGCCTAGCCTCTCTTGTAGAGCAATATAATCAGCCGCTTCAGATATTGCTTTGCTTGATGTGTATATTCTATGGTATCTGTCAAGTATTCTGTCTTGGATGATGGTGCTTTGCTTAATGTGCATCCATAGAGCATCAGGGGCGCTTCCTGGGCGCATCCACAGGGCACCTGGCTCCACCTTTGCATCCTTACGCCTCCGCCTTCGCCTCTAGGCCTGGGAACTACGCATCGGTAACTCAAATATGCTTGTAGAGTAGTTGAAAATTGCTGTGTTTTATGAAATAACATCTAGTTGTGGCACTATATCAAACCTTTGAGCCGTGTTTTCTCTAACTCCACATCTTGAATGCATGTATATCGACATATATACAGTGTCTACAAATCATGTTGACTTGTAAGTTTCCATTGCATTTCAACAAACTATTTTGTTAAGGTATTGTGTTCATTACACATGCCACGAGACCATTTTTCTTTGAAGTATTTTGTCAAACAGTTTACACACCCATTAGATGCTTCATGTGCCTTTGCCTATGATTCCACGTTTTGAATTCATGTCCTCCTATCTTTGCACAAACAAGGAGAGTCAGGCTTTATGAAAGATAGAGATGACACTTCACATATGCCATTTGTATTGGGCACACATGTCTAAAAGAATATCTCAATCAATCGCTATTTTCTACACTTCCATAAATGTCCATAGGGCAGCTATGAGACAATCTATTACATTTTCTTGAATAGTCTTTTCTTAAGATCCATGCATAAAATCTAGTATACCATCCATGATTTCCATGACTTCCAACAGCAAAGGTGAATTGGTTTGACTATACATTTGTCAAGTACATTTCACAAAATATTATTAGAGCTTCCTTACGAGCCATTCTAAACATATCTCACCATTATGGAATTGCACAAAACTGTGTCAACTTTGAGCATTCTGTCAAACAGAATCCATGCCATCTCTATGTTGTCCATGTTTTGCATGCATTTCTTTCAGAGTATTTCAAACTTATATCCACAGACCTAGTGCACTTGCTCAAAAGTTTCTTAAAGCTTCTTTAACAAATTCATGGTGTACATACCACGCATTCATTGTATTTCTGAGATCACATTTTATTGGACATTATGTCAAACATTTCACAGGTCGTTCCCTATTCCCACATTTCCAATCAATTTTGCACATATTCGCAATCACTTTGCATTGTGAGACACATAGCCTTGAGGCACTTTGTCAAACAGTCACATATGACAACCTTTGAAATCATGGCTTCAATATTAGCAGAGATAGGAGAATGCTGGTAAAGGTTGTGGAATTTGGCTTTACATCAGCCACTCTGCATTTTCTTGGAAGTTTAAAAAGCCTTTTCTACAAATCTATAGTGTGCATGTACAACCTGCACATCCATTGACATCTCTTTTTATACAAGCCATGGTCATTATCTATGCTCTCGTACTTTGCATGCCACCAACTGAAGATTACTGTAGCCTTTTTGAAGATTCTATTGAGTGTACATTCTGCAAGCATTGAAATCATTGGAGTGCATTTTCATCATCATTGCTAGAGGATGCAAGAGGAGATATAAAATTCGGCTTCATGCTAGATGCATTGATTTAGTTTTCCCCTCAAGTTTCTTTGATGGATAGTTATTTGCAGTTTTGAAAAGAGGTTAGGAATGCTGACAATTTGAGCATTTGTATCTTAAAGAGCTAGAAATGCTTATTTTTTGAGCATTTAAGACCTTTTTGGGTTATGAGTGCTCAATTTTCGAGCACTCAAAACCTTTCTGCCTTTGGTTTTGTTTGCTTGAATTTTGAGCATTTTGAACTAAACTTGGTTGTATGCTCAACGATTGAGCGTTTCTAACTTTTTAAGTTAGAAATTTAAAAATTTTGAGCACTCTAAACGAAAGCAAATAACTTGAGATTTTCACCATTTTTCTTGGAAGAGGGCTCATTTTGAAGGTTGATCATTTAGGAACATTAAAACAATTAAAATTATTTTGAAAATAACTTTAATTATTTCCTATAAATTCATAACCCGAGCCAACATAAACTTGGTGGAAAGACCGCGATGGAAAGAAAGCACTTAGCACTTTCGAAAGAAATCGAAAAACTTTGGACCATTGACTAATACACAAGTAATACAAGGATTTTAAGTCATTGAATATTTAGATTGTAATGTCCCCGTTTTTAGACTTATGAGATTAGCTTGGTTTGGCGACCCTCATAGGCTAATTAGGTGATCAGAGGGGGTTAGATGGTGGAGCCAGCGTTGGGATTCCATTCTGGAGGTTCAGATTATCAGGTCTACTCTTTGTTCGGATTGTTTTGGTCAACTTACTATTTTTAGTAAGTGGTATTTTGGGTATGGCCAGGATTAGCAGGGTGTCTGCACGGAGCGTCAGATATCTCAGGATCGAGTTTCAGAGAATCTCCAGTTTGAGAGATCTATTATTTATAGTAAGTCTATTTTTAGCAGTGGCTATTTCTGGCAAGGCAGTGCCTATTCCTAGCTGGGCAGTTGGACTTGGTGCTTTGTCAAAAGTTCGTTGATTGCAGTCAGACAGTTTAGTGGCTTATATTTTAATGTGTTATTAAATTAAATTATTTTGATTTAATTTAATAACTTATGACTTTATAACTTTATGTTATAAAGTCGAAAAAGCTATATAACCAACTCGAAAAAGCACTTTCATTATCTTATGCAATCATTAGTATTTCTTGGAATTTGGAAAGAAGACAACTTGGCTAGGGTTTCGAGGACTGATTCCTCTCTTGTAATTTGAGCCGTCTTCTGTCGGTGGTGAATTTTACAGCTGATTTTTATTGAGTTCACAATTCGATGCTGTTGTATATCGATTGTGTGAAAGTTTCAAATCTGTAGTTTGGATTTGCTGATGAAATTGTATTCCCTAATACAATATGCTGGAATTCTGAAATTATTATTGGTCGCTGCAATTCATAAGTTTGATTATCGAAGGTTGGAGTGTGAGGAAGATTATCGTTTGTGTAAATCTGGAAATGTAATAGAGCTGCGATTCATAACTATTATGAAACGTCATTGATAGTCTGCATAAACTCATTGCATTTTGGTAGGCGTAGTGCTTAGCATCTTCAACACGTGAGTTTGGAATCATTCACGAGTGCAGCCAGGAATGCGTCTATGTATAGAGCAGGGGTGTGTGAAAAATCCTTCGGCAGCAATGCATCATCAAACCCCTAACGTCTACTACCAGTTGTGACTTGATTCATTTCAACAAGGTGGCAGCTAGTTATTTCATGACGTGACAGCAAGGAAAGATTGTCATTGGCACAGGTGCTATTCGGTTATTGCTAGAATACCATTGTTAATTAATTTTGCTGGATTATGAAGTCAAACTAAGGAACATCAATTCTGAATATTTCCTTTGGATTAGTTTATTATTTGCCGATGGTGTTGTTTGAATTATCTTTGCATATATTTATTTTGGAAATAGTTGCAATTGTATACAATTTATCAATATACATCCAGGAAGAGCTAGTTCGGTTCTTTACAGTGGTATTAGAGCTTTCTTCCTGCCATCATGTGGGGTCTGGTTACATTAATTTCATGAAGTTATTTTAAGGGGATCAACACTTCCATTTTCCCTAGCTATGGATAAATACAGGAGATCCAGTTTCAGAAGTCGTCATAGCAGTAAGGGAAATAGAGAGGAATTAAATGCTTTAGTAGAAAGCATGGAGAGACTTAGACTGCATCAGTAGAGATTAGCAGAGAGTTTGTCAGATCCAGTTACAGTTGACAGGGCAGCGAGATATATGGTCTCTGCCTTTAGAAGGCCGACAATGAGTTTGCAGGGGAGAAGGCTAGAGTTTTCTCAGACAGTTGTCCGTGATGCTGATGTTCCTGCATCTAGTTCAGCACCTGCTATTCCCATTCGTAGTGCTGATGATGGATTTATTGCACCGGAACCAGTGGATGTTTCAGTGCCATTGGTTGACAGCAGTGCTGAGCATCACCAGGTTGAGGCTCCCAGAGTAGTCACTACGGATTGTACAGAAGCAGTTGATGTTGCAGTTATTACTGAGTGTTCAGACTCTTTCATGGAGGGAGTTATTATTGGTGATGTCTATGTCAGCTGTAGTAGTGCCGCTCCAATTTAGGAGGCAGTTGCTTCCTCAGTTGGGACCGAGGCATGTATGGAGTCTCCCAGTGGTGAGGTTGGAGATTTGGGCATTACAGCGGGGTCAGATGATGACAGTTTGTGCTCCAACATTATTGGTGCACAACTTGACGTTGAGTCATGTGTGTAGAGACACGTGCCCACAGATGTGATTTTAGCAGGAGATGTGGGAGCTGATAGTATAGACACATCTGATGACACTTTTGAAGATGCTGTTAGTTGCATTGGGGATGACACCCCCTGTGAGATGTTGGATGATGATTGCGAGGAGCGTATGAGCTCTGACAGCTCAGAGATTTATGATAGCAGTCGCAGTGTAGGATCACTACAAGAGATAGTGGTTTATTCCTGTGTTGAGGATGTGAGCATGGAGCTTTTTAGTGATGACACTCAGGATGGGAGTGTTGTAGTTGATTTGGGTGACATAGTTTCATGCCACAGTTTAGTTGATTCACATGACGACATTGAGTTGTGTATGCAGCTAGAGTTAGTAGAGGAGATGCCGATAGATGATGTGTACACTAGCATTGCAGATATCTCCGATGTTGAGAGCGAGGACGATGAGTGCTGTAGTGTTTCTGGCTTTCTATATCTGACTTTGGGCGTTGATTCAGCATTGTCATTTGGTGATGGTGAGTTCCAGGACTCTGTGTTACAGGGACCCACAGATAAGGATAGGGAAGCTTATGAGTGGCAGGAGTTTGTTTCTGCCAGGGCTTCCATTTCTGGAGAGGGTTACTTCGTCAGTGACTCATGTGGATGTATCTTAGGGTCTGGATTATCAGATAGTTGCATAGGACGAGGGAGTTGGAGATTGTTTTGAGTCAGTTTTAGCAGCAACTTTCCCGGTTTTAGATGAGGATGTGTCTGATGCCTGTACTTAGTTTGTAGAGGTGTACTCAGATGTAAGTACACAGGGAGAGGGTGATCTTGAGGGGAGTTTGTTGGTTACAGTTTCCTCTCATAGTATAGACATTGCTTTTGAAGTTGTTCATAGGAGGCTTGTTGTTCAGAGTCATCATGTGACTAGCCAGTTGCGAGTTGATGAGAGGGATATTTCTTCTACTCTCGAGCATTTTGATGCCGCTCGTCAGTTGTTGGCTGTTTATGGTTGGGGTGCTCCTATGACAGATGAGTCCAGTGGTGGTTACCTTTTTTTGACAGAGATTCACTCTTTGCATGAGGCTGTCAAGATTTTGAGACAAAACTATTTACAGATGGTAGCCGACCGAGATCACCTAGTGGAGTGGGGGAGTACAGCTTATGAGGCACTTATGGACAAAGAGGAGGAGGTGAGTGAGCTTACTCAGGAGCTCACAGTGACTACTCAGGTTTTAGAGGATACTCAGCGGGCTCTTCAGGAGTCGCAGATCCGATTAGAGGAGGTGACCATGGAGTTGGAGCATTTACGGTCTACAGCAGCCCCAGACCCAGTTCGATTGCACATTGAGGTGGTTGGTGGTGAGTTTGCTCCTATGATTGGTGATGAGGGACATGATGATGTGGTTGACACATGTTCAGGAGATGGGAGCACTTGGTATGGATGAGGTAGGAGTACCAGATGAGACAGGCTCTCAAGTTGATTTGCTTCCTTTAGCTGGGAGTGAATCTACTTCATCATCTCACATAGCTGATAGCACGGGACAGTTGGCTGTGCCACATTTGTGGGGGGATCAACTGTGGATTGCGGGGGAGCGAGTTGATGCTTCCACGTATAATTTCTATTGCACCGAGTCATTTATGGAGTATCTACTTGAGAGTGCAGACGTGTGTCAGGATTCTTATAGAGTGTCTGAGGGTACTCTCATCCGAGGCTCTTGTGCTATTTGGAGGTTGGTTGAGAAGATTGTGGAGACTCTTTCTACTATGCTTCCCCACAGGGATTTTGAGGTTGGGTTTGTTGAGAGGGTTGCTCAGGTTCCTACCCAGCCTACAGTTATGCCGAGTCAGAGATTGGAGCTATCTTTTGATTCCTGGTTTGGTAATGATGAGCCATTGACAGAGATTGGGGATTCCTACTTGCATTTTATGGTGGGGTATGCTCATCATTTTTCTTTTGACCCATAGGTGGATGATTTGATCTCACGCAGGGGTAAACCGGCTCCAGTATCTTACCATGCATTATGGGATGGATTGGCACGATCTTTTACAAATGGAAGTGGCAGTTGCAAGTTAGATTACTTGCAGTGTCCACACACTCAGGACTGTTTATTAGAGGGCAGAGTTGATAACGGTGATTCAGGCACATTTTGTCACTGTTGTTTTCCCAGTGCAATTGGGTGTGAGTGCTGGATAGACAGGGACTCAGGTTTTGACAGAGTTGTTATTTCAGATGGGTTGAGTTCCGTTGGGTTGTTTTCAGCATCGACATCTACAGTTGGTTTACAAATGTGGTTTTCAATGGTGTCTGTTCTGTTGATGTTGGTTCTTTCTTCACAGGAGTTCGGTGGGGATCCAGACATTACTTGTGACCGTCCTTGGGATCCGGGTGGTTTATGATGCTGCTTGTTTTTCTTGATTGCTTGAGGACAAGCAATCTTGGGAAGGGAGGACTGTAATGTCCCCATTTTTAGACTTATGGGATTAGCTTGGTTTGGCGACCCTCACAGGCTAATCAGGCGATTAGAGGGGCTCAGATGGTGGAGCCAGCGTTGGGATTCCATTTTGGAGGTTCAGATTATTAGGTCTACTCTTCGTTCGAATCGTTTTGGTCAACTTACTATTTTTAGTAAGTGGTATTTTGGGTATGGCCAGGATTAGCAGGGTGTCTGCACGGAGCGTCAGATATCTCAGGATCGAGTTTTAGAGAATCTCCAGTTTGAGAGACTTACTATTTATAGTAAGTCTATTTTTAGCAATGGCTATTTCTGTCAGGGCAGTGCCTATTCCTAGTTGGGCAGTTGGACTTGGTGCTTTGTCAGAAGTTCGTTGATTGCAGTCAGACAGTTCAGTGGCTTATATTTTAATGTGTTATTAAATTAAATTATTTTGATTTAATTTAATAACTTATGACTTTATAACTTTATGTTATAAAGTGAGATTATTTTTAAAAGCCAATTAAGTGAAAATATTAAAAAGTGCTTTTTCTGAAAAAGCTATATAACCAACTCGAAAGAGCACTTTTCATTATCTTATGCAATCATTAGTATTTCTTGGAATTTGGAAAGAAGACAAACTGGCTAGGGTTTCGAGGACTGATTCTTCTCTCGTAATTTGAGCCATCTTCTGTCGCTGGTGAATTTTACAGCTGATTTTTATTGAGTTCACAATTCGATGCTGTTGTATATCAATTGTGTGAAAGTTTCAAATCTATAGTTTGGATTTGCTGATGAAATTGTATTCCCTAATACAATGCGCTTGAATTATGAAATTATTATTGGTCGCTGCAATTCATAAGTTTGATTATCGAAGGTTGGAGTGTGAGGAAGATTATCGTTTGTGTAAATTTGGAAATGTAATAGAGCTGCAATTCATAACTATTATGAAACGTCATTGATAGTCTGTATAAACTCATTGGATTTTGGTAGGCGTAGTGCATAGCATCTTCAGCACGTGAGTTTAGAATCATTCGTGGGTGCAGCCAGAAATGCGTCTATGTATAGAGCAGGGACGTGTGATAAATCCTTGGGCAGCAATGCATCATCAAACCCCTAACGTCTACTACCAGCTGTGACTTTATTCATTTCAACAAGGTGGCAGCTAGTTATTTCATGATGTGACAGGAAGGAAAGATTGTCATTGGCATAGGTGCTATTCGGTTATTGCTAGAATACCATTGTTAATTAATTTTGCTGGATTATGAAGTCAAACTAAGGAACGTCAATTCTAAATATTTCCTTTGGATTAGTTTATTATTTGCCGTTGGTGTTGTTTGAATTATCTTTGCATATATTTATTTTGGAAATAGTTGCAATTGTATTCAATTTATTAATATACATCCAGGAAGAGCCAGTTCGGTTCTTTACATAGATTCACACAAAATTTTTCAAAATTGGACTAACAAGAATCAAGGCAACATGGTTGATGATTAGAAAAGTATTTGGAAGAGAAAAGAATGCAGCATCTTATTCGATGGATGGATAGATGGACGGAATAGGACTCTCAACTTCTTGATGGCTTCTAATGGTGCAATGGTATTCCTCAAGTCTATGGATGCCTTAAATAAAATAAAAAATGCCGAGACTTTGTGCAATTTGTTAAATGGGGTGATACAAGAAGTTGGAGTTGAGTATGTTGTCCAAATTATCATGGACAACTCAGGTGCATATGTAGTTGCAAGTACAATGCATATGGAGAGGCATCCCAAAATTACATGGAGTCCTTGTGCTGCACATTTCTTGGACTTATTGTTAGAGGACATTGGGAAGATTGGATGGGTGAAAAGGGTGGTTGAAGTTGCTAAAAGTGTCACCAAATCATCTACAACCATACTTGGGTCCTCTCTTTGATTAGAAAACAATGAATGGAAAGGACCTTGTGCGACCAAGAGTGGCACAATTTGTTAGAAGTTTCCTCACATATGGAGAGGCATCCCAAAATTACACGAAGTCCTTGTGCTGCACATTGCTTGGACTTATTGTTAGTGGACATTTGTAAGATTGGATGGGTGAAAAGGGTGGTTGAAGTTGCTAAAAGTGTCACCAAATCATCTACAACCATACTTGGGTCCTCTCTTTGATTAGAAAACAATGAATGACAAGGACCTTGTGTGACCAAGAGTGTCCTCACATTGCAAAGCATTCTTGGTGCCATTCCCCATCTAGAGATAATGTTTGTGTCTGATGCTTGGTTGGAGTCTGCATACTCCAAAAAACCTAAGGCAAAGTAGATAGTACGTATTGCTTTTGATGATGGGTTCAACAAAAGTAGGGAGGAGTTGATCAAGGTAAGTAACAAACACAATTATAAACTTTATACAAGATAATCTATTTTTTTTTGAGGGGTTAATTTTGTAATAATTTAAATTTTTTTTTCATTGTTTAGGTGACAAAACCATTTCTTTGTATGGTGGATGGAGAGGGCATGCCAATGTGTTCCTGTTATGAGGCCATGGATTTGGCTAAAGAGGCCATTTCACATTTACTATGGTGGAAATTCATGAAAATATGAAATCCTTTAGCACCCACCAATTGATACATGTTTTAGTCTACTTAAATCCAAAATTCTACTTCTCTGATTCATTTAGGGCTGATGAGGAGGTCATGGATGGTGTTGTTACATGCATTGATAAGATGATACCTGACCGTGACTCGAGAGACAAGGTTCTTGATGAGTTCGAGGTGAGATTTGACATTTTCTATATCTTATTTATGAATTTAGAAATGTTCATTTTTGAGTTTGACAATTCTTATTTATGAATTTGAAAATGGTCATTGTTGAGCTTGAAAATTCTTATTTATGAATTTGGAAATGTTCATTGTACAAAATTTAGAAGGGTGCAAAAGAACAAGAAGCAATTGACAAGAGAGAAGAACAGCAACTAGGTAAAACTTTTTGTTCAATAAAAGAAAAAATCAGAAACTTGATAGTGATTGTTACAATTCTTACTCATTTCTAAATTTGTTATTTTGTAGATTTATGGTGGGAGAATTATGGTGCTGGCACACTTAATCTTCAAAAGATAGCCATCCGTATTTTTTCCCAGCCATGTAGTGCTTCTAGGTGTGAAGGAAATTGGAGTTTATTTGAGAACATTCAAACGAAGAAGAGAAATAGGTTGAACCAGAAGCGACTCAATGATCTTGTCTTCGTTAGGTACAACTGTCACCTTTGCACTAGAAAGGTGGAGGGTGTTTCACATGAGTCCATTGACTTGGACGAAATTGATCCATATGGTGATTGGACCATCAGTGAATAAAATGATGGTGATGATGTCCTTATTGAAGAAGATTTTGTAGAACTAGAGAGAGGAGCAGCAACATTGGATGATTCTGATGAAATGGAGGATGACAAAGACGAAGACTTTGATCTTGAAGAAGAATCAACTCCTCATTTAGACACCTTAGCACCTACTAGTTCAAGGCTTGAAAAATTGAGCTATATTAGGAGAGGGAAGAGGAAGACGTAGTCTTTAGTTAGGTGTTTTTCATATTTGGACATATCATTATATGTTATGTTGTAAACATTTATAAACTTATGCTGCTATTATATATTTTAAAGGTTGAAACTATGATGAAATTTAAAATATTGAGTGTTTGGAGATCATATGACATGTGTAAAGTTTCAATTATGGCTCTTATGTTCGCTAAAGGCATTAATTTCTTTATGTTTTTTTGTAAAGCTACGGTTTTTTCCTTTTGCTGAGTCCTTTTCGAGTCCTAGTTTGAGTCCAAGTCCAAGTCCAATTATTTGGTCTGCTGAGTCCGAGGTTTCAACCTATGTAGCTTATGATGCAAACATTTCTGCCTTGAAGGATCATGTGGGTCAATAATAGATATTGGGTTACTTATGCTAATAGATTTCTTCCGAATACTCTTTTAGATTTCGTTGTTGCCTCTGGGGCATTAAAATAAATGTTTCCTGCCTCATACAATAACCAATTTCGCAATTAAGGTAACCTTCATTTTTTAATGCTCATCTGACCTGTGCCATCGATTTGTGTCCTGCTTCAACCATATGCAAGCGGTATGAACTCTATTTGCCTTATCCACCCTGCTGGACTATTTAGCATTTGAATTATTCAATTTGTCATATCTAACAAAGAGTAAATAGATTTTTAAGTTCTTTTTTTAATTGTAATGCATTTTAACTATGATGTGGGTTATATGCATAGGCCCATCAATGTTGTCTGCTGGAAGCGTGCCATTTGCTTGGAATTCTTGGAGAAGGTTAGAATTGCAATCTACTTTCTGCAGAAAATCTTTGAGCTACAATTGCTTGTCTAATATGATGAATATTTGGCACCATTGGTGTCATGCAAACAAAGATTTTTAGTAATAAAATTGGTCAACATTTCTTATTTATAATGTGTATGGTTTTCTTCTTATGATTTAGATTTCAGTTTTCTAAATTTAGATACAAGGATTTTGGGAGTTTTACTCTACTCCTTGTTGAAATGAACAAGTTTACTTGTTCTAATGTTCATATTTTGGATTTGCATGTTATCACATTTGTAAAGTTCCTTATCTTCTCACACTCAATTGTCTTATTGATTGAACATCTTTTGATGCATTTCTATTCTTCAGGCAGATGTTTTACAATATTATGAGCAGACTGTTGCTTCTCCTGGTGGATATTTCAATATTCCAGCTGTGTTGAAGGTATGCTTTTGTTTATTAGTCAGTTATATCTATAGCATTTGAAGTCATGCTTCTCATTTGAATTTTTAAGGATTTTTTTAGTGGGATTTTTTTATTAGCATACATTTCCTTTATTCTGTTTCATTAATATGGTTGTATCCAACTATGTATTTTAATTGTTGTTGGCATTTTAATAGATACGGGTTTTAGTTGGGAGATGATTTTGTTCTACTAGACAGCTATCGGACTCTTTAATTAAAGTTTGCAAAGTCAGGGAAAGGGGAATTGATCATCTTTGCTCTACTTTTGTAATAACTTCATGCGTGAAATAAAGATACATTTTAATGATATATTTGTTCATTATATCAATTATTAGTTCTACCAGATAGAATATAAAATATTTGGTGTCATTGCCTGAAAAGAAATCAGGTTTGATAAAAATGTTCATGCCTTTAGATGCCAATAAGGTGGGAAGACACCACAATGTGGTCAAAACAGAGAT
Source organism: Chamaecyparis obtusa (assembly GCA_027943335.1). NCBI lineage: Eukaryota > Viridiplantae > Streptophyta > Pinopsida > Cupressales > Cupressaceae > Chamaecyparis > Chamaecyparis obtusa. The sequence continues at coordinate 642,516 of BSBK01004849.1, forward strand.
TTGGCGATCTTTAAAATTGATAGAGGAGAGAATGAAGAAGAAGAGAATGAGAGGCTACAGTCATTTAAATCTAAATTTGAAGTCCTTCCTGAAGTAGAAGTTAGAGTCTGGGTCATAGTTGAGAAAAAATATATTAGAACATTCAACCCATTATGAATAACCACATGATTGAAAAGTGGGTGGAGATTGAAAGACATCTTCCGTTATTAGGTGAAGCATGGGCCAATCTTGCAGATCAAGTTCAGTATGAAGAAAATTCTATAGACTCCTTCCTCAATGAAGAAGTAGAAGCACATGAGAGCAACTTTCGAGGTATCAAAGAGTTGTCAATTGAAGAAAAAGAAACCAAGCCAGAAACCCTAGGGCTAAAGAGTGGAGTGTATAGAAGGTAATTTGAAGGAAAATCAAGTGTTTGGAGTGTTGAAGTCGTAGGAAGAGTAGAAAATTTCCACATGGCCAAGAGTGCTAGAGGAACACTAGAACATTTGAATCAAAACTCTCTAATGAGCAAATTCTAGACACTAGGTTTGCATCAGAGTAAAATCATGGTGATTTCACCATCAAGCCTTAGTGTAGAAAAGCAGAAATTGTCTAAATTTATAGGTTTTGGGTTAGGGGATCTTGTAAGGCACTGTGAAACTTGAGAAATGATTTGAACAACAAATGACCAAGATGATAGAGCATAGTGGCTATGATCTTTTCTAGCCAATTTGAGAGGTGTGGCTATTGATTGATATACAAAGATTGAACCAACCTTAAAGTACATGGGGAAAATCAAAGGACTTTGAAGAAGAATTCTAATCTCTTCAAGATGACAATTAAATCATAGTAGAAATTTGCAACACAAGACAAGGTAAAATCATGGTGATTTCACCATCAAGCCTTAGTGTAGAAAAGCAGAAATTGTCTAAATTTATAGGTTTTGGGTTAGGGGATCTTGTAAGGCACTGTGAAACTTGAGAAATGATTTGAACAACAAATGACCAAGATGATAGAGCATAGTGGGTATGATCTTTTCTAGCCAGTTTGAGAGGTGTGGCTATTGATTGATATACAAAGATTGAACCAACCTTAAAGTACATGGGGGAAATCAAAGGACTTTGAAGAAGAATTCATATCTCTTCAAGATGACAATTAAATCATAGTAGAAATTTGCAACACAAGACAAGGTAAACATAAAAATATAAGAGGTTACAATCAAAAGTTCAAAGAATCACTCGTTAATTCAGGAGAAAAAAATGTACATTGAAGGCCTTATTCCTTCATTAAGAAAAAACTGAAACTTGTACCACCACCATCATATGTTGGAGCATGTAATTGAGAAATGGATATAGAAAGTGAGGACAAGATGTTCTAAAAGACATGAAGGTGGTGTTTTTGACAAAAATAATGATAGTGAATATTACAAATTAAGGAGAGACATGCTTTGAATGATGAAGAGAAAAATATTAGAACAGAGCCAAAAAGAACTGTTGTATATTGATTGCAACCATGAAAGTCGTGTCAAATTTAATCGTCCCAAGAAATTCTTTTGTGATATATGTTAGGCTATGAGCCACTCAATAAAAGAGAGTATGTACAATATAAAGAGTAGAAGCACACAAGTACTTTTCACACAAGGAGAGCACTGCAGAGCACACAAATATACTGGGGGTGGGGGGGTGATTTAGTATATAAATAAATTTATTTTCACCTTAAATTGACTAGATTTAATAGCAATGCTTTATAAAGCCTAATCAACACATATGCAAGATTTAGCAAATAAGAACACCATAGATCACAAAATTTACATGGAAACCCTAATGGAAAAATCCATGGCAAATAAATGCTTTTATATATCTTCTTTTACAATGTTTGCAGGCACCAGCCTACTAGAGGCACCAACCCTTAAATATGAAGCACCAACTTCACAAAGATGAAGTACCAACTTTACTAAAATGAGGCACCGATCTCAATATCGATTTCTTTACTAACTTCTGCTATAACATACTTCCACAAATCTGTCAAAAATTGATCATAAATCTGCTATAAGATGATCACAATATCCCTTTTAATTCTTGCTAGTATTTCCTCATACATTCCTCTACAAATTTAAGATGATCTTCTCATTGACTACCCTCTCAAAATCAGGTGTATATCTATACTTGATTGACTTTAAAGTACATACACCACACAATTCCTTGCTCACTACAAAAATCATTTGGATATGCCTTATATATCTTCCATATGCCCCTTCCATAAAAAGTCGCGACTCATCAATGTAGAAACAACTATTGAATGGTTGTGTCTTTTCTTTTAAAATGAGATTGTATTTATTAATTTCTAATTTAACAAAATACAAACTGATGTCTTATAATCACACCTATTACAAACTCTTATTACACCGCACATCTGTAATAAACTCTTAGTTTACTCTTAACTATTATCTATTTAATGGTTCACACCTTTCCATCTGTTTTGACTTTTGATCAGCACAAACTAATCAAATCCTGTGAAAATCGTATTCTTTATCAAATCGTACTTTTTCATTCTTTAATTGTTTGTCTTCCTTTAATGCTAATCGTTTCTTATTAAATCTAATCGCTGCCTTCAGATAAAACAAATTATGTCTTGTCTGTGAATAAGACAGTAAGTTTTGTCTTCTAACTGATCAGTTGCTGATGTTATCTCTTTAAATAATCATTTCTTTTTGTTTATAACCATTACAAATAGTAAATCTCTGCATTATGGAATACCCCTTTGCTGCATATTAAATCACTATATAACTGTTTCTTTTCTTACTGTGCTGCAGCTTTATAGTTTGCTGTCTATAAAAATAATTAATGACAATTGATTGGTTATATATATATTCTGGCTGCAATTATCTCTGTATAAGTGTCTTCTATGTTCTGGCTGCAAATAATCTTCATACATCTCTGCTTATTATCTGTATATCTTTATAAATCTCTACATTTGTTTTTGCAGATTTATCTTTATTTACCTTCAACTAGAATGTAAAATATTTGGCCTGTATTTAGAGTTCATCAAGATATAATCAAGTGTGTGAGCAATGATCTTTAAATATTTCTGACATCAATCTTTCATGACATCAATGACAATATATCAACAATCTCCCCCTTTGTCGTTGATGGCAACCTTTCAAGAAATTGATCTTGATTATACAGTGCTCCCCCTTTCTCCAATTTCTCTCCCTTTGACATCGATGGCAAGGGGTATGTAAGGATAAGGGAATAGCTCTCCCTAAGCTCATGCTTCTTATGAAGCACTTAGTGAATTGATGAGAGTGATATTACTCCCAATTTCTGTAATATCACCATCCAACTTCTAATTCCCAAATGGAAAACAAGAACATTATATGGCTCGGGTCTGGCAGGGCTAGGATACCCCCAATTTAGTCAATAGCAGAAACAATAATTGAACTTAGCAAGTATGGTAGAACAGGAAGTTATAGGACAAAGACAGTCTGTATTGTTTTTACAAATGGAGATGATAGCATACAAGACCATGCAAATTTGATTGACAAAGCTTATGAATAAATTGATTGATACCAAATATCATCTACATCAAGGAAACTGCCATGAAAGCTGAAAGTGATATCATTGTTCAGAGAATTGTCTTATCTATAAGACTTCACATTTTTCTATCAGACATCTTCGTGAAGCAGAGATGGGAAGATAATCACTTCATTACATTGAATGTGAATCACATTGATACATAACTTCACAAAGGAAGTGATCCATATGTTAAAATAACAATAAAATATTTCAGGATCACCGCCCAAGAGTAGTTAATTAAATTTTTAATGACATTAGTTAAGGAAGAGGCACAATGGCAAGAGTTGTGAAGAAAAAGACAACTTATCCCCTTGGCAAATATTTAAGTGAGATCATAAGCCTGGAGGAAGGCATCAAAGAGTATTCATCGATTCCAAACTGAAGTAGCACATACTTTTCATAACCAAGTAATATGGGGTTATCAAGCCTCCCAATTACAACATAATAATTGCATGAGCACAAGGATGACGATTTCAGATACAGTGCTCATTATAGCAAGTGCATAAAGACTAAATCAGACAGAGCTTCCCATTTGAGGCATGGATCCTCCAACATCCATTGCATGAACATTTAGATCAATTCTGAAACAGCGATGATTATATCAATTGCATGTTCATAAAGAGACTTGTTGTCGTAAATTTTGTTTTCGTAAAATTTATGGCAACCATACAAAATTTTAATCGTATTTTCGATTAAATTAAATTTGGGTTTAAAATCTAAATATTTTAATTAAATAAATAAATAAATTTATCTATTTAAAATTTTAAGTCGTTTAATTTATTGTTTTTCTTAGACTTTAGTTTTTATTTTTATTTTTATTTTTTGTTTTTCAATTTTAATAATATATTGATAGTATATTATTAAAATTCTTAATTTTTAGATATTATATAAATCTCGAAATATTAAAATAAAAATCTTTAATAGAGGTTTATTATATAATATTGTATATATTTTTTCTAATGTTTCTTAGTTCGTTTTTAAAGAGATTGTCAAATTTTTATTAAATGTTACATGATTCATGGCATGTAATATTTAAAAGTGCGAATGTCTTCAAAATTCCCGATTGCATTTACCAAAGCGGACATTTTTACAAGTGTTACGTTTTGCGTTGCATATAAATGTCAATGTTTTAAATACATGCAAAGGTTTTAAGAAGTCCCGATAATATTATTAATGATATCGGACTTTTTTCATGCTTTTACATGTTTCGAAGCATGTTAAGAGTATTGTTTTTAATATTAAAATATCCGAAACTTTTAAAGTTTTCGGACTTTTAACTCATCCTTGCATTGTCATGCAATATGTTAAATTAATTGTTTCAAACATATAAAATCCCGAAACCTTCCAAAAGTTATCAGACTTTTAAATTGATATTGCATATTGCGGAAAAGTGTGAGTCATTGTTTTTCGAGAGTTATCGGGTTCTCATTTTGCTATTGCAAGGCGCGCCAGACTTAGTTTTTCCGAGCCTTCCGCTTGCAACTATGAGTTGCAGAGAGTGCCGTAAGAGGACTCTTAGTCTTCGTCATTGCATTGATAAAGAACGGTTTGTTCATGAGCCTTTAAAACGTTTTCAATTCGCTCCATTGTTATTTCGAAAAGCTTTGATACCAGTCATTTTTTTCCTTGCGCAAGTTCCAGGTTTTTATTTTGAGTTTTGAAATCAAGGATCTCTTAGCTTTTCGAAACAGGTATGGATGTTTTTATTCTTCATTTTATGAATGTTTTAAGTCCAAAACGTTTTTCTATTTGCAATGCTTAAAGTTTTTAATGGTCGTTTTTGTTAAAACGTGGCTGTAGTTTTCATTTTTATTGTTAGTTTTTGTCTTTTGTTGGTCGTTTTTGCCTTCCCGTGAGTTTTAGATATCTAATGCAGGAGATTTTTTGAGTTAGATATCATTTTAAGCTACAGCCAGGGTTTTATTAATTGATTTTTGTTAAAAACGGGATTGACATTCTTTTTTTAGTCACATTTGGGAGTTTCTCTTATCAAGAATTTTTTCAAGAGAAGAAGATTTCCATTTTTACAATATATTTATGATCATGACAAAGGATTGATCAAATCCGGTTAAAACACAAACGAATGAATCTTTTCCAGCATACATTGCATTCAGAATGATTGCAAATACTTCCAATGCATATGCCATTATTTCAAAATTCCTTCACTCATTCGCAGCCATATCCAGAAATTTCACATTTTTTATCATTACCTTGAGAAAAATGAAATTCTCTTTCGTTTCCTTGAAATATCACTATTTGATAAAATTGCATACTAATGCCTTGCCAAAATCAGTATACTTTCATATTTAATATGCAATGTTTCTCGAAATTCAAAATGTAACTCCTTTGAAAAATTCCATTTTATGTATGCTTTTCGGAATTTTTATTGCCCATTGCATATTTTATTGCATGTCTTTTTACATGTAATGCAATATGTAATCATCTCAAAAATCCCCAATTACATCCTTGCCCAAATCCATTTTGTCTCCAAAATCGGGATTTTTAAAACCCATTACATGTACAGTTACATGTAATTAAAAATAAAACTACCCTGGAAATCCCCACCTTAAGTTTTCCCAAATCGGAGATTTTTACACCAACTGCATGTACTGTTACATGCAGTCAAATGCACAATCGTATCAAAAATCTCCTACAATACCCAAGTTGAAAAAGCAATTCCAAGTGCAAATCAGGAATTTTTGACCCGATTGCAAAACGAACTACATATGCAACTACACATGCAATCCTAAGTGCAGTTGGGTCCAAAAACCCCGATTTCACTTAAAAAACTTATGTTTTTCCCTTGTAGTAGGAACTTTTTGGACCGACTACATAACATATTACAAGTTGAACTACATGCAGTCAAATCTGCAATGTGCCCAAAAATCCCCGAAATACCATGTGTTCCACTTTTTGCTTTATCCAGTTTCAAAATCGGAGTGAGCCTTAACGTAAATACTTTTTGATGTTGCATTATTTTGATCTTTTCATCTTGATAAAACAGGTGTTCATCAGATGACAGAAAAGCCAACCATTACACTAGAGAAAATAATGAAATTCAAATTTCATAAATATCTGACTTCTGTTGTTCCTACCTCAGTAGTCTCAAATCTGGATGAGATCAAAGATACAGAAGTTGGGCATGTGGATATGACTGAATTTGTTAAAAGAACAGAGGTTGCAAATCCAAAGGATGAAATGCAGAAAATTCTCAAAAGCCATATTCACCTACTCTCAACTTTTCCTGTGGCAGTACTGGAACCTGAGTTCATAATGGCATGTGCATCACATTTTGATAAAGAAACTCGGACAATCAAGGATTCTAAAGGTCAGATTGTTATCAGGTTAGATGCAGAAGCCATTGACAAAGTTTTCCATGTTCCTTCCGCTATGGTGTATGCAGATATTACTCATGAGAAAGCCTTATAGTACTACAATAAAATGGAAGATGATTGCAAAAGAGAGATCAATACTGTTTGGTTCATTAAACCGAGGCAATCAATCTCAACCCAATGGCCTGCAACTTTGTACAGAACTGAGTTCAAAGAAGATATCAATGATATGATTACTCTTCTTGGCAGAATGCGGGGGTTGAAGAAGTCCAATGTTTTCGAGCCTTGGATGTTTCAGTATATTGCCATCGTCAAAAAAGGAAAGCAAAAGATTTTCTGGGCAGAATTGATCAGTGATTCATTGTGTGAGCAATTGACAGAGGTACTTACCACTCATACATTCTATATGAGTTCATATCTTGTGTACATTGCTGCATCCTTTCGAGCATTACCAGGGTTATCTTATGAGGGAGACAGAAGCAAGTTGCCAGTATGGGGGTACTACAGTCAATTGCCCATGGTTACAGGTAGACATCATTATCGTAGACTTCAGGATGCCTTCTTCGGAAATTTTATGTGTTTGTTTGATAAAACACTTGAAAATAGAAGGGTTTCAGAGGCAGCATGGAGGAAAGTCAATGAATATGGATGTATGTTCTTACAATTTCCGACTTTCACCTACATGAGAGTCGGATGTTTTGATGATCATCCTTATATGTTGCCAAGGTATCCGACGGATAAGATTGTTCTAATAGATTTGGGAAGACAGCTGATGTATGTACATGCTAAACAATCTGCATCTCATAAAGCCGGATTTGCAATTTCTACTCAGCATCCCTTGGTAATTGGTAGGTATTCACTTACTTCCACGGTAAAAGCTAAAGCAATGGAAACTGAATTATAGGAGATCAAACTGAAAAGGTTCAAAATCAGAGCTGATTTTGATTATCGGGGCATGAGGGATAAAATCAGAAGATCTTTTACTCATGTTCATCGTATTGAAGATGTTTGGATAGATCTTCGTACAGATAAGGATATCAGAAGGATGGACTATAGCAGGTTATCCTTAGAACAAATCATTGATATGTATCTTTCTGACATTCCAGAAGGAATGGAAGATGATGGAGACATATTAGATCCAGAATACCAGGTAGCAAAGGTTGCATCTCAGGACCTCCCTTCAATCCAATGGTCGTTAAAAGAAAATTTCTCCATAACCGATAGATTTCAGTCAATCATGGCTAATACTCACACTTGGCTCAAGCATTATGGTATTAAGATGAAAAGATTTAAATCAGGATCAGATGATGATGCAATTGGACCTGTGGGCTGGAAATCAGAAGTGAAAGGTAAGAGCAAAGATAATGCATCTTCTTCAGGGACCACAGTAAAATTGAAATTAAAATCAAAAGAGAAAACCTGAGAAAGTTCAGGTAAAGAAAAGATGGTGATACAAGAAAATCTTGAAATTGAAGATGATCAACAAGAGGATGAAGTACAAGTACTTCTAGAAATACCAGATACACGATCTACCTCTGTGGAGACTACACAGGAGTTCATTCTTGCAGATGCACCTAGTTTCATGATTGATTCTGATGTTGATTCATTCTCAACTATATTGACTCCTCCTGTTCCAAATATGTCACATGACAACATGGTCGGTGTTTTCTCTTATGTTTCTCATTCAGGTACACCCATGATTCCTTCAATGGAAGGATATTCTTCTCTTAGCGATTTTGACAGGTTCATGTCAGAATCAATGCCACATGTCACTACAAGACCTGTTCCTGCTGCTATACAAACTGAGGCACCAGCCATTGTAAGCATCACAACATGTACTCAATCTAACATATCACAAGTTGCGTCTGAAGGAACTCCTGCTATTTTATCTGATCTTCCTTCGTGGCTCAGTGCTGCTGTTCCAAAGAGAAAGAAACAGGAAGTTTTACCAGATATTTTTGACTTTGAGCAATTGAAACAAGTTAAGGCTAAGGGTACTAAGAGAGCCAAAACGGTTTCAAGGGTTAGAATGGACAAGAATAAAACTAAATATGTTGAGATTGCGGAACCTCTTATGGAAAAACCCCGTGATGAAATGCAGTTGGCTGATTTTAGGATCACCAGGGTGGATTTGGGCAAACAGACACATGCTGGATTGATCAATGATGCTCAAGAATCTGTAGCCTTGCTAGCACAGGAGTGCAATGAGCTTAAAAGGAAGAAAAATCAGCTCAAGGAACAGAATGAATTACTCATGGCAGTAATTCGAAAGGTTACTAGAGTTTCAGAACAAGTTGATCCACTAGCGTCTTCTATTGCAGAAGAGTCTGTTAAACAGGTTGAGAGAGCTGGAGAAATGGCTACAGCCATTGATACATGGGTGAACCAAATGATGGCAGAAGGAACAGAGTTGATAAAAAGAGCACTCCAAATGATTACTCATGCCAAAATGGTGACATCTCAGTTGAATGAAGTTTTGAGAAATTTCAGTCAAAACTTGGAGTCACTTGGAAAAGACTTGGAAATTTGGAATAAGTTTTCAGATCTGAAACTGGAGCTACTATGCGAGAATGGGGTAATACCTTCTCGAGAGAACTACATCAGATCCAAAGAGCTATTGGTGAATAGAGGCCAAGTCATTGAAAACTTGGTAGAAGATCTAGAGGTAGCCATAAAGATGTGTGCTGAAAAAGAGCAAGAAATTGTTACTCAATTTATAAAGATTTCATGCACATTGATAAATAATGATCAAAAGGTGATGACAGAGGATGATACAGTCTCAAAATTCTTGTTAATGGTTCATCTTGAGCTTGAGGCGGATCATTTTACACTGGATTCTATTCACAAACTCGCAGATCATCAGAACTCACTTAATCTTCTTCAAACTGTTCTTGAGGATAGTGATGCCGCAATTTCCAGATGCTCAGATACGATTCTCAAGACAACTGTGGTTGCAGACAACACCATTGTGCCAAATCCAAAGGAAATTCAAGAGAGTATTCACAAGTTTCGGGTTTTCATGGCACTTAATGAAGAAGATTGAAAAGAAGAGTGCTTTAGGCACTCAAATAGATTTCTCATTGCTTTCTAGGATTTTAGATATGCATTGTTATTTTTAGTTTTGACAAGTTACATGTAAAGCATAAAATTGCAATTACATATGTAATGAAACATGTAAAGCAAAAATTTGCAATTACACATCTTGCTACATGTAATCACATTACAGAGGACTGTAATGTTGAATAAGTCAACTTAGGTAGTTAATTTGCCTTATTTTTCTCGTAGCCTCTCTCCTATAAATACAAGAGGGCTCATTGTAAATATTCATCTTTATTTTATGCAAGAGAGAGCTTTGCCAAACTTGTGCAAGCATAACTGTGATTGTGTAGTACTATTTTGGAGAAATATAAATAGAAAGAAACAATTGGAGCTGAAGCTGTGACTGAGTGCAATTGTGGGGAATCAAATTGGAAGCTGTGACTGCAATTTGGTTTCACTATCTTTTTGTTTATCTTATTCTTGTGTTTTGTTAAGAGCAATTTGAAGATTAGAAACAATTGGAGACGAAGCTGTGACTAGGAGCAATTGTGGTAATATAAGACTAGAAGCTGTGACTGTAGATTATATTACCATCTCATTTTCATATAATTTGTTAGAATAGTTAGAAAAATCTCTACTTCTAGAAGTCTGTGTGCCCCAATGGTAGAGGTGTTTCTTATAGATCCGATAAATAGGTCATAGAACCAAGCCGGTAAGCTTTTCAATCAGCCTGTGAGTTGGTGTTGGCTTATCGGTATCATTGTTTCCAACTTTTAGATAGAAGTGTAGTTTAGAGAATAAAGCTTTGCCCATTATTCGTTTTTCGAGTAAGTGGATTCCTTCTTGAAAGATAAGAAGAAGGAATATTTGTAACACCCTATTTTAATAATCTCTTAGCTTCTTGCTTACCTTGAGTTGATCCAAGGAACGGTGAGAAGGGGGAGCCTTCCCTTTAAGGTAGGAGAGACATTGTCTCACACGCTGTGGCTGGTATCAAAATTTTGTAAACTGGAGTTTTTCCTCAAAACTGTCAGTTGCAAAATATCCACCCAACAAGACTGCTATAAGATAGCGAATTGCATGTGTTACTCATCCGATCCATAAAGAAGCGACTCATAAATATATCAGGCTTCTCTAACTTATCAGATTGGATTGTTCATACATTCTCACATCCAATCCATAAAGGATCAAATCTTAGTTATATCAGACTTCTCTGAATTTTCAGATCGATCTTCATATCAGATTTATAGTTTGAATCAGAATTTCCAGAATAAGTACTAAGTACTAAGTTGATCTTGCTTTCTTAAGTACTAAGTTGCTGGTCCCGGTTCAAATTTGGATTCGGGTTCACGGGTTTGTTTAATTTTTTTGGGGTGGTTTTGGGTTCGCTGTGGGTTCATCTATACAAAAACATATAAAAACAAAAAATATATACATATATGCAGCAGAAAATAAGTTCAAAATATGCCACTATGCTAATAGTAAAGTAACATTGCAAAATACACCACCATAAATATTAATGTTTTAGTCCAAATAACATAGCAAAATGCCAAAATACACCACCCTACCAATGTTTCAGCTCAAAAATAAAAATGTTGACCAAAATAGACCAAAAATCAACTTTAAAAAAGTGTTAAAAAAGCCCTCAAATTCTGCCCGCAGATGTCAAAACTCTCCCGGATCCTTCATAGTGAGTCCATAGGCCAAATGCAAGACCCTGACCGTATTTGGGCTGGTCCGAATCTAACCCTGTGTTTGGGCCAAACCAGACCGAACAAGGACCCTGGCTTCCAAGGGATAATTTGGCAAACTTAGCTTAAGTATATTTGTCAATTGAATTATTGACCATATTTATATGATAAATACAATCTCCTCCAAAACAACATTTATATTGTTATTTAGTGGGTCCAAATTCAGATCAAAGAACTTCAACTTTATCAAACTTATTGCTTGATGATAGAATCTCTCCGATTTACTCTTCATTAATATAAAGACTGTGGACAATTGCATTAATCGATATCTTCATTCACTTACAAAGACAATTGCCTAATCGTAAAACTAAGGATAGTGATCTTACATGTTAAAAAACTGAAATATATCTTTTGCGAGTTGTATTCAATACATACTTAACATGTATATCAAATAAAAGATTTCATTCTTACATTCCCAATACCATAGCATTGTAAAGGAATCTACGAAGTATAATCATTAGACTGTAAAAATAGAACAAATCTTAGAAGGGGACATTACAAGTGGTATTAGAGCAAGCTATCCTGCCAGCCTATGAAGGTTTATGAATGAGAAAGAAATATGGTACTACTGCAGAATGAAAACTGCCCAAACTCCAAAAGATAACATCCAAACCCTCATCAAAGAACAACAAACATGGAGGGACAAGCATGGGAGAAAATGGAGAATTCAATAATTGGATGGATCAGTTCATAGTAGAGTGGGAGGACACAACAACAAATGACACAGTTGTTAGAGATCTTGACTCAAACCCTAATCAATACTAATAACAATTGTAAGAACCATTATGGTAATAATGGAGGCAATTGTGAAATGGAGGACATTCAATCAATAGACGTTAATGTTGGCATTAAGCAATGATAACCAATAATCCTGCTACCGGTACTAGTGTTGTCATTGATTGGCAAAGAGTGTATAGAGACCTGTCACCTCTAGAACCAAGAAGATCTATATGAAAGAAGGATCACTATACAAAGCCTTAACCACCGGGGTATGTACACAACAAAGGAAAAGAGGAGTCTAGCATCAGCTCAGGACCATGCTACAACCAGTACAAGTACAGATCAACAAATACAGCCGAGGACCACCGAGGTATGTACACAACAAAGGAAAAGAGGAGTCCAGCATTAGCTAAGGACCATGCTACAACCAGTAGAAGTACAGATCAACAAATACAACCGAGGATGGTGCAACCAGTAAGCTATGGACCACCGAGGTATGTACACAACAAAGGAAAAGAGGAGTCCAGCATTAGCTAAGGACCATGCTACAACCAGTAGAAGTACAGATCAACAAATACAACCGAGGATGGTGCAACCAGTAAGCTATGCAAGGGGCAGCAAACTGAGGATGGTGCGAGCGGTAAACTAAGGAAGGAACAGGAACAGGGACTCTTACTTGTTCACAGCACGAAGAACTGAACTCAACCGTAACCAATATTTTATGAGATTCCGATATGAACCGAGGAAGTCACAGTCAACTATTTGTTCCAACCAACTCTTTTGACCGGGATTTGTTGCAGTAAATCCGGGTGACTTTGAGTTATCTTGGTGATCGGTCTGAGGCGCAATTGAAGGATTTAAAGCCGGAATTAATGGCTTTTTGAGGCGCGACTGAATGATCTAAAGCCGGTGTCAGTGGCTTTAGATCAAAGTGTTATCTCCTATGAAGGAAAGTTGTCTGACACGCAACTACTATTTTCTTCATTGGACAGATAAAGCAAGGGGATGACAGATGTTTCCTTTGTTAACTGACACTTCACTAAGTGATGAATCCGATAAGGATCTGAAATTAGGTCATGCATAATGAGCACAATTAGAGTTTGAACCCTATATATTCTTCTACCTATGGTGAATAGAAGTTGCCCTCATTCTGCCAGAGAAAAGAGTGAACCTGAAAAGCTTAAAAGAAGCTAGGGTAAATCAGAAAGAGAAGTAGAGAAAGAAGTGTGTGCAGAGAAGCACAATAGTAGTGGAGAACTCACCTGTTGCGACCGGTGATGATTCTTAGCTGAGCACAAACAGAGATCTTATCAGGCTATGCAAAGCCAATTGTAAAAGGTCAATCTCTATTGTTTTCTAGCAACTACAATAGTTAAATTCCAGTATTTTGGGTGGACTCTAACAGGTCCCTTGTATCAAATCCCTTAAGCAGGTGGCATCTTGTAAGGTGCTCAAAGTCCTCTAACAAGGCAGGCACTAACTGGCCTTATTGTAATAAATCCCTTGACCGGGTCGCATCTAACAAGTGCATTTTTATCCTTTAACCAGGAAGGCTCTTAATAGGGCGTACTCCAGAAGAGTACAAAATTTGTGAGGTCTCCTCACACCGTGGTTTTCACCCTAACTGGGTTTCCACGTGATAAATCTGGTGTCATTGTGTGATTGTTTGCTTACTGTTATTATTTGCTTAAATCTGCTTGCTTGTCTGCTATAAGTTTACTTCACGGGATTAAAAGGAAAAAGTTTAAAGAGGTGTTGATTCACCCCTTTCCTCTCAGCATCGGTTGGGACTGTCAGTTAAATCATTGTATCCGTATAACAAATTCTAGACCGATGATGCCTACCTTTCCTCCAAGAGTAGAACAACAAGAATGAACCTACCTTGGTAGAATTATAAGATGAATTTTGTCAAGGTTGGAGAGATGGAGGGTTACAAGCAGAGAATGAGGCACATGCCCAAGAAAGGTAATTGAGACTATCACTTTGACTTACGGAGGAAGATCGAAAAGCTCAATATACCATACTTTGATGGTTCATGGAAGACCACGACACATGCGTGGGTCCAAAAAGTGGATACATACTTCCAACTCAATGCAATGTCCAAAGAGGAAGTAGTCAAGTATGCTACCCTACATCTAGACAAGGTGGCTCACGAATGGTGGTACCATGGCATGATCACCATGAGCCATACACAAATTTCTTTTTACATGGAGCTCATGGAAAGATTGATAGAAAGATTTGATAGCAAGGACATTGACCTTCATTTCAAGGAACTTGCGCAACTAAAGCAATGGGGTTTGATTGAAGAATATGTTGCAAACTTCCAAAGACTATCTAAAAGAAGGTTGGTTGTACTTTTATGGATGGTCTAAGAGATCCTCTCAAAGTGTTGGGTTAAATCTCTCAACCCTAATTCACTTCAAGAAGTTGGTAAGAAAGCGAGAGACATGGATTTAAGTGCACCAAAGAACAAAGCACCATCAAAGGGATCATCAATTCAAGAGGATACAACTAAACATCCCTACCAAAAGGAAGTGCCAAAGGGAAATAAAATGGATGAAGACAGTAGACAAGAAGACAGAAGGAAGAAACTTTTTTTTTACATCCAATGAACCTTGGGAACCATGGCATAGGTGTATGGGCAAAGGAAATATTCACTATATAGAAGTGAGATCCGAAAGTGATGGAGAAGATTACTATGGTCAACACAATGTACAAGATGAGTCAGACGAGAAACCTTTAAAACAAAAGAGCCTCCACCTCAAGAAAGGAAGAGTAGCACAATTGCCAATATGATAGGAAATTTGGGGTATAATTCTTTTAAGGTTCAAAGTATGTTGCAAGAACACAAAATAACATTGTTAATCAATGGTGGGGCTACTCATAACTTTGTTAATTCAGCCTTAGTCATCACCAAGGGGCTCGAAAGTTTGAAATAGTGGTGCTATAGAGTTTTAGTGTAAAGATGGCGGATGGATCCCAAATACCTTGTTCATTAAGGGTACCAAATTTGAATATCACCATTGGAGACCATATAGTCAATGATGATTTCCATGTTGTAGAGTTAGGTGATACCAATGCTTTACTTGGCATTCAATGGATGATGTCTATTGGTAAGTATTCACAAAATTTTCAAACCATGGAACTCAAATTCAAAGTAGAGTGCAAGAAGGTGGTATTGAAGGGCCCATTCGATGAAGTTCCTCGTATTGTAACAACCAAAGGTATGAAGAGCATATGTAATTTTGGAAACATTTTTTGGACCACACAAAATCATATACCTCAAAATCCTTAAGCAAAAAGTCTAAATATTATCATGATGACATACAACCAAGCATGGATAAGTGTAATGTCCCCAACATATCTAAATAACTTAATTAAATTAATCAGTTCAATGGTCCCAAATTTAAATAATATCATATAGACTATAATAATTAATTTATTTATTAAGGAAAAAGTAATTAAATAATAAATAATAAATCATGTTGGCCTAATATAACTGATGAGTCAAGTTTATGGAATGTTTTGTTTATGATTTTCTAAGTTTAGACTTGAATATCTTATGGTTTTTCATAAACATTAGATAGTCTTTTATGTTTCTAAGCTTTAGCTATATGTATATTTGATACTTATGAAACTTAAGGACAAGACTGAATATATATATAGATTAATGAATGTTATGATAAAATCTGGTATCTTTCTTCTCTAGCTTTAATGGGTAGATCTCCTGCAGTTGTATGACAAGGCTATGTTAAAATAGGAAAACTTATTATAATCTCTGCCTTGGATTTGTGTTGTGGATTTTGTTATGTTACCCTTTTGCAGGAAGAATAAGTCAGCAAGGAGCGCGGACTCAAGCATGAGTGGGTCTTTTAAGGCGGATAACTGTTTCAGAGTTCATCATAGCTCCACTCCTTCCATAACTTTGCGGTTGCTGATTCAGTCCAAGTCAATCTAGTTACCAAGCGTTCCTATATTCTCGAAGCACTAAATATGGCTTATCTTCTTGCATAAATGATGCTGTCGTTCCTGTAACTGAAGTTGTTATGCTGTGTAATGAAGGACCTAGTTTGTAGGAGTTTTGTTTTTCTTAGTTGCTTTTAAATAAGCTGGAACTTATGATTCCAAGCTAGTTAGACGTTTTGAGGAAATCATACTGTAATCCAGCAATAGAGTAAAATACTTTGATATCCTATATTGTATCTATGTTTTGTTGAATAAATATACGACAGTTCTTCATTTCAATCTCTGAGTTATAATTCATTCATACTTCCGTGGGGGCTCACACAGGAGGTGAATTCTGTGTTCATGCTTAAGTAGGATTCAGTTAAGTTTCTTTGAAGTTGTTAAGTACTGTTGCTCTTGCGTAGGAGTTCTATTTTTCTTAGTTGCTTTTAAATAAGCTGGAACTTATGATTCCAGGCTAGTTAGACGTTTTGAGGAAATCATACTGTAATCCAGCAATAGAGTAAAATACTTTGATATCCTATATTGTATCTATGTTTTGTTGAATAAATATATGACAGTTCTTCATTTCAATCTAAGTTATAATTCATTCATACTTCCGTGGGGGCCCACACGGGAGGTGAATTCTGTGTTCATGCTTAAGTAGGATTCAGTTAAGTTTCTTTGAAGTTGTTAAGTACTGTTGCTCCTGCAGCCATTAGTAGCAGAACCATTGACTGTTTCTTGCAGCATAGGTTTACTTCTGAAGCATTATCTATTTACTGTTAAGTTTTTCCTTCAAGATGAGAGTTAATCTGTAGTTTCAGTTTCTAGTATAAATCTCCTGTAGCAATAGCTTTTACTTTAGTAGTGATGACTATTGAGAAAAACTAAAGCATAAACTTTGCAGCCATCATCTCAAGTTCAGTTCCCGGATTGATACATTTAATGAAGTCTAGCATGATGTTCTAAGTAGATACATGATGATTTTCAGCAATGAATCACTGTTAAAGGATGTCCAATCCTTGAGTTACTAGGATATTATTCTAACCAATCATTTTTGGCACCGTTGTCAGGGATGGTGTCAATTTAGTTCGACCTAGAAGTCATCAAGTTAGTTTTCATTCTGCATAATTTTGCATGCATAGGCGTAGGGATCATCTTGGGCGATTGCTACCTAACCTTAATCAGGGAGAACCATTTGAGGTTTTCAATCTAACGTTTGAGGAACCCCAATTAGGAAACCCACAAGAAGAACTGTTTGAAAACGTGTTTGCTGATGCCTTTGATCACTTGCTTTCACCGCCATCATCTGAAGAGTCTTACCATTTAAATGCCCTCTTTGCTTGCCCAGAATATCTAGATAACGTAATGGCTCATCCTACTTTCCCTTTTCCTATTCCTACTCAGCAAGGTAACCAAAATCTAAAGAACATTCCTGCAGCGGTGCTTCTTAAATTCTATGGACTCATCACGGAGGATCCAGAGACTTTCCTCTTTGAATTTGATGTCCTCTGCAAAAGCTATGACTACACCACTGACGGCCATAAGCTCAAATTATTTCCTTCCACTTTAAAGGAGGCTGCGCTACGGTGGTTTATGAGTTTGGGTGCTGATGCTGTAGCAGATTGGAATTCAATGTGCACCATATTTCTTGAGAAGTATAAAAATTATTGCAGAAGAGGAGACTTAAAGGGAGATGACATATTTAAAATGTCACAGAAGGAAGATGAAACTCTGGAAGAGTATGTCTCCAGGTTTATGTTCAGCCTGCAGCGTAACACACAACATGAGCTGAATGAAGAATCTCAAAAGCATTTGTTTTTGAGAGGTGTGAATGATGGGAGCATAGAGGCCCTTGACCTTATGGCAGGGGGAGACATTACTCAGAAGACATGGGATGACATAAAAAGCATATGTCTGAACTATTCAAGAGCCACTGTCAAGAAAGGAAGAGGCTTGACAGCCTTGCCTCACAAGTCCAACGGTGCAGGGGTGTCCAAAATGGAGCTATCCAATCTATTATCAGATTTCAAGCAAGACATCATTAATGATGTCGCCACTCAGTTGGACACAATGCAAGCAAGGAGAAAGAAAGATGAAGTTGATGCAATGTTAGCAGAGTACTGTCCACACTGTAGGGAAAAGAAAAAGAATTGTCTGTGTAAGTTTATTGCAAGCTTGGAGTCCCAACCAATGCCTACCGAGTTCAAAGCCATTGATGAGAACGGAGAGGTGCTCTACGTTGCCCAGCGAAGGCCATGGGCTCAGAGACCAGGTATTCTTCAAGATCCTCTTCAAAATTTTAATAATACTAATGCATGGCAAAATCAACAACCTAGTGGATTTAGTGGGTATAATAGTTGGCAGCAACCTCAGCAAGGTTGGCAACAACCTCAGCAAGGTTGGCAGCAGCATCAATAGAATTGGCAACAACCTCAGCAAGGATGGCAGTAGCATCAGCCAAGATGGCAACAATCTCAACAGGGTTGGTCACAACCTTAGCAACCCTGGCAGCAGCCCCAGCAGGGGTGGCAACAACCACACAATTAGATGAACCAATCAAACCAGCTAGCCTTGATGCCACCACCTCAGCAGCAGGCTTTGATGCCTCTTCTTCCAGCCAATACCACTTCCCCTAAACAGACTCAATTGCCTGCTCTGCCTACTCCTAATCCCAACAATGCTAAACCAACAACGCAACAGCAGAGCTATGCAATTTCCCTGAATAATATCCATTTAAGATCTGACACGACTCTTCCTCCTCCACAACAGCCTATCATTACCAAAGTTGAGGATGCCTCGGCAGAACCAACTGAGGTACCAGTCAACCCTGTTGCTCGTGCTACTCCTGTAGCACAAGAACCCCCATTTCCTCATAGGTTGGAGGGACAAGTTAAGCCAGTGGAAAGTCAAGCAGTGTTGGATTTGCTTGCCCAACTAAAGCAAATGACAGTAAGGATTCCCTTGTTAGATGCCATAAAGGAAGTACCTGCATATACTAAAGCCATCAAGGAAGCTTGTATCAAGCAGCCTGGGAGGAAGAAAAAGGATCCCAAAACCATACATGTCCTAGGCCAGTTATCTGATCTAATGTTGGAGAAATTGACAGTTCCCAAGTATTTGATCCTGGTAGCCCTGTGGTTACAGTCACTATTCAAGGAATGCAAGTCCAAAATGCTCTAGTTGACTTAGGTGCGTCCATAAATGTCATGACTAAGGAAGTAATGTCTCAGTTGCATATCATCGGTCTTAGGGAAACCCCAACCATCCTTCAGCTTGCTGATAGTTCCACCATTACACCTGATGGGATGGTAGAGGATGTAATAGTCACCTTGAATTCTTGGGAATATCCGGTTGACTTTGTTGTCCTTTCTCCAAAGGCATGGGAGGATATCCAATAATTCTAGGCAGGCCTTGGCTAGCTACTGCAGAGGCCTATATAGCTTGTCGGTCAGGAAAAATGACTATATCCAATGGAGTCAACACTAAAAATCTGACTCTGTATTCCCCAGCTCAACCTCTATTGCAAGATGACTAGATAATCTGGCCAGATTTGGATGATACTGAACCTGAGGTTAATTCCATTCGTCAGTTAATGATGATAACCAGGGAACCTTTTGTAGCTTCCAGAGAAGAAGATGAAATCATTTCCTCCATTATTCTGAATGAGTATGGAGTGCAATCCCAAGTGTGTTCCCAAGAGGACTATGTTCTTGACACCTATTGATGCCTTGTAGTATTTAGAAACTTCCAAATTTCTTCATACATTACTGCCTCATGAAATGGAGTCTTCCCCAATTGCTCAGCTGTCCATGGCAGAAAAGGTCACTAAGCTAGAGGTTAGCTCAGGGCGGGAGTTAAATGTAAACAATGCTTTAACTCTCTCTCAACAGACATATGTCCTGTAGCTTCTAAAAGAACATCAATCGGCCTTTGCTTGGGATTATACTGACATGAAAGGTTTAGACCCTAAGCTCTAGACTCACAAAATTTATCAGCCCTGAATTCAGACTTGTTCGCCAACCTCAACGAAGGGTTAACCCAGCTCTAAGGGATATAGTAAAGAATGAGCTGCAGAAGTTATTAAATGCTGGCTTCATCTATCCCATTTCTAATAGTCAGTGGGTCTCCCCTCTTGTAATAGTGCCTAAAAAAGGAGGGGAGACCCACTGAGTTTAACTATACTGTCACAGAAAAAGAACTTCTTGCAGTCATTTATGCCCTGAATAAATTCACACACTACATTACTGGATATGAAATCTATGTACATACCGACCATTCTGCTATAAAGTATCTCATGAGCAAGCCTGCAATCTCTGGCAGATTGGCCCGCTGGTTGCTACTTATGCAGGAGTTTGACATTACCATCATAGATAAACCTGGTAAAACCAATGTGGTAGCTGATTTTCTTTCTAGGTTGCATGTACCTGATGATCCTGCAGCCATTGATGACAGTTTTCCTGATGAACATCTTTTCTTGCTGACTGCACACAATCCTTGGTATGCCGATATTGCCAATTATCTCACAATTGGTAAGACACCAGTTCATTTCTCTACTAAAGAAAGAAGGTTATTAACTGAAAAGAGCTTTAATTATTCATGGATTTCTGGATTCATGTTTTATACTGGTCCTGACCAAGTAACTAGAAGATGCATTAGGGAGGATGAAACCTATGATATCCTCAAGGCATGTCATGATGAACCTTGCGGTGGACATTTTGCTGCCAAAAGAACAGTATTGAAAATTTTGACTACAGGTTATTATTGGCCTAGTCTCCACAAGGATGCTGCTCAGTACACCAAAAAGTGTGACAAATGCCAACGCATGGGACGGCCTACAAAGATAGATGAAATGCCCCTGTAGCCACAAGTAGTTGTTGCACCCTTTGACAATTGGGGGATTGACTTTGTTGGTCCTATTGAGCCCTCTTCCTAAGGTAAATCTTATATTCTTGTTTGCGCTGACTATGTCACAAATTGGGTTGAGGCTAAACCTATGAAGCACCCTCGGGATAACAATGTTGCAAAGTTCCTTTATGAATTCATCTTCACCAGATTTGGAGTACCAAGGGAGATTCAATCTGATGAAGGTCCTCAGTTTACTTCCAATTTGATTGCTGCTCTGATGGAGGAATATAACATCAGGCATGGTAAGTCTTCACCCTATCACCCCCAAGCTAATGGGTAGGTGGAAGTTACCAGTAGGGAGTTGGAATCTATTCTCACTAAAATAGTAGCCATTCATAAGAAAGATTGGGCTATCCGACTTCCTGAAGCACTTTGGGCATACCGAACTACATGGAAGTCTACAACTGATTTCACACCATTTGAGCTTGTCTATGGTCGTTTTGCAGCCATGCCTATTGAATTCGAATATAAGACACTTAGGACAGCTCTTGATCTTGGGATGGATCTTACTGCAGCACAACAAGACAGGATTCTGAGTTTGAATGGCCTTGATGAGTGGAGAAAATCTGCCCTGCATAACACCGAATTGATACAAAATCAATGCAAGCAATGGCATGACAAGTTTGTCAAGGACAAAGTGTTTTCAGTTGGAGACTGGGCATTCCTATATGACTCTCCGTACCAGCATAACCCAGGGAAATTCCAAACAAGATGGCTTGGACCATATGAGATAATTGCAGTCTTTCCAAATGGCGCAGTTCAGCTCTCCAAAGTTGACCCAGTACGTTTCAAACTGCTAGTCAATGGTCACAGATTGAAGTTGTATCACAAACCCTAGAGCAAGGATGAGTTCTTGCAGCAATTCTCTTTTGCTGTTGGCGAGACACTTCCTGCAGCCACTCGTAATGAGCTTTTTGCTCATTTGCCTTCCTCGCTCTAAACAGATCTTTTCACCTTCATAATAAATACTTTCTTAACGAAAGTCACTTCTCCATATTAAATTTCCGCTTCATTTCTAGTCTATCATCCATCCACCTCATATTTTCTTTCATTTGTGGATACGTAACAACTGCCACCTCACCAGTACTTCAGGTTAGCACACAATTCAAGGTATGCAACTTTAATTTGTTTTCCTCTTTTTTTTATCGTTTGCCTTGTCATCACTGCAAGTGAGGGCCCACTTGCAATATTTTAGCTGCGGGGGGAAGTTTATTAGTTTTTTGTCATTATGTTTATGCAATTTTTATATTTATTCCTTTCTCCTGTCGTACTTGTATTTTTTGCCATGATTAGACACTTTTGAAGATCATTATGCTGCGTGTTATCTTTCACACGTATAAAACTAAGGTGGCAAGTTATGTTGAGTACGAGTTTTGCGGAGAGTACTTATGAGTAATTATGAAACGATAATACGGTAATTTGCATTTATGTTACTCATAAGCTCATTTCTCGAGCTGCTTTGCTAGAAATTTCCAAATTTGAATCATCCTGCAACCTGCCTTTTCAAGTTTTCTTGTTCAAAATTCTGGTTGTCTGTTTTATCTCCTGCAACTTTGTTTGGGTATCTCGGAAACAAGACGATGGGTGGTGACCTCATCCGAAGGGAGCCTACTGTGCATGGTGTTTTGCTCGAAGACTAGAATTGTAGGCCGTATTTCCAGGCAAGGGGTTGGATAGATTATGTCCAGAAAGTAACTAGCTGGGATGACGAGGTTGCACTTCAGTTTCTTAACTCCTTAAAAGATGGAGTGGTTACGGTTAAAGGACTAAAGGTGCCATTTTCTCAATCAGTGTTGGTAGAGGTCATGGGATTACCGTTGGAGGGTGAGGAATTTGTAGAGAATCTTGACCCAGCTACTTCCAGAGCTCAATTCACTCTTCATACAGATCCGCCGCTTGAAGTTGATAGGAAACAAGGTACATTTCGACTATCTCTTCCTGAGCCGTTTAAACAATGTGCGGTTTATATCATTAGGTATTTCACCTGTGAAGGGCAGCACTCATTCCTGCATGCTGTTCACTTTAAATTCTTGAGCTGTTTAAGACATGATAATAGGCCTATCAATGTCCCTAGTTTTGTGTTTGGTATTTTGTCAAAGCAAGCCGTTCTAGTTCAAGAGGGTAAACGAAATTCTGTCTCTCACCATTGTCTAATCAAGTTGATAGTGCAAAAAGCCTTAAGGGAGCAGTCATATATTTCCTGGGAGGAATTTCTGCTGCAGGGGTTTAAGGAGCCTACCCCAGAACCAATTGGGCGTAGAGTGGGACAGAGGGTTAAAACTGCTAAAGGGGTTAGGAAATTTTTTATTGAAATTGGACAGTGTTCTTCGTCCAAGAAGAAATCTAGGGTTAGGACCCCTAATTCCCCTAATTCCACTAATTCTTCTACTTCAAGATCAACTCATGAAGAGGAATTAGAGACTCCTACAGAAAAGGTTGAAGTTGCTCCTGTAGTAGAAACGGTTTCCCCAAAGGATAAGAAAAAGAAAATTAACCCTAGTACTAGTCAGCAGGCTAAGGCATCTCTTGCAGCCACAAGCACCTCCAGAAAAAGAAAAGCTCTAGAAAAGGAGGAAGAAACTCCATTAAGGAGAAGTGCTAGGAGAAGGTCAAAAACAACTGAGGAGATTCCAGTTAATGAGCCAAATATAACACAAGATTTTGGGCAGAGGAAAGAAGAGGATGAAAACATTCAGCAAGAGGCTGAATTACAGCCTGAAACTTTTCAGCAAGAAGAGCAATGGACTGAGATTATGGAACAGGAAACATTTGAGGAATTTCCTGATGTTAAAACAGAGCAGGTTCCTGATAAGCCGGTAAATGCAGAAGTCATTATAATCGGAGATGACTCCAGCTCGGAAGAGCAAGTTTATGTGTTTCGAAGGAGAGGATCAACCTTTGGGAATCTTCAGAAAGATGATTCAGAAAGTGATGACTCTGATAGTTACATCAGGGAAGCAGATGAGACAACGTTCTCTCCTACAGCAGAATCTCCTGCAGCAGAAAGGGATCCCTATGAAGAAAATCCAGATATTGATATAGACCTTGTCAATAAGGTTGTAGAGAAAATTTTGAATGAACGGTTAGATACATTAGCTTCAGTGGCTCAACAATGCTCTAACATCGAGAGGGCTATGATCATCTGGACAGATCCTTTGAAGAGGACAAGTGCTAACAATGGTAAGTCATCTGTTCCTCTAGCAGCAGACAATTCTTTCCCTAGTTCAATAACAGATCAATCTAGTTCAACATCTTTGCTATTTGTTATCTTCCAATTGTCTAAGCAATTAAATTCCGAGAGAGAGCAGTGGAAATAGCAACGGAAAGAACTAAATAGGGTAGTAGACCTTCATTATCAGGAAACACTTGTTCAAGAGGAAAAGATAGAACATTTAAGTGTGAAACTTGACAAAATTACATCTTTAATTCCTGACCTGATGGGTTGTAGATCCCCATCACCTGTCTATGCCTTGTTTCTTAAGGAACAACTGTTAAACTATCAAATGACCTATATTATGCAGGATAGATCTTCCTCATTACAAGAGCCTACCCAATTTTCTCAAGCCTTCCATAACTCTCCTGTAGCCATCCAAAATCTATTATGTGAATTTTATCTCCACAACCTAGTAGTCCCTAATGACCGAGTTTGGAATCCCTTGCTTTATGTTGGAGATTTTCAACTCAGAGCCCTCATGTCCTAGGTACAGAATGAAATTAGTTGGGACACTCAAGCTAAGGTGTATAGGGATTTGGAGTCAGACATTCCCCTGTTTCTAAGGCCTGAAGCCAAAGATCCTCAAACTTACTACTATAATTGGTTAAAGATTGCCCCCTTTGACTCAGGTAGCAAGATCATTTATCCAATGAGAAATGAAGCATTTAATGCATATGAACAGATGATAGATTCTGAACTGCTTGAGGTTAGAAATGCCATTCAGTGGCGTTGGAACAGTTTATCTAGGGAGATGAGAAACAGAGAACCACATTCACCTCTCAATTTTGCTATGGAAACACAGCGCGCTCCTTGGTACATTTCCTTGGTACATTCCCCTAATTCCACTAACCTTTCAGCCTCCATTACTGATGTCTCCTTTACTTGCAAACTCAGAAAATCTGGACAGTTTTGATATGTAGAGGGAAAAAGACAAATGGAAGAAACACAGGGAAACAAAGAGATTCTATTGGAGTCGTGCAGAGGGAGGTACTGGACAGAGAACAACTGCTGACTATAGATTGATAGCCAGGTTGAAGAATTTATTTGCTGCGGGACCAGCAAATAGTTAAGCTGGGGGGAATGATGAGTCAAGTTTATGGAATGTTTTGTTTATGATTTTCTAAGTTCAGACTTGAATATCTTATGGTTTTTCATAAACATTATATAGTCTTTTATGTTTCTAAGCTTTAGCTATATGTATATTTGATAGTTATGAAACTTAAGGACAAGACTGAATATATATATAGATTAATGAATGTTATGATAAAATCTGGTATCTTTCTTCTCTAGCTTTAATGGGTAGATCTGCTGCAGCTGTGTGACAAGGCTACGTTAAAATAGGAAAATTTATTATAATCTCTGCCTTGGATTCGTGTTGTGGATTTTGTTATGTTAACCTTTTGCAGGAAGAATAAGTCAGCAAGGAGCGCAGACTCAAGGATGAGTGGGTCTTTTAAGGCGGATAACTGTTTCAGAGTTCATCATAGCTCCACTCCTTCCATAACTTTGCGGTTGCTGATTTAGTCCAAGTCAATCTAGTTACCAAGCGTTCCTATATTCTCGAAGCACTAAATATGGCTTATCTTGTATAAATGATGCTGTCGTTCCTATAATTGAAGTTGTTATGCTATGTAATGAAGGACCTAGTTTGTAGGAGTTCTGTTTTTCTTAGTTGCTTTTAAATAAGCTGGAACTTATGATTCCAAGCTAGTTAGACGTTTTGAGGAAATCATACTGTAATCCAGCAATAGAGTAAAATACTTTGATATCCTATATTGTATCTATGTTTTGTTGAATAAATATATGACAGTTCTTCATTTCAATCTTTGAGTTATAATTCATTCATACTTTCGTGGGGGCCCACATGGGAGGTGAATTCCTTGTTCATGCTTAAGTAGGATTCAGTTAAGTTTCTTTGAAGTTGTTAAGTACTGTTGCTCTTGCAGCCATTGGTAGCAAAACCATTGACTGTTTCCTGCAGCATAGGTTTACTTCTGAAGCATTATCTATTTACTGTCAAGTTTTTCCTTAAAGATGAGAGTTAATTTGTAATTTCAGTTTCTAGTATAAATCTCCTGTAGCAATAGCTTTTACTTTAGTAGTGATGACTATTGAGAAAAACTAAAGCATAAACTTTGCAGCCATCATCTCAAGTTCACGTTCCCGGATTGATACATTTAATGAAGTCTAGCATGATGTTCTAAGTAGATACATGATGATTTTCAGCAATGAATCTCTGTTAAAGGATGTCCAATCCTTGAGTTACTAGGATATTATTCTAACCAGTCAATAACCTTCCCAATACTTCTTGGAGCTCTGTCTAAGGGGTGAATGACATTGTAGGGAATCATCGTGGAGTTTCTATTTCTTGTGTAGTTGCAATTCTAGTTGGAATTGAGATTTCTTGTGTGTCATTTCAGAGGTGGCAGAACCGCACTAGTTTGGCATTTGCAATTTCAGTGGGAGACTCCTTTATGCAAATTTGTAAAGTCTCTTTTCGAGACAAATTTGGAGATTATCTCAAAAATTTGGATCTCTGTGCACATTTGTTTATTGTCGGTTGTGAAGCCATCACATAATTCGAAGGTCAAATTGGATGACTACAACAACATTGCTGAAGGGCGCTGAGTGCGAAGGGGCTGAAGTGTGCCAAGTGTCGAAGGGTGAGTGTTAAAGGTATCCTTCAGTCTCTCAAGGTTAATCTATAACGGTCCCAAAATCAACAGATGTACTCTGATGGGCATAGGATTGATTGAAATTTTGAGGTAGGAGATTTGATGTACCTCTGACTACAACCATACAAACAATCTTCCTTGAAGAGGAGTGGTGCTGAGAAGCTCAAGCCTTACTTCTATAGACCATACAGGGTGGTATGAAGAGTTGGACAAGTTGCCTACGAGTTGGAACTTCTGAAAGGGAATCGGATTCACAATGTGTTTCATGTTTCATGCCTCAAGAAGGCATTTGGGCAGCATGTCACAGTCTCTGAGGAGCTTCCACCTATTGATGAAGAGGGTAGACTTGCATTGGAGCCTGCAAAGATAATTGATGTCAAGGAGAGGATGTTGAGGTCATGCACCATCAAGGAGTACTTGGTACGTTGGAAGGATTGGCAATTGAAGATGGCACTTGGGAGTGAGCAGATTTTGGAGCATTTAAGTTTGCAATTGCTTGAGGGAAAGCAATCCTTGGGCTAGGAGGACTGTAATGTCCCCAACATATCTAAATAACTCAATTAAATTAATTGGTCAAGTGGCCCCAAATTTAAATAATATCATACAAACTACTTTAAATAATTAATTTAATTATTAAGTAAATAATAAATCATGTCGGCCTATTGTAACCTTCCTGATACTTCTTGGAGCCCTTTATAAGTGGTGGCTGACATTGTAGGCAATCATCGTGGAGTTTTTATTTCTTGTTTATTTGCAATTGCAATTGGAATTGAGTTTCCTAGTGTGTTGTTTCAGAGATGGAAGACCCTCCCTAGTCTGGCATTGGTAGTTTTGGTGGGAGTGACTCCTCACCCTAGTTTGTCTGTTTATGCAAATTTGTGAAGTCTTGTATGAAGACAAATTTGGAGATTATCTCAAAAATAAAGATATCTGCTTTGTTGAAGATCTCTCAATAAAATTTATAATATTATTGTTTTTTGGATCTGTGTGCACATTTTGTTATTGTCGGTTGTGAAGCCATCGGATAATACCACAAATCGAATTGGAAGACTACGAAAACATTGCTTAAGGGTACTAAGTGTGGAAGGGTGCTGGAGAGTGCTGAGTGTCAAGTGGTGCCAAAGGTTGAGAGCGGAAGGGTGCCGAGTGCTAAAGGGTGTTGAGTGTCGAAGGTTCTGAGGGGTGCCAAAGAGGGCTGACTAAGTGTCGTACGGTTGTGATAGTGTAGCGTAGAGTGGGTACCTAGAAGGTTGAGTTTGATTGTCATTGCATTTTAGTGCCAAATCGTGATTGTTACATTACAGTGGTATACAAGATGGTGATCTTGCTAGCCTGCCAAGAGGAAGTGGATGTAGAATGAGCTCTCAGTCTACAAACGAAGAAGGTACCATTCTTGGGATAGAATGGGAGAATCGAATGTGGAGATAACAACATTATTGAGAGAGCTAACTATAAGCCAAGTTTAGCTCAGTAAAGCCATTGCCAAGAGAGAACAACAACACATGGAGGAAACTTTGTGACAACTGGCGGAAGGAAGGGCAAAGGGAGACCACAATGGACATGGCGATAATTCTATAAATGAGAGGACAAACATTGTTGAAAGAGCTAACTAAAATCCAAGTTCATCTCAACGAAGTCATTGCCAGGGGAGAACAACAACACATGTAGGAAACATTGTGACAAATGGTGGAAGGAAGGGTGAATGGAGACCATAATGGACATGGTGATAATTCTTTCAATGGGAGGACAAACACAGGGCGCTCGCACATGCAACCATACATTTTCCCAATGAACAAAACAACACAGAGAACGAGAACCCACATTCTAGATTCAAAAGTAGTTGAGACAAGACTAGAGGGATGCTAATCTTGAGGGAGAAATATCCTTCAAAGATTATGCAGAATTTTGAATGAAATATTCTGACACCAAGAACCATGGCTATCACAATAGTGACATTAAGTGAAAGATTGGCAAGTTGAGTCTATCTGCTTTCGATGGATCTGAAAAGACATCGACGAGAGCATGGGTGCAAAAGGTGGATACCTACTTTTGGCTCAATCTGATGCCCAAGGATGAAGCCATCAAATTTGCAGCCCTACACTTGAAAGGAATTGTTCAGGAATGGTGGCACCATGGGAGGGTCACAGTCGGTCACTTCATATGCTAATTTCACAAAGAGACTCATTGATTGCTTTGATGGGAAGGATCCATAACTTAATTTTAAGGAATTGGCATAGTTGAGACAAACTGGACCGGTGTACACCTATATCTCGGAATTTCATAGGCTCTTAGTTTTGGTAATTGACATTTGTGAGAGGAGACTTGTACTATTCATGGATGGATTGATAGTAGACCTTAAGGGTTGGGCCAAAGATTTCAAACCCCTTACCCTTAGTTTTGGTAACTGACATTTGTGAAAGGAGACTTGTACTATTCATGGATGGATTGAAAGATTTCAACCCCCGTACCCTCACAAAGGCGATCAAGATGGCATGAGACATGGCTACCTCATCCTCTTCGTCTAGGAGTTACACATGCCAAACCACCACTCGCACATAAGGAGGACAAGAGGCTATTCTCAAAGAAGTTGTTGCTAGGCGGGGCCACGAGACAAGAGCTTAAGAGAAGGAAGCTTGTCATGTCCCCTTTCTAGCGACATGATATTTTCAGTAGATTTGCCTATCATGGACTCTCGTAGGCAGATGATTTTGGTGAGAGAGTCGTCTTGATGATTATTTGGAGACTAGTTGGTTATATTTGCTCTTGGAGAGGTGACTTGGAGCTTATTTTTATTATTATGTGTTATGTGGGGCCCACACGTTATAATTTTAAGTTGAGATTGCACTTTTTATTTTATAAAGTTACTTTATTATAAAAGTGCATTATAATGGGATTTTATAATGGATACTTCTAGAAGTTCTTAGTAACTTCTTAGAAAAGTGAATAAATAGAGGGCTTGGCCTCTCATTTGGACAAGCTGATTTGAGGATTCTTCTACTTTTCCATATTGGAGCAATTTGTAGTCATTTGGTCTGCAAATTTTCATTAGATCTTTGGGAACGGTAACTCCCTTGGATTTGCATAACTGAGGAGGTGAGATATCTTCTGAAGGGTTGCACATTGGAAGTGGTATTCAACCATTTCATGCTGAGCTTGATTGAGTACTCAGAATTGGACTGAGTTTTGACATGTTTGGAGTCCTTAGACTTAATTGAGGGTTTGTGTTTTCAGTGGTTAAAACAATTGGATTTACATCTATTCATCTAGGAGAACATTTTGCTATTGCTTGGAGAACAATTCAGTGAATTTTGTGGTGAATCCAGGAAGGTTCGATTTTCAGATTGGAAGCACATTTTCAGTCATATCTTCATCTCAGGTGGCTGGAAAAATCTAAGACTTTGTAGAGACATACCTTGTGCCCAGACGATTGTGTTCATACCATTTTTGGCACCCTTTTGTGGAGTATTAATTTATTGCAAAAGCCGTACATGTCCGTACTGTACGGCCTGGTACAGCAGCAGGGGTACAGCCCAGTCTTGGTGTGCCAGTTCAGTCCAGTTTGTCATTGACAGTCAGCAATTTGTGGGTGCAGTTCGGCCTCTTCATCTTCAGCAATTTGGTCAACACATTGCATCAATTCCAGGTTCTTTTCATTGTGTTTGATCATAGGAAAAAGGGCAAATGTAATATTGTGATTAGGAACTGTAACTCAGTCAATGCTGTAGCAATTGTTGCATATAATTCAGTCACTGTTTTTCATTGAAATCAGATGTATGTATGTGGAATGTCGTGGTAAATGTAAGGTGCATTGATGAGGTCTTACATTGCATACTTGCAATAGTTTCATTGTTACATTTATTGGAGTTGTAAAACTTGAATATTGTAATTGGCAACCTTCTTGAACATATCATTATTTTGGTACTGTTCTTACATCATTGCATTAGCGTGGACAATTCTTCCTCTAGAATTTTACATTACATTGATATTAAGATGTATGCCAACTATTTGACATAATGTCAATGGCTGTAGATGTTCTTATCAGCATATAGGTTGCATACCAACTGTTTGATAAAATACCAGTTGGCTGTAGGTGTTCATTTCCCATGTTTAGATCATATATATGCATTGGTTATTGTCAAATTAAGTTGCACATTACATTTCAAACAAAACAATTCAATTGCATGCCAAGTGTTTGACGAAATCACTCAGTCCAGCGACAGAGGTTTTAGTGGCCTTTTTAGTAAGGGTCATTACAAAGCTTTGTTTCACATGCAGGGAACCTTGGGAACTAGGTTATCGATGCCTAGGTAAGGGAAAGATCCATTACATTGAGGTGGTGTTTGACAACAAGGAGGAAAGTGAAGAGTCCGAGGTGCAAGAGAAAGAGACTAAAGAGGAGACCAATGAAGAAACTCATCATGCATAGAGGATTGCCACACTCGTGAGGAGAGGAGGTACCATCGCCGCACTTTTCGAAACTCTAAGATGGTGTATTTTGAGTTTGAGGCACACTCCAAGGCAATGAGTTGTAGTCATGCTGCTAATCTTCTCAAAATTTGAACCCACAATCAACCAAACCCTCTGAATTGAAGCTCAATAATGACTCCGGGATGAAGCCATTTCCCAATTTCACAATATTGTTGGATCTTACACCAACTCAAAGTGCTAAAGCTGTGAAGAATTTCCAATTCTCCAAGCAATGTTGAAACCCTTGTCTCACACAACTCACAAATTCGCCAAATATCAAAATGCACAATAAAATGATTTTTCCCTTGCATTGAATGCATTTATAATTCTCAAATGCAAATCAATTGGATGCTTCTTGGTCACACAAAATCTGACCCCACAATCAAGCAAACCCTCTGAATTGAAGCTCAATAATGACTCCGGGATGAAGCCATTTCCCAATTTCACAATATTGTTGGATCTTTCACCAACTCAAAGTGTTGAAGCTGTGAAGAATTTTCAATTCTCCAAGCAATGCTGAAACCCTTGTCTCACACAACTCACAAATTCACCAAATATCAAAATGCACAATAAAATGATTTTTCCCTTGCATTGAATGCATTTATAATTCTCAAATGCAAATCGGTTGGATGCTTCTTGGTCACACTTTTCATAACTTAAAGCATACTTAGTCATTTTAAAAAATTTGCTTTTGTTGCCATGTTTGAAATATAATAGTTATTATATTTTCCTATAATTGGCACTTACATTATTCCTCATATGCACTTTATAATTTGACTTTATAATCATTAAATAATACCTTTTTAATAATAAAGTCAAATAACATTTAATGATGTGCACCTTTTAATTAATTATTAATAAAGTTTTACTTTATTAATAATTAAAATTTCATAACTCCAAAAATACTCATTATTTCTCGATTCTGTCAGAACTAGGAGATCCACCATTATTCCCACTACGCATCCAACTGCCTTACTAAAAATAGTAAGGGTCCACCTCTATCAACCCCTGATTTGCTATAATTAGAAAATCCTTGAATACATTATCAACAAAGATGCCAAGAGTCATCACTGCAACTGAGACTGGTCCATGTGCCTTGCCAAATATAGAAATGCTGGATAAGAGACTTACTATAAATAGTAAGTGTACTAAAATGACCCAAACAAAGAGAAATCCGGAACACCTCTAATCTCCGGAAGAGAATTAGCCCACTGAATTGCCAATTGGGACCCTTTAACCAACTGACTTAGCCTATGAGGGCCATTGATAGGCTAAACCAAACCACCAACCATGGTGAGCTAAAAAGGGGACATTATAGTAAATGACAAACCAACGCAAATCCCTGTGATTTCCAAGCCCTTGGATGGTTGCTCATACCTGTAGGCTTGTTTTCTTCTACGAGTTGTCATTCTTAAATGAATTCAATGGCATGAACCCTTCTTCAAAGCTCTTTCTCCAAAACTCTGTATGTAATAATGCTAGAATAAATCACCCCTTTCTCATTTCCCTCTCTTTTATTCATCTTTTTTTTCCTTCCAAGCCCATTTGGCATCTAGGGTTTTATTTAATTTTTTGCCAACTTTATTAAGTGTTTATTAAATATTTGTCCTCGCTTAGTAATTCGAACTTCATGAGGGTTGTCCACCATTGCCCCCTAAATTCCCCCTTTTAAGTTATAACTTGAAATTATGAGGCTAGGCGAGTGGACCAACTATTTTAATAAAATTACTTCGCAATTATACATAGCTTGCTCATCTGGACCCTGATCTGAGTTCTTTTAGATGCCCCATATCCATTGATAGTCCCTTAATCAAATTTAGGAACTCTCCTAAAAAATAGGAACTGTGGCATAAGTCTCCAGGATGATCCCAGAGGTCTCTTAGTGTGTCTCAGCCAACTCCCAATTCATCTTTAAAAAACAAGATTCCTCCTAAAATCTAGGAGATTGCCCAAAACTAGTCAAACTGGCTCTCAAAGCCCTAATATGTCATCACAAGTCCTTCAAAGGGTCCCTTACACAATCTGCTAGCCTACAGGATGCAATTGATAGGCTAACCTCATCTGTCAACTGACTTGCCTAAGGAGGGGACATTAGATTCTAGTTCTTTCTTTTCATTTTCACATAGGTTGGTGAATTGGATAAATGACATTCAAGGAATATGGGGATACTGATCAAAATTTCTTGATTAGTATGCTTTGGAAGTGCTTGCAGCACTCTAGGTTTAGTGATCGATTTGGTGTAGTTTTCTTCGAGACTTCTACATTTCATATTTTGAAAGTTTCCCAAACCTTTCTTTTAAGCTTGCTCAAAATGCTAGAACAGTAGTAAAGGTAGTTTCCATCTTGTTCCTTATGTAGCTTTGGAGAAAGGACATAAATATGACATCTACATACTTGACAATCCATCCTTTGGATTCAGTGATGTTATATATCATATTAATCTTTTTTTGTGATTGGTTTTGAAGACAACAATCGCTCCTTGCACTTCAGCTGTTGATGCTTTTATAGATGGACTACAAGAGATTACCAAAAGGGTCACAAACTTCCTTGATGTGCTTGATGTTATGCATGACACTTGGAGTTCTGATGTGCATCTTCCTAGACATGTTGGAGATCAATCTTGGCTGGGCATCTACAAATGGATTGGAGAGAGATTTCAAGTAAGGATTGGAGCATTGAATGAATGGTCAATCTTGGTAGAGTGTAATTTGATAAAATATGGATCAGAATTTCAGTTTTGAGCATACTTGTTGGTTGCATGTCAACCACTACATTTTTTGGTTTTCTCTCATTCAAGCGAGTTGGCTTATTATTCTTTGTCAAGGAAGTGAATTTTTAAAGTTGGAGATTTCTTGGAAGTGCTTACCAAGCATTTCTGAGTTGAACTGGTGCATCCCTATGCTTTTCACACATGCTTATTATACTTGGGAAATACATTGTCACTATTTTTGTCCTCTGTTTAGTGCATTTAAATCACATTGCACTATGGTGATATGAGTCATGAACGGTAGTGGTTATTGTTTATGTCAAACCTTCCTAATTCAAAGAGTTCATCTTATGAAGATATGTGTTGTAAACTTTGGTAGTTTTCTCCTAGTGATGGTTCAGGAGAGTGAACCTCCACATGTTTTGATTCATCCTTTAGAGACTCTTCAAGTTGAAATAGCAAAAGATTTCACAAGTCTTAATTGTTGTATCAATATTGTACAATGGAGGCATGATAGATCTTTTTGGTCCTATGATAACGACCATGTTGAACTCTTGCAAAGGATTTCTTTCCTTTCAGTAAGAAGATTGGAGGAGTTTGCATTTCCAGTTATGATTCTACATGACATCTTGAGGAGATATGTTGAGGATTGGAGTTGTGCTCGAAATTCCAATAATAGTATTGTTGTCCACTTTTCTATTAGCCTATACATGACTTTAATTTTTGGGCTATAGATAAGTTGGATGACTTTATTAGTCCAGCAACTGAGTACTTTATGGTTGTGGCTAGTTGATAGAGGTGATTTAATCATAGGAGATCAATCCTTAGTTACTTCGATATTCATATCTCCTATATTTTCAGTGGGATTGCAGATTGATCACCACTATTCTTATATTTCCACGTTGGTTATGGAAACATATTTTAATGAGCATATTGATTTTGAACCTTGGCAGGCTTTAGGGCAGCTAGTTGTGAGTGTTTTTCTAGACATTGTTCATTTATTCATTGCTTCCACTTTGGAGAGTGACAGTCATTATAGATACTTGATGGAGTTGATTATCTTTAGATGATGCCTTATCATCTTTTTGAATGATGCCTTTTGGAACCTTTTGTTTGGCACTTGGTAATTAAGTGTTAGTGATATGATTTTGGTTGGCTACAACAAATGCATTCCTTGATTGTCAAATTGCATAGTTGTGATAGTGATTGGTTTGCTTCATTTTTGGCATGACATGAGGGGGTATTCTGAGTTTTGCTCTTTATGGAAGAGCAGATTCTATTTTTTGTTTCCCAAGATTGTCTATGCAGTATTTGATTGCTCTTCTTATCTGTGGTTATTAAGAGGTCTGTTGTGTTGGCATCATACAAGACAGTGCTTTGAGGGTTTGGTGTTGCAAATCTCCTAGGTTTATTTGGGACCTTGGGATCATTCTTGGTTTCAGTCTAGATCAGTCTGATGATTGTGAGGTTGTATAGGTATTGCTTGACGACAAGCAATCTTGGGGAAGGGCGGAATAAAATGTCCCCATTTTTCATATTTTCTAGCGGTGTAGTTATCGCTGATTTTTTGGATTTTTGTGATCTTGTTTAGAGGGGTGATTTGATGTTACTAGTGAGCTCTAAGGATTTAGGGGAGTTATATGATGCTTTCAAATGCTATTATCAACTTCTAGTTTGGGCTGAAAGATTCTTGAAGGGAGCATCTAATTTTAGTAATTCACCCAATTAGGTTCGTTTATCATCTTTCATCATCGAGATCACTCCTACAAAGTCAAATTTCGATTCTAATGCATTTCAACCATTGTCACTAATGGGGTTTATAATTGAGTTATGTTTAATTAATTTCAATAAGGTTGTCATTTTATTTAAACATATTTATCAAACACCTCAGTGTTATAGCTCATTGGAAAGATGTAAAGTTTTAAATGATGGATGCTTAAATGCGACTCTAAGTGCCGATAATATTTTAAAAGTAAATTAAATCATTTTGGTGTTAAAATGTTTAATAAATTACTGAAGTGATTTTAAACTGGGCTATTGGAAAGCTCCCTAAAAGACATATAGAAAGGGGAATTGAGAGCTCATTTGGCCTGTTGAGATTATTATTTCGGATATATGTCTCTAAGGAAACCCTATGTGGTTCTCGAGTTGGACTTGGTTCAGCTCATAGTTTGTTAGGATGAAACCTCTTTCAAACAACATTCTCTATGTTCTGCTATATCAATTTCTGGATTCGATTGTGTAGAGTTTTTTGATGATAAAAAACTTTACAGAGTCAAATCCAAAAACTGATATAGCATAAGTATGGATTGTGGAAATCTAATAGATTTGATTCTCTATGTTGTTGAAAGACACAATTTGGAGAATATTTTAGTTTTAATAGAGGCTTATTGCATATGAGCTTGTTAGAGGCTGATTGAAGAAGAATTTGAGGAACGATATGTTTTTCATTCATTTCCTTTGCTATCGTACATTGTTAAGGAGGCATGTGAGCTTTCTAGAGCTGATTGGCTAGGGTTTTGGTGTCTTGTTCAATAGTTTTGGCGATGCCTAGATTGGGAAAATACATTGTTATAATCTCCTTTATAATTGCAAGAGTTTTCTAGAGTTTGACTTCCATTTTGGGAGTGATAGTTTGTAAATTTCTTTAACAACTTAATCTATTCCAATGGTGCATTTTCTGGGTATGGTTGAATTAGATGTGTAATGCTATTTAAATATAAATAAAGTGTATTCTTAGATAAAAAATAAAATCTAGAATTTTTAATTTCATAAATATTTGAGTTTTCTCAGATTTCTGAGTCGTTAAATCGCTGCAAGTTAATTTATTATATGTACTTTGTTTATCATCTCAAAACCATTGCAAAACAAAAATAGACACAAAAAAGCAAAGGCAAAACATGGCTGCATATTACAGAGCAGCTGGGCATTTCATTGGCTGTGTTGAGTTTGTAGACTGAAATATTAATTTTCTAAGCTTATTGCCCCTATTTCCTGTTATGTTCCCATTTTCGTGAGAATCAAAGTTTGTTGGATTAGCCTATCACTGACCCTTGTAGGCTAAGGCAGTTGGATAGAGGGTCCCCTTTTGGCAGAGATTAGTATGTATTCTCCGCCATAGCTTAGTATATGTTCAAGCTTGGCCTTCGTTCGACTCAGTTTGGCTCACTTACTATTTATAGTAAGTTACTATTCCAAGAAAGTCAGGGTTACTATTTATAGCAGGGCACCTAAACATCCTATGACTGCAAGGTATAGTTGGTTTGATCAGATAATGAGAGATTTACTATTTATTGTAAGTCAGTTGTTGATTGAGAAGGATCCTGACTATTTTTAGTAAGGCTGTTTGGTGCACAGTGGATACAATGGTTAGCTCCCAGGTTCAGGCGGAATTGAGAAATAATGATTATTTGTGGAGTTGTGTTATTTTAATTATTAATAAAGTGATTACTTTATTAATAATTATTTATAAAGTTAAAAAGTCACTTTATATTCAATGTGGCCATGACCCTTCATTTAAGTGACTTAAAATGCAATTAATGGATTATATTTTGGAGGCCAAAATATTAAAGTATTTTATAAAGTTAATGTGCACTCAAGTTATATTATTTTAAATGATATTGAAGTGCATTTATAATCAATGAATATGAGTGCCAAAGTTTGAAGACTTATTACCTAAAAAGTGGATTTAAATGCTATTAAGGAGATTGGGGTTGTAAAAGCACAACAAAAAGAAAATCAACCTCATTATTGATGATCATTTGTCTTTGCAAATTTGATGCCTTTGGAGTTCGTGCAATTGAAACAAGGGTTCCAGCTGTATGAGGGCACTGGAGATTGTAAAATCTTCATTGTTATTGCATTTCTGAGGTTGTGAGATAACAATTGATATTATTGCTTGATGAGAGCTTCATTCAGGAGTTCTATTTATGCCAAAAAGGTGAGAAAAATCAAGGGTTTGTGCATATATTTAAAGGTTTATTAAGTGCAGACCTGTAGCAACATTATCGCTGTGAATAGCCCAGCTGGATCTCAATTGTAAATTGGCTTTTTTCTCAAATTTAATTGCAAATTTTAATTTAAAACAAACATTTATTAACTTTGCAATTTTTCAACATGCATTAAATAATTTACAGCAGCAGCAATTTAAATATTTATCCCAAAGTTTAATCAATGCTGAAATTATGTATGAACATTACATAATCCAAAGAGTATACAACACTTCGTTGAATAAACCCTTTGATACAAATGTTGCCACACCCTTGGAATCAAATGCAGCACCCAGGGAATAAAACGCTTCTTATCATGAATTACGCCAGCTGTCATGAATTACGTCCTTGCATTAGATAACTCCCATTCCCTTCACACATACATCCATGGCCTGTATTTGCAATACCAAACAAACTTGAAGCCGATTCCTAGCAGCCGAACTCCACACCTTTTCACACAAATAACAAATCCGTACAGCAAGCACAACCTGGTCTGTACGGCAGCAGCCAGAATTCCGTACGACAATCTATGGAATGAATTTGCAATTACAATTTGCAGCAAGCAAATTGCTAGATGAAGCCCAAGATCAAAGATGCATTAAAATTCAAATTGAGTTCTCTCTTGGAAGAAGACCAAACTCAAACCCTTGCAGTCCTTGATGAATTTTCGATTCCTTTCTACAGTCGAATTCCTCAACAATCATCAAATGTCAATGCAATTACCATCAACAAATCTCTGCAAATAAATAATTGATATTCTCTCCAAATTGAAGACCAAATATCAAAATCTCTCCAAACAGGAAGAAGCATCAACATTTTCTCCTTACAGAAGACCAAACCCTAGCTCAATCCAAGTAAAAACGAATTCTCTCTTAACACAAGTTTTTTATCAAATCATCAATGGTAATGTAAAGTGCTTTTTCGAATTGTATATATAGCTTTTTGAAAAAGCTTCAACTTTACATTATTCATTAAAGAAGCTTCTTCCTTACAACATCACTTTATAACATTAAAGTTATAAAGTCGTAAATTTATTAAATTAAAATAACTTAATAACGACAACTTAAAATAAGAAGCCACTGAAATCCACTGACTGCAACAAACTCATTTCTGACATCAGAACCTCAAACTCCAACTGCCCTGCCAGAAATAGCTAATT
This sequence comes from Chamaecyparis obtusa, assembly GCA_027943335.1. Lineage (NCBI taxonomy): Eukaryota > Viridiplantae > Streptophyta > Pinopsida > Cupressales > Cupressaceae > Chamaecyparis > Chamaecyparis obtusa. The sequence goes on from BSBK01004849.1 coordinate 681,979, forward strand.
GCCAAAAATAGATTTACTATAAATAGTAAGTTTCAAACTGGAGATCCCCTGAAACTCAATCCAGAAACATCTGACACCCCTTGCAGACGCCCTGCTAACCCTGGCCATACCCAAAATACCACTTACTAAAAATAGTAAGTTGACCAAACTGACCCGAGCGAGAGCAGACTTGGTAACCTGAACCTTCAGAATGGAATCCAAACACTAGCTCTGCCAACTGACCCCCTCTGATCACCTGATTAGCTTGTGAGGGTCGCCAAACAAAGCTAATCTTAGAAGACTGAAAAACGGGGACATTACAGTCCTCCCTTCCCAAGATTGCTTGTCCTCAAGCAATCAGGAAAAACAAGCAGCATCACAATCCACCCAGATCCCAAGGATGGTCATGAGTAATGTCCCGATCAACCTTATACTCTTGTAAAGAAGTCAACAACATCAAGAGTACCAACATCAGCAACTGGAAAACTGCACTCAACACCTGAACTGATGATGCTACAACAGGATTGCCTCGTGGGAGAAACTCAACCGAGACTAACTCACACGGGAGTAACTCAACCAACAGAGTGGACTTACTCCCAGTCTTCAAGCTAACCAAATCATCATACTAGTCATCAAAAGGATGCCTTGAAGAACTATGTGACTGATAGACGTCCTGAACGTGAGGATCGAAAGTGAAACTGTAAGCACTCCTCACTGTGTACACCCCTGTAAACTACTCAGTTAGGCCTGACTGACCTCTTGTAAAATCCTCCTTTTACCTGGGTGTAGTAATAGGATCCCAAACATGATCATCATTGTACAACACCTGTAAGGGATCATCACTAAGCTCAAACAGAGGATTGTCATAAGTCATAACAACATCCACATCAAATAAGGGATTGTTCACAAAGTGAATAGCACCCATCTACTGATCTGCGCCATAAAACAGTGAACTCTGAGAGACATGATATGTAATCGGCTCAACCTGTATGGACTCATGTCTCCGTGGATCGGCACTATCTACATGTAATGTCCCCGTTTTTTGACTTATGGGATTAGCTTGGTTTGGCAACCCTCACAGGCTAATCAGGCGATCAGAGGGGGTCAGATGGTGAAGCCAGCATTTGGATTCCTTTCTGGAGGTTCTGATTATCGGGTCTGCTCTTCATTCGGATCATTTTGGTCAACTTACTATTTTTAGTAAGTAATATTTTGGGTATGGCCAGGATTAGCAGGGTGTCTGCACGGAGCGTCAGATATCTCAGGATCGAGTTTCAAAGAATCTCTAGTTTGAGAGACTTACTATTTATAGTAAGTCTATTTTTAGCAGTGGCTATTTCTGGCAGGGCAGTGCCTATTCCTAGCTAGGCAATTGGACTTGGTGCTTTGTCAGAAGTTCGTTGATTGCAGTCAGACAGTTCAGTGGCTTATATTTTAAATGTGTTATTAAATTAAATTATTTTGATTTAATTTAATAACTTATGACTTTATAACTTAATATTATAAAGTGAGATTATTTTTAAAGCCAATTAAGTGAAAATATTAAAAAAGTGCTTTTTCCAAGAAGCCTATATATTCTACTCGAAAAAGCACTTTTCTCATCTTATGTAATCATTATTTTTCTTGGAATTTGGGAAGAAGACAAACCTTGGCTAGGGTTTCGAGGACTGATTCCTCATCTCGTAATTTGAGCCATTATCTATTGATGGTAAATTTTACTGTTGAATATCTCTGAGATCACAATTCAGTGCTATTGTATATTGAATTTGTGGAAGTTTCAAATCTGAAGATTTGTGGTTTGCTGAAGAAATTGTATTTGTTCATAATATGCAATGGAGTTTTGAATTTATTATTTGAAGGCTGAAGTATTAAATTTTCTGATTATTGAAACTGGGTGAGGAGAAAGCTATCGTTTTTTCTTTCCAAGTGTGGAGGTGTATTCAGAGCTGCGAATTCATACCTATTTGAACACATTTCTGTTTGGCAGCGCATTTTCCTTGCATTTGGTTAACGTCAGCACATTGGAATTGCACGTGAGTTTAAGGCATCCGTGCGGGCAGTACAAATTGCGTCCAAATCCAGCTGAGTACGTGAGTTTATGGAGATGGCAGCAGGCAAAACGTGAGGTGTCACTGCTAGGCAGCAGTAGTATTTTGGGCACCGTTTCCAGTCAAGCAAGGTCGATAAGCCATTTTCCTTGGGCGGCATTCATTACAGGTTAGTCACGTACTGTTAGAGCAGTCACGTGCAATATATGCAGAGGTGGCGGCAATACCAAGAGTTGTTTCAACACAAGGAAATTTGCAGAAATACAGGTGCCTTCATATTTAATTGCCATATGGTTATTTCAAAATTTGTTTGAAAAGAGTCTCCCAAAATAGTGAATGTTATCAAAGAGTTATTTGTTTGAATTGAATAATTTATAATTGGTGGAAGTACCCGTGGAAATTGCTTGTTCAAATATTATTGAAAATTAGTTGCAGTCATCTTTTCAAATTTATTAATAAAATTCCAGGAAGAGCTAGTTTGGTTCTTCACAGTGGTATTAGAGCATGTATCCTGCCATCTTGTGGGGTTTAGATTAATTTTTATTTAGAAGTTTTTATAAGTGATCAACACTTCTATTTTCTTTAGCTATGGATAAATACAGGAGGCCCAGTTCTGGAAGTCGTCACAGAAGTAAGGGAAATAGAGAGGAATTAAATGCTCTAGTAGAAAGCATGGAGAGACTTAGACTACATTAGCAGAGATTGGCAGAGAGTTTGTCGGATCCAGTTACAGTAGATAGGGCAGCGAGATATATGGTCTCTGCCTTTAGAAGGCCGACATCAAGTTTGCAGGGGAGAAGGCTAGACTTTTCTCCGACAATTGTCTGTGATGCTGATGTTCCTACATCTAGTTCAACACCTGCTATTTCCATTCGCAGTGCTGATGATGGATTTATTGCACCAGAACTAGTGGTTGTTTCAGTGCCATTGGTTGATAGCAGCGCTGAGCATCACCAGGTTGAGGCTCCCAGAGCAGTCACTACGGATTGTATGGGGGCAGATGATGTTGCAGATATCACTGAGTGTTCAGACTCTTTCATGGAGGGAGTTATTATTGGAGATGTTTATGTCAGTTGTAGTAGTGTTGCTCTAGTTCAGGAGGCAGTTGCTTCCTCAGATAGGACCGAGGCATGTACGGAGTCTCCCAGTGGTGAGGTTGGAGATCTGGGCATTTCAGCGGGGTCAATTGATGACAGTTCATGCTCTAGCATTATTGGTGCACAGCTTGACGTTGAGTCATGTGTGCAGAGTCACGTGTCAACAGTTGAGATTTTAGCAGGAGATGTGGCAGTTGATAGTATAGACACATTTGATGACACTTTTGAGGATGTTGTGAGTTGCATTGGAGATGACACCCCCTGTGAGATGCTGGGTGATGACCACGAGGAGCGTGTGAGCTCTGACAGCTCAGAGATTTATGATAGCAGTCGCAATGTGAGATTAGTACAGGAGACAATGGTTTATTCCTGTGTTGAGGATGTGAGGATGGAGCTTTCTAGTGACGACACTCAGGATGGGAGTGTTGCAGTTGATTTGGGTGACGTAGTTTCATGCCACAGTTTAGTTGATTCACATGACGACATTGAGTCATGTATACAGCCAGAGTTGGTAGAGGAGATGCAGATAGATGATGTGTACACTAGCATTGCAGATATCTCCAATGTTGAGAGCGAGGATGATGAGTGTTGTAGTATTTACAGCTTTCTACATTTGACTTTGGGTGTAGATTCAACGTTGACATATGGTGGTAGTGGGTTCCAGGATTATGTTTTTCAGGGACTCACAGATGAGGAGAGGGAAGCTTATGAGCGGCAGGTGTTTGTTACAGCCAAAGCTTCCACTTTTAGAGACGGGGTTACTTCTTTGGTGACTCATGAGGATGTGCCTCAAGGTCTGGATTATCTGTTAGTTGTAGAGGACGAGGGAACTGGAGATTGTTTTGAGTCAGTTTCAGTAGCAGCTTCCCCGGATTTAGATGAGGATGTGTCTGATGCCTGTACTCAATTTGTAGAGGTGTACTCAGATGTAAGTACACAGAGAGAGGGTGATCTTGAGGGGAGTTTGTTGGTTACAACTTCCTCTCATAGTGTAGACAGGGCATTTGAGGTTGTTCATAGGAGGCCTGTTGTGCAGAGTCATCATGTGACTAGCCAGTTGCGAGTTGATGAGAGGGATATTTCTTCTACTCTCGAGCATTTTGATGCCACTCGTCAGTTGTTGGCTGTTTATGGTTGGGGTGCTCCTATGACAAATGAGCCCAGTGGTGGTTACCTTTCATTGACAGAGATTCATTCCTTGCATGAGGCTGTCAAGATTTTTAGACAGAATTATTTACAGATGGTAGCCGACTGAGATCACTTGGTTGAGTGGGGGAGTACAGCTTATGAGGCACTGATGGACAGAGAGGAGGAGGTGAGTGAGCTTACCTAGGAGCTCGCAGCGACTACTGAGGTTTTAGTGGACACTCAGTGGGCTCTTCAGGAGTCAGATTCAGTTGGAGGAGGTGACCGTGGAGTTGGAGCATTTACGGTCCACACCAGCCCCAGACCTAGTTCCATTGCATATTGAGGTGGTTGGTGGTGACTTTGCTCCTACAGTTGGTGTTGAGGAACATGATGTTGTGGCAGAAACATCTGTTCCGGATATGGGAGCACTTGGTACGGATGAGGTAGGAGTACCAGAGGAGACAGGCTCTCAAGTTGATTTACTTCCTTTAGCTGGGAGTGAATCTACTTCATCATCTCACTTAGTTGATAGCACGGGACAGTTGGTTGTGCCACATTTGCGGGGGGATCAGCTGTGGATTGCGGGGGAGCGAGTTGATGCTTCCACGTATAATTTCTATTGCACCGAGTCGTTTATGGAGTATTTACTTGAGAGTGCAGACGTGCATCAGGATTCTTATAGAGTGTTTGAGGGTACTCTCATTCGAGGCTCTTGTGCTATTCGGAGGTTGGTCGGGAAGATTGTGGAGACTCTTTCTACTATGCTTCCCCAAAGGGATTTTGAGGTTGGGTTTGTTGAGAGGGTTGCTCAGGTTCCTACCCAGCCTACAGTGATGCAAAGTTAGAGATTGGAGCCATCTTTTGATTCTCGGTTTGGTAATGATGAGCCATTGACAAAGATTGGGGATTCCTACCGGCATTATATGGTGGGGTATGCTCATCATTTTTCTTTTCACTCATAGGTGGATGATTTGATCTCGCGAGGGTAAACCGGCTCTAGTATCCTACCATCCATTATGGGATGGATTAACACCATCGTTTGCAGATGGATTTGGCAGTTGCAAGTTAGATTACTTGCAGTATCCACACACTCCGGACTGTTTATCAGAGGGCAGAGTTGATAACAATGATTCAGGCACATTTGGTCGCTGTTGTTTTCCCAGTGCAGTTGGGTGTGAGTGCCGGATAGACAGAGACTCAGGTTTTGACAGAGTTGTTATTTCAGATGGGTTGAGTTCCGTTGGGTTGTTTTTAGCATCGACATCTATAGTTGATTTATAGATGTTGTTTTCAGTGGTGCTTGTTCTGTTGAACAAGAGTTTGGTGAGGATTGGGACATTACTTGTGACCATCCTTGGGATCCAGGTGGTTTATGATGTTGCTTGTTTTTCTTGATTGCTTGAGGACAAGCAATCTTGGGAAGGGAGGATTGTAATGTCCCCATTTTTTGACTTATGAGATTAGCTTAGTTTGGCAACCCTCACAGGCTAATCAGGCGATCAGAGGGGGTCAGATGGTGAAGCCAGCGGTCGGATTCCTTTCTGGAGGTTCTGATTATCGGGTCTGCTCTTCGTTCGGATCATTTTCGTCAACTTACTATTTTAAGTAAGTGATATTTTGGGTATGGCCAGGATTAGCAGGGTGTCTGCACGAAGCGTCAGATATCTCAGGATCGAGTTTCAGAGAATCTCCAATTTGAGAGACTTACTATTTATAGTAAGTCTATTTTTAGTAGTGGCTATTTCTGTCAGGGCAGTGCGTATTCCTAGCTGGGCAGTTGGACTTGGTGCTTTGTCAGAAGTTCGTTGATTGCAGTCAGATAGTTCAGTGGCTTATATTTTAAATGTGTTATTAAATTAAATTATTTTGATTTAATTTAATAGCTTATGACTTTATAACTTTATGTTATAAAGTGAGATTATTTTTAAAGCCAATTAAGTGAAAATATTAAAAAAATGTTTTTTCCAAAAAGCCTATATATTCTACTCGAAAAAGCACTTTTCTCATCTTATGCAATCATTATTTTTCTTGGAATTTGGGAAGAAGACAAATCCTGGCTAGGGTTTCGAGGACTGATTCCTTATCTCGTAATTTGAGCCATTATCTATTGATGGTGAATTTTACAGTTGAATATCTCTGGGATCACAATTCGGTGCTGTTGTATATCGAATTTGTGGAAGTTTCAAATTTGAAGATTTGTGGTTTGCTGAAGAAATTGTACTTGTTCATACAATGCTATGGAGTTTTGAACTTATTATTTGAAGGTTGAAGTATTAAATTTTATGATTATTGAAAGTGGGTGAGAAGAGAAAGTTATCGTTTTTTCTTTCCAAGTGTGGAGTTGTATTCAGAGTTGCAAATTCATACCTATTTGAAAACGTTTCTGTTTTGCAGCGCATTTTCCTTGCATTTAGTTAACATCAGCACATTGGAATTGCATGTGAGTTTAAGGCATCCGCGTGGGCAGTACAGATTGCGTCCAAATCCAGCTGAGTATGTGAGTTTATGGAGATGGCAGCAGGCAACACGTGAGGTGTCACTGCTAGGCGACAGTAGTATTTTGGGCACCGTTTCCAGAGAAGCAAGGCCGATAAGCCATTTTCCTTGGGCGACATTCATTACAGGTTAGTCATGTACTGTTAGAGCAGTCACGTGCAATATATGCAGAGGTGGCGGCAATACCAGGAGTTGTTTCAACACAAAAGGAAATTTGCAGAAATACAAGTGCCTCCATATTTAATTGCCATATGGTTATTTCAAAATTTATATGAAAAGAGTCTCCCAAAATAGTGAATGTTATCAAAGAGTTATTTGTTTGAATTGAATAATTTATAATTGGTGGAAGTACCCATGGAAATTGCTTGTTCAAATATTATTGAAAATTAGTTGCAGTAATCTTTTCAAATTTATTAATAAACTTCCAGGAAAAGCTAGTTCGGTTCTTCACACTACAGCACAAAAGGACATAGTGCGTAGACTCCCCTCAGGAAGGCCCAACAATACATACTCTTTGCCCTGGTTCTCAAATCTAATATGCATCGGGTTCACACTAACATCCATCTCCCCCAAATCAAACACATAGAAATCAGATATCAACTCATAATCACCAAGAAACAAGGAGAGATCTCGGATGTGCCTGGTACAGGAAAAATTGTAGCCATCAACTACCCTGACTCTAAACCCTACAAACTCCTCTACCTGAAGCCCACACTGACTAACAAGTCGCTCATGAATAAAGTTGTGCGTGACTCCAGTGTCTAGCATAGCAACACAGGGTTGTCCTTCCACTAATCCCTTCAGTTTGAAAGCAGAGGGAAGTGGCACAGAGGTGGACAACACAATCGGAGATAGTTTGGCGTCAGGACCAAACTCTGGAGTAACTCTCTGCTCCTCCTTTGTATCAAAACCAGCAGCCTGATGAGAAGACTCAGCCTCAGTCTCACCAGATTAAACCCACAGAGCGATTCGCCCTACCCTTAGGCCTCATAGTACAAGTATGCTCTCTATCATAAGGCTCTTTGCACCAATAGCAAAGCTGCCTTCTCCTCAAATCCTCTCGCGTGGCATCATCAAGTCTACTTGCAGACTTCTTTCTGTCAACAACTGGTGGAGGTACTGTTGTGAGATTTTCACACCATCGCCCCATTGGAAATGGGGACCCCCCTTTTTGCTATCTTACTACTGTTAATTAGGCTGCAAGTGAGTGGAATTGAAAAAATTGATGAAGTGTTGGTGTTAAGACTTGAATTTTTTGGGACAGGTGTAAATTCGATCCAAGTAGAGCCTTGTTTGGGTCCTCTAAACCATTGTTTGGGACGAGGTATGGCCCTGATTTCAAAGGGCAATGTTTGTGCTTGCATCCGCCCCTTTAAATTTGATATTATGATCACAATTTTTGAAATTTTAACTCCCTAAAGTAGCAGTTGAACCCAAAATTCTAACCTGACCTGCAAGCAATTTGAAAAATGAATTAAAATGGCTTTAAACCTTCCTTTTATATGAGGCAATTTGAAATTAAATTAGGCCAGGCCTAAATCGCATGGGTTAAAGCGTCAATATATGCCCATACAGCTCCTTAATTAAAGCAAATCTGGGCATTAAAAATCAATTTTTGGCCCCAATAAAGAGGCGTGCTGCATTGGGGATTGATTGGGGCATCAAATAGGCCTCCTATGTGTAACGTGTGGCCAATATGGCCCAAAATTAATGAACATCCTGGGCAATTAAATATCAAATGGGATCCTGCCCTATTTGCTAGCGTGTGAACCTGTCTCAGGACATGTGGCCTTAAAATCAATAAATCAGGCCCTATCTTCCAACATGTGGACTAAAACTTTGGGCCAGACCTATACCCAAGGCGTGGGAGCTGTAAAATAGGTAGCCTGAGCCTAAATTCAAATAAGGAAGGGTCCAAACAAGATCGAACCAGGCCCTTAAAATATTAAATCCAGCCTAGACAAAGATTAGTGTGGCCCTCAATCATGAAACGTGTGGCCTTAAAATGGCCTAAAATTGATATAAGTCTGGGTGCCAAAATCAAATCAGGGTAGGGCCTGTCCTAATATGAAATGTGGGGGCTAACAGTCTTTAAACATGTTGAAATTCGAATTTGCATAGACCCTATAGCCTAACGTATGGGCTCTAAAATCAAGGCCTGGATCCCAAACATGAAATTTACACCTCCAAGGTTGATGCCCACGCCCAACCCTATTTGCGATTTTCTTTGATTTAATTGGCAATTTAAAACAAATAAATTTTGATCCTTGGGCTGTGCGATTTTTTTTAAGGCATTTAATTTGGATTTGTTTGGCATTTTAATTAATTTTTTGTTTCCCTCCAATGCAGGTAGGCCCTATTTGAAGGGGTAAAAAAATTGGTATAAGAGGAGGACCTCCCTTCCTCATTTTCTCATTCCATTTTCGCATGGTTTCTTGGCAGCAGCAAGGAGCTGTGAATTTCAATAGGGAGTTGCGAAAATTATCAAGAGACTGCGATTTTTTTGAGAGGCTGTGATTTTGTCAAGGAGCTGCGATTTTTTTTTGGAAGGGCTGCGATTTTAGTGGAGCTGTGATTTTTTAGTGGAATGATCTTCTTTCATGGAGAAGGGTCTTTGTTGGTGAAGGAGGATCTTTAAGCTTGAGGAGGAAGCTGGTCTAAGGGGCAGAAAATTTTCTTGTTTTTGCTTGGCTCATTTCCCTTTTTCTTTTTGCACTACTCATCCACCATTTCATCATTCCATCTATAGGGTTTGAAGAGGAGATATGTGTAGTTTCATTCATAGGATTTGAAGAGGAGATATAAGTGGTAGTCCCACTCCTAGGAACGAAGTGGAGAGATAAGTGTAGTCCATCTCATAAGTATTCTAAGAGGCAGAAATAAGTGGTAGTCCCATCCCTAGGAATGAAGAGGCGGATATAAGTGTAGTTTGATAGGAATTGAAGAGGCAGAAATAAGTGGTAGTCCCATCCCTAGGTTTGAAGAGGCAGAGATAAGTGTAGTATCATATTTGTAGAAAGAAGAGGCAGAAGTAAGGGTTATGATGGCGGATGCTAGTGCAAGCAAGAACCAAAGGGGAATGGGTACCAAGAAAGACAAGGAAGACATGATGCCCAAGACCGCCTTCTTCTCAAAATTGAAGCAAGTGGGTGGCCCCAACATTGACACAGTGGACATCGTCCAATTGAGAGACATATTGAAGGAAGGTCACTCCCCTATGGCGAGGAAGATCAGCAAGAGTGGAATTGTGCAAGCTGCCGCCTTCCCTCCTACCTTGCCTTGTCCGGAGTTGGTGATGGAGTGTGCATCTCGGTGTGATATTGTGACTAAGTCCATCATCTTTGATGAAGGAAAGAGGGTGTTGGCCAACATCAATGGGCAGGTGGTAGAGGAGGTGTTCAATATACTCCAGCACAAAGGCATGATAGTGGTGTTGATGGATCAGGCGGCCAAGCTCTTTCAGGATAATCAGGATGCCTACCTCACTCTACTAAGGCAGAATTGGTTGCAGGAAGGCAAGAGGGGAGTCACCAAGTCGTCAAGGCTCACCAGGTCAGATTTTAGATCAGAGTATGGCGACCTTATTGTGCTTCTCAACCGAGTCATGGGCTCCGCTCAGGGTGAACTAAAGGAGACATTCGAGACTCCAAGGAAAGACAACCAAAGAGAAAGGGCTGAATGGAGAACAAATCTTGGAACAACTTAGAAGATCAAAGAGAGGATGGTATCCATATCCTTCATCATCTCGCCAACAGGTGGGAAGGAAGTTCACATCAAGTTACCAAAGGGACAAGTCCAATTATTTGAAGGCTTTTCCAAGTACAATCAAGTTCGAATTAGATCGGGGGCAAGTTCAAGGATGCCCACCCAAGTCATGCCAGGAGGAAATTGACAAGGAGTTGATGCTTTCGGAAGAGTTAATCAAAGTTAGAGATGTTGAGTATCAAGAGATATCTTCCCTTCATCAAAGATCAATCAGATCTACAGGACAAGGATGATGAGGTGGCAGTTAATTATCTCCTGCAATCAGAAAATTCTAGATTTCAAGCACAACAATTGCAACACGCCAAGTGTCCCATTTTCTCATTGGTGGAGAAACTTTTGTAATTTTCTTATTGGCCCATGATTTGGTGCCCTCATGTAATTGGTTGTAGTTATGGCAACCCTAATTAGGGTTTATAGGATGCAATCTGGGCCCTTGATTTCAGATTTTTGCCTCTTAATCTTGGCCATTCATTGTACTTGAGCCTCCTATATAAGGTCATTTGTTCTCATTTGTAAAGGAGAGTTATGTTGGAGAATTGTTGCCAAAATACTATCATTATTGTTCTCTATTCATTGTTGTGGCTTGCATGGTGGATATACATGATCATTTTGGTGTATTTGCATGGTTCTTCACATCTCTCAATTAAAATAGGATTTCATTTCAAAGTTGTTAAGGTAAGAGTAGAAGTAGATAGATTGTGTGGTGATATTGGTGTATGTTTGATTGGATTCTATAAAACTAGGCCACTAGCTCCTTGTAGATGCAAGGGTGCCTTGTGTGGTAATCTAGTAATTGCGCTCAAGTTCAATTGGCATTGGATCCTTAATTTGTACTCAAGTTAGATTGAGGGGAAGGTGTTGATATGGAAACCTTTTGAGATCCTTTGAAGCTTTGCACTAGGTGGAGTTGAAGTCGCAGGCAAGCCTCCATTTGGTAGGAATCCTATTCCATCCATTAGTTTCTCATCCATAGTTAGAAACAGAAGTAACCTAGATAGTAGAAGTTTGATGAGCAAAATTGAAGAAAGTCATTTGAGTATACATTGAAAAGTCGTATCTCATCACCATCATGGCGAGAATTTGACATCCTTGAGTGAACAACGTAAGCCCGCCTACGTGATTAACCAACAAATCACATTAATATAATTGAGTTAGTATCCACAAGTGTAAGGAACCTTGGAGTTTTCTCATGTTCTTCATGAGTATTTGCTTTTCAAGAGAGGGTTGAGTGTTTGGTATTCTATATCAAGTATTCAATTGCTATATGTTATGTAGTGGTACAAAACTGACATCAATAGGTACCTCATCTGCAGGAGGAATAGTAGGACTAGGAGTAGACTTGCCTAGTGAAACAGAAGACTCAAGATTTCTTGCCTTCTTCATAGCATCTCGCAAAGTAGGTGGATCCGGGGACTTGACCCACCCCCTGTATGACTCTAACAAACCCTCTATGAAAAGCATGACTCTCCTCTCGGAGATGTCATATACCATAACTGATAGGCGCTGAAACTCACTGATAAAGGCCTCAAGGCCACCTGTCTGTCTTAGCTGAGCTAATTCTCTGAAGTAAGTCTTAGGATCCTTCCTATCAAACCGCTCTATCAGTCTATCTACTAACTCCTGGTACTGCACAATATGATCATGGTGCAGAGACACTAACCCATGATACCACCAATCATGAGCTACCTCGTCTAAATGAAGCACAACAAATCGAATAGCGTCCTCCTCAGACATAGGACGAAGTGATAGATAAGTATCCAGCTTGTGGACCCATGCTCTAGCTGTAGTCTTCCCACTTCCATTGAAGTGGTCTAATGTCAACTTGCCGGTTGCCTGCTTGAGTTCATTCTGTCTAGGTCTTTGCCTCATGTTAGGAGTTGGCCTGCATCTAGAATGCTCACGCTTTTGCGTCAAATATCTGTCAAAATTAAAATTTCTTTTTAGTGCCTCAGGAAGAGCATCCCACTTTGCAAAATGTGCCACCATGTCATCGACAAATGGTGCAGGCTCTGACTCAACACTAACTGCATCCAATTCTGGCCTCAAGAAAGTCGAACGATGAGGCCTGCCATAAGTACCAGTATGGTCAGCTCTATAATCTCGCCTGTCATGAGCTCGTGACCTGTGTGAGCTGACTGAAGCACTCTGCGCACCTCTGTCTCTAGCACGATCACTTGGTAATGTCATGCGTTGAAGAGTGTCTGAAAGCTGTTGCAATACAATTGCAACATGATGCCGGCCATCTGCAATATTTCTGAAGGCATCTTTGGCCTCCCTGTCAATATCATTTCCAGTATTATTCCTGTTTCTTGCCTGTTCATTCTGTGGGCCTTGTTCATTACCTTCAGGAGGTGGTGAATTTCTATCCCTACAGGTATAGTACCCGCCTAGTATAAATCTATTTGCCATTGCTAAATCTTCATACCCTTCAGGATGGCAAGATCAAAGCTTTGATACCACTGTGAAGATCCCAACTGGCTCTCAATTGCAAATTGGCTTTTTTCTCAAATTTAATTGCAAATTTTAATTTAAAACAAACATTTATTAACTTTGCAATTTTTCAATATGCATTGAATAATTTACAGCAGCAACAATTTAAATATTTATCCCAAAGTTTAATCAATGCTGAAATTATGTATGAACATTACATAATCCAAAGAGTATACAACACCTTGTTGAATAAACCCTCTGATACAAATGTTGCCACACCCTTGGAATCAAACGCAGCACCCAGGGAATAAAACACAGCTTATCATGAATTAAACCAGCTGTCATGAATTACGTCCTTGCATTAGATAACTCCCATTCCCTTCACACATACATCCATGGCCTGTATTTGCAATACCAAACAAACTTGAAGCCGATTCCTAGCAGCTGAACTCCACACCTTTTCACACCAATAACAAATCCGTATAGCAAGCACAACCTGGTCCGTACAGTAGCAGCCAAAATTCCGTACGACAGTCTATGGAATGAATTTGCAATTACAATTTGCAGCAAGTAAATTGCTAGATGAAGCCCAAGATCAAAGATGCATTAAAATTCAAATTGAGTTCTCTCCTGGAAGAAGACCAAACTCAAACCCTTGCAGTCCTTGATGAATTTTCGATTCCTTTCTACAGTCGAATTCCTCAACAATCATCAAATGTCAATGCAATTACCATAAGCAAATCTCTGCAAATAAATAATTGATATTCTCTCCAAATTGAAGACCAAATATCAAAATCTCTCCAAACAGGAAGAAGCATCAATGTTTTCTCCTTACAGAAGAGGAAACCCTAGCTCAATCCAAGTAAAAACGAATACTCTCTCAACACAAGTTTTTTATCAAACCATCAATTGTAAGGTAAAGTGCTTTTTCGAATTGTATATATAGCTTTTTGAAAAAGCTTCAACTTTACATTATTCATTAAAGAAGCTTCTTCCTTACAACATCACTTTATAACATTAAAGTTATAAAGTCGTAAAGTTATTAAATTAAAATAACTTAATTTAATAACGATAACTTAAAATAAGAAGCCACTGAAATCCACTGACTGCAACAAACTCATTTCTGACATTAGAACCTCAAACTCCAACTACCCAGCCAGAAATAGCCAACTGCTAAAACTAGACTTACTATAAATAGTAAGTCTCTCAAACTGGAGATCCCCTAAAACTCAATCCAGAAACATGTGACACCCTGGCCATACCCAAAATACCACTTACTAAAAATAGTAAGTTGACCAAACTGACCCGAACGAAGAGCAGACTTGGTAACCTGAACCTCCAGAATGGAATCCAGACACTGGCTCTGCCAACTGACCCCCTCTGATCACTTGATTAGCTTGCGAGGGTCGCCAAACAAAGCTAATCTCAGAAGACTAAAAAACGGGGACATTACAATCACATTGGTGAAAATGAATTGATCAGGTTTCGAAGAACATTGAAGGCCGCCACATCCATTTTCAGCCCTCACGTGGCTTCCTAGGGTAGGTTGTACACATTGGAGGCATCTGGGGTGTCAAATAAATAAATTAGCAGCAGTTAGGGTTTGAATAAGGTTGGAAAATCATTATCAACATCAGTAATAAATAAATAAATAAATGGTTCTTTCAGGATCTCATAAGCGTACATAGTTACTATCAGCATTTTAGTGGGAAAACTTGTCAAAATTGGTGACCTCGACTGCACGTCTAGAGGGAACTGTAGCAAATCTATCTATTTCTTCCATAATTGTTTTTGATAATTATAGTTGATGCAAGTAAACCTCATTAGAGGTATTATCACCATTTGGGTACTCCTGTATTGCCTGTTTCACCAGTTTGATCAATAAAAAAGCACATTTCTAGGCTAGCATGAGGCTCCTGGTATACTATTCACCATTCTGGTTGTAATAAATTATTTGAATTTGGTATTAGTGTTTGTTGTTATGAAGATGAGAATTCTCAATTAATTTATCAGTCTATTATTTCAATATGTTTTGCATTAAAAATCATTTGTGCATTGGCAAAGAAGTAAGAAAAGGCTCTTAAATACATTCTGAAAATCAAACTCATGAAAAAATTGTCAAAAACACAAACATTTGTAAGTTGGAGAACCTGTTGGGTTTTTACAGTGGTATCAGAGCCGTTTCCTGCCATCTTGATGGGGTTTAGAAAATAAAATTTCATAGAATTCACACAGTTGAAATTTGAGTGATTAACACTCTATAGTTGGGATTGTTTTTCAATTGGGTAGCGAATTAGTTTCATGGCTAGAATTAAGGATGGATGATTGTTACTACCTTCCTGTTCAATTGAAGAAGGAAAAGGAACCCAATCTAGAGAAAATAATGAAAGACCTTAAACAAGCACAATGACAGATCAATTGTAATTTGCAACTTATAGATGATACGCTGTTACGGAAAAGTGGCCCTATAACCCACTGGACTGATTTAATGATAGCAGTCTTCCACTTGAGCATAATGTTGATTTGAGAGTCATGGCGAGTTATGAAAGTGTTATGGGAGTGACCTTGAGTATTGGAACTCATGATACAAGTGTCAAGAATGAGGATTGCATTAGCACGAGACAACAATGACTACTTATGCGTAGAATGCTACCATTGAGTTGTCACATGAAAGTACTCAAGAAATGGGTACTAATGATGCATTGTATGTTGAGGATTCATGTCATGGTGAGTTTGATTAATTAAATTAGATTGTAGAGAACAAGTTAGGAAGTTCTTTTTGTGGCATTGAATCCCAGGATCGTGATTTGGATGGACATGCAGCTACATTAGGAGTAGAAGTGTGTGAAGATATACTATTATATGATCAACTTCTACTTTGCTAGTTGAGCTATTTGTTGAGAATCAAGATACATAGGAGAAGTAACTTAGTTGTTGATGTGTGCGTTGATGATTGCACACACAATGCTTCTTATCATGAGATGAGTGATGTGGATACAGTCTCATATCACAGTGCATATTTTTGGTCAAAGCACTTGCATGGGAGTTATAAGTTACAGAGTCTTCATCATTTGATTGGGCGACTTAAGGTTAATAAAAACATGATTGCCAAAACCATAGAACATTTTGATGTTTCTCTTTAGATGTTGGCTACCTTTGGTTGGAGTACTCCTATGACGAATGAACAAGGTGATAGTGGTCTTTCTTTGGTAGGGTTCTTGGCACTTTGACAAGCTATTGGAATAATGAAACATAACTACTTAAAATTACTTGCTGACAGAGATTATCTTCTCGAGTAGGATTGCACTTGCTATGATGCCTTGAAGGAAAAGGAGGAGGTAGAGAAGCTCACTCATGAGCTTGATGTGACTATTGGCTCCTTGGAGAGCATGTAGTTGCCCCTTCGTGAGTCTCAGTCATGGATTGAGGAGCTTAACGTGAAGTTTAGCTTGACATAGTCTTCACGAACTAAAGATACGATATAGTCTTCACGAACTAAAGATATGATCTTATATCCACGGGTTGTGGTAATAGATGTGTTGAGGATGTGGCTACATCTATCACAAATACAGGTGGAGTAGTCTCAGATGGGATGAGTATTTTAGTTGAGAGTAGTAGAGAACCTCTTGTTGCATCAAGATCTCTTGAGGGTAGTACTATGACAGATAATGCAGGACAAATTGTTGAAAGCTCTTGTGTGGTAGTGGTGGATTCTCTGGAGAATTTTGTGTTAATACACAATGCTACTCAAACATCTTCACATGGGACTTGCAAAGTATCATCTAGTTGGGAGTATGGCTCTCATGTAGATTTGTTTCCCTCTCCTAGAGGCAAATATGTTACTTCATCCCATGCAGCTGATTCTGGACACTGCTTGTTATGTCGCAGAGTCGGTGTGAACAACTTAAGGTTGGAGAAGAAAAATTGATTCTACCTCATATTGTTTTTATTGCAAGGATTCATTTATTGAGTAGTTGCTTGAGATTCTAGAGTTTCGGGAGGGACCGTTTGGAGTCACTGAGGATACTTTCACTCGAGATTCGTGCGACATTCAGTGTTTAGTGGGAGAAATTGTAAATACTTTGATTACAATACTTCCTCATAGACATTATGTGGTTGGGTTTGTAGAGAGGGTTGCCAGAACCCCTAACCAATCAGTTGTTCGAGGTTAGATGTAATGTCCCCGTTTTTCAGACTATTGGATTAGCTTGGTTTGGCGACCCTCACAAGCTAATCAGGCGATTAGAGGGGGTCAATTGGCGGAGGCAATGTTGGGATTCCATTCTGGAGGTTCAGATTATCAGGTTTGCTTTTCGTTCGGGTCAATTTGGTCAACTTACTATTTTTAGTAAGTGGTATTTTGGGTATGGCCAGGATTAGTAGGGCATCTGCACGGAGTGTCAGATGTTTCAGGATCGAGTTTTAGGGGATCTCCAATTTGAGAGACTTGCTATTTATAGTAAGTCTATTTTTAGCAGTTGACTATTTTTGGCAGGGTAGTTGAAGTTTGAGGCTTTGGTGTCAGAAATGGATTTGTTGCAATCAATGGTTTACAGTGGTTTTTTATTTTAAAGTTATCATTATTAAATTAAATTATTTTAATTTAATAACTTAATGACTTTATAACTTAATGTTATAAAATGAAGTTGTCTTTAAAAAGCCTCTTAAGTGAAAAAAAGTGAAATTGAAGCTTTTTCCAAAAAAGCTATATATTCAATTTGAAAAAGCACTTTCATGAGGGATTGTTGATTTGATAAAATTTATGAAGCTTCTTGGCTGTGAGAAATGGCTAGGGTTTTCGAGGACTGATTCCTCTTCTTGCAATTTGAATCATCACTGATTTATAATGAATTTTGCTTCTAAATTCTGAGAATTATATTCTGATTTTACTTGAGGAAATACAAATTGGTGTTGTTGTATACCGATTTGTAGAAGATTATTTAAGTTGCTGGCTGAAGATATTCATCACAGGAAATCTATTTTAATTCAAGAATTGAATTACTAGGGAAGGCTGTTATTATCCTGGGAATGCTGCGATAATTTTTGAGGGACTGTAACTCAACAATTGAGAAGTGTATCAGTTGTTTTAGGGCTGCAAATTTATCGGGAGAGCTGCGTTTCTTTCCTAGGCCTCACATTTTGTTAGAAGGCTGTCTTAAAACCTTTAGAGGTTGCATTTGATGATGTGGAAGGCTGTGTAATATGTCCTGGAGGCTTGCGGAATTGTTCTAGGAAGCTACGTTAACTTCCTTGGTGGCCACGTTTCTTTCCCCTTAAGGCTGCGTCAACATTCACTAGGCTGCGTCAAAGTTTGGTGAAGTTACATCATCTCCCAAGTGGTCATGTCAATTTGCCAGGTGCTTATTGGTATTGTATTTGTTGATAATAAATACAGGCACTTTAATGTTTTAATCATTCAATGAGAAATTAAGGAAGAATTTTCTGCTGGTGTTATTTTTTTATTAGTCTGGAGAAATTATCAGAATTCATATTTGTGTTAAAAATTCAAAATTTGCAATTAAATTAGAGATAGAAGTCCGATTGTTTTTGAGAGCCAACGAGGCTCTTTATAGTGGTATCAGAGCATTTTTCCAGCCATCCGGTGGGGTCTGGATTCATTTATATTCTGAAGTTTTTTAAAAAGTGATCAGCACTTCCACTTTCCCTAGCTATGGATAAATAGAAGAGGCCCAGTTCTGGAAGTCCTTGTAACAGTATGGGAAAAAAAGAGGAATTAAATGCTTTAGTAGAAAGTATGGAAAGACTTAGGCTGCATCAATAGAGATTGGTAGAGAGTTTGTCGGATCCAGTGATAGTAGACAGGGCAGCGAGGTATATGGTCTCTACTTTTAGAAGGCCGACATCGAGATTTCAGGGAAGAAGGCTTGAGTTTTCCCCGACAGGTGTCCATGATGTTGATGTTCCTATATCTAGTACAACACCTGCTATTCCTATCCGTAGTGCTGATGATGGATTTATTTCACAGGAACCAATAGATGTTTCAGTACCATTGATTGATAGCAGTGCTGAGCATCAACAGGTTGAGGCTCCCAGAGTAGTCACTATGGATTGTACAGAGGCAGTTGATACTGTAGTTATCACTGAGTGTTCAGACTCTTCCGTGGAGGGATTTGTTATTGGAGATTTTTATGTCAACTGTAGTAGTGTTGCTCCCGTTCAGGAGGCAGTTGCTTCCTCAAATAGGACCGATGCATGTACGGAATCTCCTAGTGGTGATGTTGGTCATCTGGGCATTACAGTGGGGTCAGTTGATGATAGTTCATGCTCCAGCATTATTGGTGCACAGCCTGATGTTGAGTCATGTGTGCAGAGTCAGGTGTCAGCAGTTGTGATTTCAGCAGGAGATGTGGGAGCTGATAGCATAGACACATCTGATGACACTTTTGAGGATGTTGTGAGCTGCATTGGAGATGACACCCCCTGTGAGATGTTGGGTGATGACTGTGAGGAGCATATGAGCTCTGATAGCTCAGAGGTTTATGATAGTAGTTGCAGTGTGGGATCAGTACAGGAGATAGTGGTTTTTTCCTGTGCTGAGTATGTGAGCATGGAGCTTTCTAGTGATGACACTCGGGATGGGAGTGTTGCAGTTGATTTGGGCGATGTAGTTTCATGCCACAGTATAGTTGATTCACACGACGACATTGAGTTGTGTATGCAGCCAAAGTTAGTGGAGGAGTTGCGGATATATGATATGGACACTAGCATCACAGACATTGCCGATGTTGAGAGCGAGGATGATGAGTGCTGTAGTGTTTCTGGTTTCCTATATCTTACTTTGGGTGTGGACTCAGCGTTGTCATATGGTGGTGGCGGGTTCCTGGATTCTTTGTTATAGGGACTCACGGATGAGGAGGGGGAAGCATATGAGTGGCAAGAGTTTGTTACAGCCAGGGCTTCCACTTTTAGAGAGGGGGTTACTTCGTCGGTGACTCATGAGGATGATTCTTCCTACAGCGAGACATCTTTGACTTATCAGACCTTGGGGGAGGACTCTGAGTTGTTAGTGAGTGAGGATGGATCCCAGGATCTGGATTGTCAGGCGGTTGCAGAGGATGAGGTAGCTGGAGATGGTGTTGAGTTGGATTCAGCAGTAGCTTCCTCGGGATTAGATGAGGACGAGTCCGATACCTGTACTCAGTTTGTAGATGTGTACTCGGATGAAAGTACACAGAGATACGGTGATCTTGAGGGGAGTTTGTTGGATGCAACTTCCTCTCATAGTGTGGATAGCACAGTTGAGGTTGTTCATAGGAGGCCCGTTGTGCAGAGTCATCACGTGACCAACCAGTTGCGAGTTGATGAGAGAGATATTACTTCTACTCTCGAGCATTTTGATGCCACTCGTTAGTTGTTGGCTGTTAATGGTTGGGGTGCTCCTATGACAGATGATCACAGTGGTGGTTACCTTTCCTTGATAGAGATTCATTCCTTGCGGGAGGCTGTCAGGATTTCGAGACAAAATTATTTATAGTTGGTAGCCGACCGAGATCACCTAGTTGAGTGGGGGAGTACAGCATACGAGGCATTGATGGACAGAGAGGAGGAGGTGAGTGAGCTTACTCAGGAGCTCACATCGACTACTGAGGCTCTAGAGGGCACTCAACGGGCTCTTTAGGAGTTGCAAATCCAATTGGAGGAGGTGACCATGGAGTTGGAGCATTTAAGGTCAACACCAGCCCTAGACCCAGTTCGATTGCACATTGAGGTGGTTGGTGGTGAGTTTGCTTCTATGGTTGGTGATGAGGAACATGATGATGTGGTAGACACATCTATTCAAGATATGGGAGCACTTGGTAGGGATGAGGTAGGAGTACCAGTGGAGTTAAGCACTCAAGTTGATTTGCTTCCTTTTGCTGGAAGTGAATCTATTTCATCATCTCACATAGTTGATAGCATGGGACAGTCGGCTGTGCCACATTTTCAGAGGGATCAGTTGTGGGTTGCGGGGGAGCAAGTTGACGCTTCCACGTATAATTTCTACTGCACCGAGTCATTCATGGAGTATTTACTTGAGAGTGCAAATTTGCGAGATGATTCGTACACAGTGTCTGAGGGTACTTTTATTTGCGGTTATTGTGCTATCCGAAGGTTGGTGGGAAAGATTGTAGAGACTCTATCTACTATGCTTCCCCATAGGGATTTCGAGGTTGGGTTTGCTGAGAGGGTTACTTAGGATCCTAACCTGCCTGCGGTTATGTGGAGTTAGAGATTGGAGCCATCTCATGATTCCCAGTTGGGTAATAATGAGCCATTGATGGAGATTGGGACTTTCTATCGGCATTATATGGTGGGGTATGCTCATCATTTTTCTTTTGACCCACAGGTAGAAGATTTGATTTCACGCAGGTGTAGACCGGCTCCAGTTTCTTACCATCCATTATGGGATGGATTAGCACCATCTTTTTTGCAGATGGAATTGGCAGTTACAAGTTAGACTACTTGCAACATCCACACACCCAGGATCGTTTATCAGAGGTTAGAGTTGGTAACAGTGATTCAAGCACATTTGGTTATTGTCTTCTTCTCAGTGCAGTTGGGTGTCAGTGTGAGTTGGATAGGAACTCGAGTTTTGGCAAAATTGATTTTTCAGTTGGGTTGAGTTCCGCTGGGTTGTTTTCTGCATCGGCATCTGCAGTTGGTCTTCAGATGATGTTTTCAGTGATGTCAGTTATTTGGGTGTCAAGGACAGTTTCTTAGATGTTGGTGTTTGTATTGTTGATGCTGGGATTTTCTTCACAGGAGTATGGTGAGGATCAAGACATTACTTATGACCATCCTTGAGATCTAGGTGGTTTGTGATGTTTCTTGTTTTTCCTGATTGCTTGAGGACAAACAATCTTGGGAAGGGAGGACTGTAATGTCCCCGTTTTTCAGACTATTTGATTATCTTGGTTTGGCGACCCTCGCAAGCTAATCAGGCGATCAAAGAGGGTTAGTTGGCGGAGGCAGTGTTGGGATTCCATTTTGGAGGTTCAGATTATCAGGTCTACTTTTTGTTCGGGTCAATTTGGTCAACTTACTATTTTTAGTAAGTGGTATTTTGGGTATGGCCAGGATTAGCAGGGCATCTGCACGGAGTGTCAGATGTTTTAGGATCGAGTTTCAGGGTATCTCCAGTTTGAGAGACTTACTATTTATAGTAAGTCTATTTTGAGTAGTTGGCTATTTCTGGCAGGGCAGTTGAAGTTTGAGGCTCTGGTGTCAGAAACGGATTTGTTGCAGTCAGTGGTTTATAGTGGCTTTTTATTTTAAAGTTATTGTTATTAAATTAAATTATTTTAATTTAATAACTTAATGACTTTATAACTTAATGTTATAAAATGAAGTTGTCTTTAAAAAGCCTCTT
Organism: Chamaecyparis obtusa; assembly: GCA_027943335.1. Taxonomy (NCBI): domain Eukaryota; kingdom Viridiplantae; phylum Streptophyta; class Pinopsida; order Cupressales; family Cupressaceae; genus Chamaecyparis; species Chamaecyparis obtusa. The sequence continues at coordinate 704,292 of BSBK01004849.1, forward strand.
AAGTGAAATCGATTTTAACTCAAGAATTGAATTACTAGGGAAGGCTGTCATTATCTTGGGAATGCTGTGATAATTTTTGAGGGATTGTAACTCAACAATTGAGAAGTGTATCAATTGTTTTAGGGCTGCGAACTTATCAGGGAGAGCTGTGTTTCTTTCCCAGGCCTCACGTTTTGTTAGAAGGCTGTCATAAAACCTTTAGAGGCTGCGTTTGATGATGTGGAAGGCTGCGTAATATGTCTTGGAGGCTTGCGGAATTGTTCTAGGAGGCTACATTAACTTCCTGGTGGCCACGTTTCTTTCCCCTTAAGGCTGCGTCAACATTCACTAGGCTGCGTCAAAGTTTGGTGAAGTTACATCATCTCCCAAGTGGTCATGTCAATTTGCTAGGTGGTTATTGGTATTGTATTTGTTGATAATAAATATAGGCACTTTAATGTTTTTATCATTCAATGAGAAATTAAGGAAGAATTTGCTGCTGGTGTTATTTTTTTTGAAGTTTGGAGAAATTATCAGAATTCATATTTGTGTTAAAAATTCAAAATTTGCAATTAAATTAGAGATAGAAGTCAGATTGTTTTTGAGAGCCAGCCAGGTCTTTACATCAGAGATTGGAGCCATGTCTTGATTCTATAGTTGTCAATGATGAGCCATCTTCAGTAGATGGAATCAATAGATGCAAGTTAGTGGGTGACTACTTGCAGAGTCATCACATTTGTGGTATTTTAGCAGAGGATGGAGACAATGGTTGTGATATAGACACCTTTGGGAATTCTTATCGCCATGGTATGGTTGGATTTCACATCCATGGGGGATTGATAGAGTGTAGAGTGAGATTTGGTGTAGTAGATATTCTTACCTCCTTATGATGGATGCATGTGAGTTTCATTTATTCTGAAATCTAGGTGGTGACAGGGTTAACACTGCAGGTTGGATGGGTCCCATTGGATTGCTTCACCATTTCCAACATGGTGACGTTGTGATCAGATTAGCGCAACATAAGTTTGAGATTATTCTTCTTGGTAGGCTTTTATTTAGGATTTAGGATCTAGGTATATTTTGTTGGACACTTTATAGTGTGTTGTAAGATCCTTCACGTGCATCGGTGTTCCAGTTTGGGTTCATTGGGGAGTATTGCAGGGTGTACATGGTGTGGATTATTTGTAGTTTCATTTCTTATTCTCATGTACATTATTGGTTTCAGAAGCATAGTTTCAGTGCGTAGAGATTTGACATTTAGTTTGTTGTTCATTTTTGTGCAGTTGTGGTTATGTTGGTGCTTCAACAATGCTATTATTGTGTGGGATATTTCACAGTTTTCCTTTGCACTTCCAGTGTAGTGAAGTTTCTTTGCAGTCATGATTGCTTGGGGACAACCAATCTCAGGGAGGGCAGATTGTAATGTCCTCATGTTTGCAAGCATCAGAGTTCATTGCATTAGCTTATCACTGGACCTTGTAGGCTAAGGCAGTTAGATAGAGGGTCCCCTATTGGTAGAGATCAGTGTGTATTTTCCGTTAGAGCTTAGTGAAGAGCACACAATTATACTGAGAGGGGGGGGGGGGTGAATCAGTATAATAACTATTTTTCAAATTAAAGACTTTTATCCAAAATAACTTTAAATACTCAAATAATCAATTATGCACATGAACACAATATTTAAGTGGAAACCCAATATGGGAGAAAACCACAAAATAATTTGTTTTTATATAAACTTGTTCTTTTACAATGTTTTGTAGGCTCCAACCTACTAGAGGCTCCAACCCCTATGTTTATGAGCACCGACTCACTAGAAGCTCCAACTCCCACACTTCGCAGGCACTGACCTACTGGAAGCACCGACTCCCCCTGTCTAGATTCTGAGCACCAACTCGCTGTATATAAATTTTTCTTCCACCTTGGCAATGTTGCTATCTTCAACTGATGATGGACATTTTAATTTCAGCACATACTTCTTCTTTCCAAAGTCAGCCTTTACAAAATATTTATTTGTATAATCTTTCTTTATTGACACCACATTGTATATTCATATAAATCAGCTTTTATTCTGATTCTATATATATATATATATTTATTAGTTCTTCATTCTCTCCAATACATACAAACTACCTCTCAAATCTCCTTTTATCTTTCACTGCTGACTTCGATATGCTTCATAAAGCTACTTCATAAGTCTACTTGAACCTGCTACATAAATCTGCTCGAATCTGCTTCATATGTTTGCTTGAGTCTGTCTCATATGTCTGAATAAGTCTGCCTCATATGTTCGATCAATTCTGACTCATATATTATATACTTGATCTTTCTTCATACACACCATGTCTTCTCTTCTTCTTTTCTTATATTCACCTTTTTTTCTCTTTTCAAATGATGTGCTTTTACTTTTTATACCTATAAGATAGAAGAGTTGTAACTTTTCAATATTGAATGGATGTGTCTTGATCGATCCACATGTCTCTTCTTATATTAAACTAATTGTGCCACTCCTTTTATAATTGTCGTTTCATATTTTAATACCAATTCTTAATTTAATTTTGTTAACAAATAAATCACTGCTTTTGTCTGTCTTTTCTCTGGATTATAATACATATCGCCACTATATTCTTGGCAAATATTAATCAATGTTTTCTTTGTTCCATAATTAAATATTTTCTTTATCACTGCTTTATCCATTAAAATAACCGCTAATATCGTCATCGCTAAACAAAATTATTTTTATTTCTTTTGCTGTTTCACAATTGGTAACTTGTCATCGCTATTCTTCGATGAGTCTTATGCATCAATGAAGTTCTAACATTAAAGTTTATCCTTCAATGTGTAATCACCACATATAACTTTTATCGTATGAAACTTTTAAAAACTTCGATAGCAATCTTTAATCTTCTTTTAAAAACTTCGATATCAAACTTTTATCGCATGAAGCTTTTATCGGCTGGAAACGTGCTGGAATTTTGATTCAACCGTGCAGTATACCCATGTTCTTTTTCATAGTTTTCAACCGCTGAAAACAATCTTCATAATACCATCGCTGTTACTGTTACTGTATATCGCTGATTATATCGGATTTACTGTTTATATATTCAACTGTTGTTACTGTATATATCGCTGTATATTATATAAGTCTTCGTCGTTGTTTAGACCCTTCATCGCTGTTTATCGGAGGTTCTGCATATAATAACATCTCCTGTATCTTCCGTATGCTCTGTTCATAATCAAAAACCGATTGCAGTTGCCTTCATATCGGGTTAAATTTGCCATATATATATCCCTCTGTTTCTTTTGTTTGCTGTAGAATACCGTCTTCTGTCTGTATACAATATATATATATATCGTTATATACGTACTCTGTTTATCTTTGTAAGGTTGCCGTATATCTCTGTTTTGCTGTTATCAATAGAATATATCGCCATTAACATTGCATAATCCTTCTTTTATATCTGCATGTATCTTGTACAAATATATGGTTCGTATGTATCTCTGAGTATTATATACATAGATATTTCTGATTATATCTCTGGGTCATTCGTATGCCGTATATGCTGAAATATGTATCTCTGAAATATGCTGAAATATGGTTCCTCTCATAAGTGCTGATGTATATTATTTTTCTTTTTACGTGATCTTAAGACAATCATTTTATCACTGTATGTGTTGCCTCAAATTTATTTCTATTCACTTGCTGTCTCTAGTTTCAATCATTGTTCTCTGGTCTTCCTTCATTCACAACCATTCTTTTGTCCTTGTGTATGAATGTAATCATATGCTTGAATATATTATAACCTTCATGCTGTATATCTTCATTACTGTATCTGTTTATGATGTATCTTCATTTCTCGGATATGCCTGTTCGTATATGTTCATGTTCATTACATATGCTTCTGATTTTGACATCAATGACAATATGTCCATCAATCTCCCCCTTTGTCATTGATGACAACTTTTCAAATATATGGTATTGATTATGCAAGGCTCCCCCTTAGTTCGCTGTTCCCCTCATCTTCAATCTCTCCCCCTTTGACATCAATGGCAAAGGGTCTCCAGGGCTAGAGACTAGCTCCCCCTGAACACATGGCTCTCATGAAACCTTTAATGAATGGATGAGAGTGACACTACTCCCAAATTTCTCCCTTAGGTACTCAAAAGTTTCCTTTGGAAGTGGTTTTGTGAAGATATCCGCTATTTGCTCCTTTATGACTGATTTTGACAATGTTGTGAAAGTTTAAGTGCCCCAATCTTTTGTGCCATAGCCAATTGTCATCTTCTTGTACAAAGAAACATTTTTCATCATCCATTTCTTGTAAAACATACAAATTGTTTGCAGTCTTACAAGCACTAGTTATTAATTTTCCATCCTTTTTAATTTCACAACCTTTATGATAAAATGTTACATTATGCCCTTGATCACAAAGCTGACTTACACTTTGTAAGTTTTCTTTTAGCCCTTTTACATATAGCACATCTGATGTTTTTGTTTTTCCATGATCTAGACTAAGAGTTCCTTTTCCCTTTATATATCGTTTTGAGTTGTCACCAAATCTTACTGATCCTTCATTAGCTGGTTCAAAAGAGATGAATTTGCTTTTGTCTCCTGTCATGTGTCTAGAACATACCACCAATCTTTCTTATTTTGAGCATGTAAAGCTATTTGAACAAATAGTCGATTTTTCTTTCTTTTTCCAAACCTTCTTTTTAGGGAGATCTTCTTTCTTTGCTTGATTTGTAGGAAAGATTGTTTTACATTGGTGGGCTGCATGTTCAAAATTGTTACACTTTGAACATAGAATATCAAAATTAACCAATGGAGCAAAATGATTTTGAGTTCTGAAATTTTGAGTGTTCTTCTCTTTGCTTTTGCAGTTTAGAGCTTTATGACCAAATTTGTTACAAGAGTAGCAATATCCATTGAATAGGTAAGAAAAATGCTGTCTATAATATGGCCTTTTCCATTCATTCATATTTTGTTTTGGTATTCTACATTCTAGTGCTTTGTGACCAAAACAATTACAAGAGTAGCAATATCCATGAAAGTTATGACGAGGTTTATGAACATCATTTTCTTCATTCTTCTTGTAGTTCCTTTCTTTAAGCTTGTCTTCTTTTGATGGTTCATTTATGACTGTGTTGCTTCCTTCTTTTATGAAGCCTTTGAATGCATTGTTAATGTTTGAGTTTCCTTCAAAACCAATCCCTGTTTTGCTGGAAGAAGGCTTTTGACTATCAATGATATCATTTAGGATTTTTGAACTCTTTTCAAATTTGAGACTATTGATGGTGCATTCCTTCAACTCCCTTTCTAATTTTTCAATTTCTAGTTTCAAATCAGTTTCAGCTTGTTTAGCTTCTTCTAATTGGATCTTTAGATCTTCAATTGTTTGTTCTGATTTCTTTGCTACTTCTAAATTCTCCATAGCTTCTTCTTTGAGTTTCACAAATTTTCTTTTTAGTCTTTCATTTTGTTTGTATGCATAATGAAGTTCTTCTTTGAGATCAACATTCTCTTCCTCATTACATGATTCGTCTTCCTCTTCTTCATAACTATCACTTGTGTCTGCTTCAGCCATAAATAGAATTTCATCCTCCTCATCACTTGGGCATTCCTCGCTGCTTTCATCTGAAGAGCTGTCCTTTTTGGAATAAAAACTCTTTTTGTTTTTGTTTTGATATTTTTTCTTTTTATTAAACTTATTGTTATTCTTCCATTTTTCTTTTGTGTGTGCTTGCTTTTCATCTTCACTTGAGTCATCATCATTTTGAGGACATTTTGAGGCATAGTGTCCTACCTTTCCACAATTAAAGCATTTGAAAGGAAATTTCCCCTTATATTTTCCACTTCCCCTTTTTAATTTCCTCAAGAAATGAGCTTCAGCTTCATCAGTTTCACTACTTGAACTATCACTTGAGACTTGTTTTTTGCTCTTACTCTTTTTAGAAACTTTAAAAGATATTTCCTTCTTAGGTTCCTTATCTCCAATCCTCATTTCATAAGTGGTAAGAATCCCATGTAACTCATCTTTTGTAAGTTTATCCAGATCTTTCCTCTCTTCGATTGCTGACACTTTAGAATCAAATCTAATAGGTAGGGATCTCAAGATCTTTTCAACCACAAACTGTTCTTCTACATCTTCACCAAGGGCTTTTATCGAATTGACTACTTCATCAACACGAGAGAGAAATGAAGCTATGTCTTCATCTTCCTTCATTTTCAAGCTTTCGAATGTGCTTCAGTGGGTTTGAAGTTTGGCCTTTTTCACATTGTCGGTCCCTTCATATATATTTTTCATCTTGTCCCATATCTCCTTTGCAGATTTACAATGCATAACTTTTGTGAACTCCGAGTCGGCTAGATTACATAAAATAGCATGTTTTGCTTTGGCATTATTTTCACTTCTCTTCTTTCCGGCTGCATCTGTTGGTGGGGTCGCTGGTGGTGTATAACCATCTAGTACTGATTGCCAAACATCGAATCCAATAGCATTTAAATATGCTTCCATCTTTATACTCCAAAATGCATAGTTTGTCCCATCAAAAGTTGGTGTCTTGTTTTGAAAACTTTCAGCCATTTGTGCTCTTTAGATCTACCTTCAAGTGATTAGGCTATATAGAAGGAACCCGCTCTGATACCAATTGAAGAGCACACAATTATACTAAGAGGGGGGGGGGGGTGAATCACTATAATAACTATTTTTCAAATTAAAGACTTTTATCCAAAATAACGTTAAATACTCAAATAATCAATTATGTACATGAACACAATATTTAAGTGGAAATCCACTATGGGAGAAAACCACAAAATAATTTGTTTTTATATAAACTTGTTCTTTTACAATGTTTTGTAGGCTTCAACCTACTAGAGGCTCCAACCCCTATGTTTATGAGCCCCGACTCACTAGAAGCTCCAACTCCCACACTTCGCAAGCACCGACCTATTGGAAGCACCGACTCCCCTTGTCTGGATTCTGAGCACCAACTCGTTGTATATAAATTTTTCTTCCACCTTGGCAATGTTGCTATCTTCAACTGATGATGAACATTTTAATTTCAGCACATACTTCTTTCCAAAGTCAGCCTTTACAAAATATTTATTTGTATAATCTTTCTTTATTGACACCACATTGTATATTCATATAAATCAGATTTTATTCTGATTCTATATATATATATTTTTATTAGTTCTTCATTCCCTCCAATACATACAAACTGCCTCTCAAATCTCCTTTTATTTCTCACTGCTGACTTCGATAGGCTTCATAAAGCTACTTCATAAGTCTACTTGAACCTGCTACATAAATCTGCTCGAATCTGCTTCATATGTTTGCTTGAGTCTGTCTCATATGTCTGAATAAGTCTGCCTCATATGTTCGATCAATTCTGATTCATATATTATGTACTTGATCTTTCTTCATACACACCATGTCTTCTCTTCTTCTTTTCTTATATTCACCTTTTTTTCTCTTTTCAAATGATGTGCTTTTACTTTTTATACCTATAAGATAGAAGAGTTGTAACTTTTCAATATTGAATGGATGTGTCTTGATCGATCCACATCTCTCTTCTTATATTAAACTAATTGTGCCACTCCTTTTATAATTGCCGTTTCATATTTTAATACCAATTCTTAATTTAATTTTGTTAACAAATAAATCACTGCTTTTGTCTGTCTTTTCTTTGGATTATAATACATATCGCCACTGTATTCTTGGCAAATATTAATCAACGTTTTCTTTGTTCCATAATTAAATATTTTCTTTATCACTACTTTATCCATTAAAATAACCGCTAATATCTTCATCGCTAAACAAAATTATTTTTATTTCTTTTGCTGTTTCACGATTGGTAACTTGTCATCGTTATTCTTCAATGAGTCTTATGCATCAATGAAGTTCTAACATTAAAGTTTATCCTTCAATGTGTAATCACCACATATAACTTTTATTGTATGAAACTTTTAAAAACTTCGATAGCAATCTTTAATCTTCTTTTAAAAACTTCGATATCAAACTTTTATCGCATGAAGCTTTTATCGGCTGGAAACGTGCTGGAAATTTGATTCAACCGTGTAGTATACCCATGTTCTTTTTCATAGTTTTCAACCGCTGAAAACAATCTTCATAATACCATCACTGTTACTGTTACTATATATCGCTGATTATATTGGATTTACTGTTTATATATTCAACTGCTGTTACTGTATATATCGCTGTATATTATATAAGTCTTTGTCGCTGTTTAGACCCTTCATCGCTGTTTATCGGAGGTTCTGCATATAATAACATCTCCTGTATCTTCCGTATGCTCTGTTCATAATCAAAAACCGATTGCAGTTGCCTTCATATCGGGTTAAATTTGCCATATATATATCCCTCTGTTTCTTTTGTTTGCTGTAGAATACTGTCTTCTGTCTGTATACAATATACATATATATATATATATCGTTATATACGTACTCTGTTTATCTTTGTAAGGTTGCCGTATATCTCTGTTTTGCTGTTATCAATAGAATATATCGCCATTAACATTGCATAATCCTTCTTTTATATCTACATGTATCTTGTACAAATATATGGTTCGTATGTATCTCTGAGTATTATATACATAGATATTTCTGATTATATCTCTGGGTCATTTGTATGCCGTATATGCTGAAATATGGTTCCTCTCATAAGCGCTGATGTATATTATTTTTCTTTTTACGTGATCTTAAGACAATCATTTTATTGCTGTATGTGTTGCCTCAAATTTATTTCTATTCACTTGCTGTCTCTAGTTTCAATCATTGTTCTCTGGTCTTCCTTCATTCACAACCATTCTTTTGTCCCTGTGCATGAATGTAATCATATGCTTGAATATATTATAACCTTCATGCTGTATATCTTCATTACTGTATCTGTTTATGATGTATCTTCATTTCTCGGATATGCCTGTTTGTATATGTTCATGTTCATTACATATGCTTCTGATTTTGACATCAATGACAATATGTCCATCACTTAGTATATGTTCAGGTTTGGCCTTCGTTGGAATCAGTTTGCTTCACTTACTATTTATAGTAAGTTACTATTTTAAGAAAGTCTGGGTTACTATTTATAGGGCACCTGAACAGGCTATGATTGCAAGGCACAGTTGGTTTGATTAGCTAATGAGAGATTTATTATTTATAATAAGTCATTGGTTGATTGAGAGGGACCCTTACTATTTTAAGTAAGGCTGTTGGGTGCATAGTGGACACAATGGTTAACTCCTAGGTTTAGACAAAATTGAGAAATAATGATTATTTGTGGAGTTATGTTATTTTAATTATTAATAAAGTGATTACTTTACTAATAATTATTTATAAAGTTAAAAAGTCACTTTATATTCAATGGGGCCATGACCCTTCATTTTAGTGACTTAAAGTGCAATTAATGGATTATATTTTAGAGGCCAAAATATTAAAGTATATTATAAAGTTAATGTTAATGTGCACACAAGTTATATTTTTTTAAATGATATTAAAGTGCATTTATAATCCATGAATATGAGCGCCCAAGTTTGAAAACTTAAAAAAGTGGATTTAAATGCTATTAAGGAGATCGGGGTTATAAAAGCACATCAAAAAGCAAATCAACCTCATTATTGATGATCATTTGCCTTTGCAAATATGGTGTCTTTGGAATTTGTGCAATTGAAACAAGGGTTTCAGCTGTACCGAGGCATTGGAGATTGTTCAATCTTCATTGTTATTGCAATTCTGGGGTTGTGACATACTAGTTGATATTATTGCTTGATGAGAGCTTCATTTAGGAGTTCTATTTATGCGAAAAAGGTGAGAAATACCAAGGGTTTGTGCATATATTTGAAGGTTTATTCAGTGCAGACCTGTAGAAGCATTATCAAATTGGTGACAGTGAATTGATCAGGTTTTAAAGGCCATTGAAGGCCATCACATCCATTTCCAGCCCTCACGTGGCTTCCTAAGGTAGGTCACACACATTGGAGGCACCTAGGGTGTCAAATAAATAAATTAGCATCAGTTAGGGTTTGAATAAGGTTGGAAAATCATTATCAGCAGCAGTAATAAATAAATAATATTTGAAGGTTTATTCAGTGCAGACCTGTAGAAGCATTATCAAATTGGTGACAGTGAATTGATCAGGTTTTAAAGGCCATTGAAGGCCGTCACATCCATTTCCAGCCCTCATGTGGCTTCCTAAGGTAGGTCACACACATTGGAGGCACCTGGGGTGTCAAATAAATAAATTAGCATCAGTTAGGGTTTGAATAAGGTTGGAAAATCATTATCAGCAGCAGTAATAAATAAATAAGTGGTGTTTACATGCTCTCATAAGCGTACATAGTTACTATCAGCATTTTAGTGGGAAAACTTGTCAAAATTGGTGACCTTGCCTACATGCCTGGAGGAGACTGTAGCAGATCTATCTATTTCTTCTATACTTGTTTTTGATAATTATAGTTGATGCAAATAAATCTCATTGGAGTTATTGTCACCATCTGGGTATTCCTGTATTGCCAGTTTCACCAGTTCGATCAATAAAAAACACATTTCTAGGCTACCGTGGGACTCCAGTTATGCTATTCACTATTTTGGTTGCAATAAATTATTTGAATTTGGTATTAATGTTTTCTGTTATGAAGATTAGAATTCTGAATTAATTTATCAGTCTATTATTTGAATATATTTTGCAGTCAAGATCATTTGTTCATTGGCAAAGAAGTAAAGAAAAACCCCTAAATACATTCTGAGAATCAAACTCATAAAAAAATTGTCAAAAGCACAAACATTTGCAAGTTGGAGGTTGGATAACCCGTTGGGGTTATTACATTTCCTGTGCCTGGTTTTTTCTATAGCAGAAGCTCATTTTTCTTGCCTTGGACGTGGTCGAGTGTTGACTGTGACTGTTAAGGAACTGGGTATATTTTATCTTGTGCTAAAGACTGAGCTTTGGTTGCAAACTGAGTGATATCTAACTTGCCAGTGGTATAATCTTGTACCTTTGGCATGGAGAAGAATTCGTGACCTGCTCATTCATTAATGGTTTATTTTCTGGAAGTCTCTGTTGATCAATAATAACAGTTCCTGGTCCAAACTTAATGCTTGCTTTCCACTTCTTGTACTTAGGACTCGTCATCATGGCAGCACAAAGGCTTGAGATTTTGTGCCGAATACCTTTCAATGGAGTCTCTAGCATATTACCTCTGTTTTCTATGATCAGTTATGCTACAACAGTAGCTTGGATGATTGGTTTACCTTTGAAATGACCTTTCTAGATGAAATTGCACATATATGCTAGTCTAATGAATGCTGGAGATAGTTTTCATTAGGGGGTAGCATTCTAGACTCATAGCTGGCTTAGAAGGGGCCTCTTCATGCCAAAAAGGAGGCATATTACTGCTGTGCAGGATTGGCATCAGAATCTGAGTTTACCATTGGTCTGCAACCTCCAGTTTACCATTGAGGTATTTTGAGATTCTTGTAATCATTTGATGTATGATCAGTTCTTACACTTGTAATCTTTTAGTGGTAATGAACAATTTTCATAATAATGTAATGTGGCATCATGAATGGATGAATGCAACTGTGTTTTCAAGAACATCACCAATAAGTATATTCAGAACTTGTTCATGAATCCCTTAGTTCAAATGCAATGAATTGTGGAACAATATACAGAAACAACTCCCTTTAAATATCTCACTATGATCCTTCTCAAGGAATGCATATGAAATGTTTGACAGAATGTTAGAATATTAGGCAAAAAAATTTATCGCAAAAAGGGTAGGACTTTACATTAGTAGACAGTTGTGTTTTACTTGGCAGACACCAGGCTCTTTAAATAACCTTTGCATAGTTAGGGAAAAGGGTCTTATCCAAGCTGATTATCTGTTGTCCACTTCTGTTATAACTTCATGTTTGAAATAAAGATATATTTTAATGCTTTATCTGTTCATTATTTCAAATATTAGTTCTATAACTAGTTCCAACTGAGTTGAGTATTTACTTTTCTCATCCTCTTTTATATTTCCATTTAAATTATCGTAATTTTCACGGGCTTACTGTGGATGTTCTTTTTTCATCTATCCAGCTTGCAAGTTTTGCATATGTTCCCAAGCAAAGACATGTTAGGGTGCAACTTAGCCGGAAAAATATATATCGTCGTGACTTATTCACTTGTCAGTAAGTATCCTAGTTAATGTGTATTTCAATGTACTTTTACATTCAAGTAGGCTACTGTTGCATTAATGCCTATGCCTTATTTATGTTAGAGGTCATCACGTTTGGTTAGAGAATTAACAAGGTAAATCAAGAACTTGAGCATTAAGAAGGAAGAGTTTACACAATGTTCTAGTGGTTATGCCTTGTCTATGTCAATACTATAGTTTGCAGATATTGAAACGAGTTAAAAGGATAAAGTGCTTTATGTAGGAATTCTTTCATACAGGAGTATCATTTATGTATAAGGATGAATGGTTACAAAGTATAAGACAACAACGTTGTAATTGAGAAAACTAAAAACCATGGTCTCTAGGAGATAGGGGTACTTGGAGATCTTAGAGACTGGTACTGGTATAGGTACGACTAATTTTCAAAAATAGGAGATGGGGTACTTGGAGACGCCTTTACTGTAATATAATTTAATAATTGTCAGAAAATATCATGACATAGAACTTTGAAAGCAAGAATAGTTAATCAGTCATACAAGAACAGTAAATAATAAAGGCAAATTCTTTTTAAACCATTACAATAACAAGAAATCAGTCATACAACTGTTTACGTCCCTCTCAAAAAGTTCACACTGCAAGTAGATCTGATCACTATAACTTTCCATGTATTTTTTTATCATTCAAAATATGGTATACCTGATGTTGCATCCTTATAGACAGTCTACTCTCCGGAGGAGTGGAGCTGAAAAGCTCAAACCTCGCTATTAATGGGTGGACGGCTACCTCCAGAATTATTAGCAGGGCAGCAGCGAGCTTGGGTGAAGTGGATTTATCTTTGTGAGTTATGTTATAATTTCACTCACCATATGTCTATCCAGATATCACCCTTTAGAGCACTATATGGCTATGACCCGCCGATCTTTTTAGACTTGTTCAGTGACAGCAGGGTACCTAGTGTAGGTGATTTACCAGGATAGTCAGGATATCATGAGGGCCTTGCATGATAATATTCAGAGGGCTCAATATCAGCAGAAGTAGTATGTTGATCAACATAGAGTTGCACGCACATTCTAGGTTGGTAACATGGTATACCTGATGTTGCATCCTTATAGACAATCTACTCTTCAGAGGAGTGGAGCTGAAAAGCTCAAACCTCGCTATTATGGTCCTTTCCGGGTTGTCAGATGGGTAGGAGAGGTTGCCTACGAGCTTGATCTGCCGACGGATAGAAAAGTGCATGTGTTTGATGTTTCACGCCTCAAGAAGGTGTTGGGGCGCCATGTTTTTCCTTCTGTTGTTTTACCACCCTTGGATGAGGAGGGGAAGTTAGAGTTGATTCTTAAGGCCATTCTCGAGACCAGAGAGAGACATCTTAAGAGATGGGTCATCAAAGAGTTTTTGGTAAAATGGAAGGACCTGTTGGTGGAGGATGCTACATGGGAGTCAAAGGACATTTTACAGTATCCAGCATTGCAATTGCTTGAGGACAAGCAATCTTGGGGAGGGTGAACTCTAATGTCCCCATTTTAGTGGAAATGGAGATTGTGGTTGTTAGCCCATCATTGTGACCCTCGTGGGCTAATGGTTTGATTTGAGGGTCTCTTGTTGGAGTACTTACTATTTATAGTAAGTGATTTTTTGGTTCGGATTCTATTTTTGGCAGGACAAGCTTGGTATGGATCACCTGGTGATTTGGTGTTTGACTAGGTCATTTGCATTTTGAGAGGTTACCACATTCGCCTGCTGAAGGCCAAATTCGAAAGTCGGTTCAGTCCAAAGTTGGATACGGTGCACATTCGCTTGAAATTCGGCATCAGACTGGGTAATTTGCTCGATATTCGCTGAGAAGGATCCTGTGCGAATTTCCAGCAACTTTGGGAGACTTTTCAAATGCCCGTGCGAGCCCAGAACAATATATTCTCTGCCATTTGACACTGCAAGAGGGGAATTTCCGGAAATGCATTTTGAAGGCGCTTTTGCGCCGTATGTCTGGATGCGTTCGAACAGTGAATCGCGACATAGAAATGATTCCCTTGTTTGGCAATCATAATTTTTATGCACTGGAATATGTTTTGTAACCTATATGTCATGTCTTCCTTGGTTAGATTCCTGATTTTAGGGCCCTCCGAAAATAATTCTTCGTCTTTTTTTTTTTTTGATATATATGGCTTTTGTCCTTAGGTTTAGGTATCATATGGATTTTCTCTTTATTATATATTTAACAAATCAAGTTTTTAAATGTGACAATATATTTTTCATATTGAAAATTAATCATTTAAAATATCTAATTTAGCTTTTAAAATTGTTATATATTTAACATAATTTTTTAAAATTTTGAATTTCAAAATATTATAGAATAGAATTATTTTACTTTTAATAATTATATTTAAGCTCTAATATTTAATATAGTACTTTAAAATATTTATATTAATTGGATTTTATTTTCATAGAATAGAATTATAGAATAGAATTATTTTACTAAAAAGTAATACATGTGGTAGTGTATTTTGCTATGTTGCTTTAATGCATAGCGGTGTAAGAACTTATTTGTTGCTGCATATATATATATATATATATATATATATATATAAAATAAATAAATAAATAAAAAATGTACGGACGAACCCAAAACGAATTGAACCCAGCCCCAAAAAATTTTGGACGAATTTCAAATCCGAATCTCGAACCCGCATCCGAAACGGAATCCGAACCGGCAACTTAGTTAATATTTGTAAAGCGTTTATTAATTAAGTTTGACATAATTAATATTACATCTTAAGACTTTGTTATATGACTAAAAGGCCTTTTCCATAATTATAACTTTGTTGTAGCGCCAACATAAGATGGAGTGGTTATTATTTTAATATATTTCAAATATTTGAAAGGGAGTATGGATTTAACGTTAAGTACAATTGTCATACAAGGTGTATGAATGAAGCTCACGTGAAGTGTAAAGAGGAAGCTGCAGATTGATAGGGTTGGAGAAGTTAATTACTTTCATGAGGAAAAGAAAGGCACTATATGTTGATTTTATCTCCTTGGCATGAGCTCTCTTTGACTGGTTTTTTCCCTGCATTTGAAGCACAAGGAATTGTAAATTCTTTGTTGTTGAACGCACTCAGAACTGGTGAAATATCCCAGTGATTTGTGCTTGAGTATGGCATCACACAGATACCATTCTTGGGGTTATTGGTAGAAAAAGTATTCAATTTATCATAGGCGGCTAGGTTATCTATACAAAAAAGGCTGTGATTTTCCCTTGGCAATCAGAGATCACTTTCCTGGGCTGCTGTGTCTACAGTAAGGGTCCGATTAGCTTCTCCAACAGCTGCGTTGATTATTATTGGGGTCTGCGATTTATAGGAGGGGCACGATTTTCTCTGTTGGTGTCAGATTAACATTGTTGCACACCCTCATTGCAACATCGACTCTCCAATAGAAGCTGCGAATAATATATATGATCATATCTAAAGCCACGATGATGCAAATTCATCTTTGCAAGTGCATAGTTGTTTAATAATAAATAAGTGTTGCATGATAATAGCATTGCAAATATTTCAAATAAATTGTCGATGAAGTCATGTAGCATTGAGGATTATTAGTATTTCATACATTGTATTGTTTTTCCAACATCTGTTAAAAATCCAAAAAAAATAACATATTCTGAAAAAACAAAAAAAAATTGCAAAACAACTCAAAATTATCAAAGCACATTCAGATTAGTGTCATTTGTGGTATTAGAGCCAGCAGGGCTCTTACAATTTTGTTCACCTTAGAAATAGCTATTTGAACCCTACGAGTCCCTGAATCATCTCTGATCACCTTCGCTACCCTTTCTGCTGGCAGATTCTCTTCTTCTACTTGTTGTATAAGATCTTCAATGTTCTCAATTGGTTCAGGCTCGTCAACTTTTTCTTTTCCTTGTATCATTTCCCACAACCAATCCGGTGTTGTTCATTCTCCAAACTCCAAGTTGGGTTCTTCTCTTCTTTGTCTTTCAACTGGTATAACTGCAATATCCTCTTCAGTAGGAGGTGGGATCTGTTCATGTTGAGGAGAATCTTCAATGTCAACCATCTCATCCTCATTTCCATTTTGTGGGGAGAGCATTCCTTCTAACTTAGTGGCACTCAATGGAGTATATCTTGAAGAAATTTGACTAATGTTGTCCTCTGATTCAAAAGAAATCCCCTGATGCACTTCCTTTCCTTTAGATGGCATAGTTTTTGCTTGCTTTGAAGTGGCGCTTTCTTTGGATGAAGGAGCAGTTTGTTTCTATCTCTTTGCTTGTGGCTCTTCAATCCTGATTCCCTCGTCCTTCAAATTCCCGCTTGGTGGGGAATTTGTAGTATTTTCCCTTTTCTTTCTAGCTTCACCCTGCTGCCCACTTGATGCTTGAGGATGCTTAGATGATTCTTCTTCAATTTCTTCAACCTCCATCCTATCATTATCATATGTTAAGGGTACTCCTCTTGCTAAATTGGCTATCTTCCCATCCAACCACTGTTGAGTGAAGAGGGAAATTGGAATCATCAAAGTTTCAAGGCTAACCTCCTTATCCTTCTCCCAATTAATTGTCTCCAACTCAAGATTTGTAGTGGTGTCGAAGTCTCCTCTAGTGATGTTGTCATCTTTCTCTAACTGATCAGGAACTTGGGTCCCCTTCCACTTGTACTTTCTAATCATATCTATAGTCAATCTTGAGAACATTCTTCTTCTGACCTCCAAATCATCCTTTGTATCAACCTAATAGTCTTCTATGTGTGGAATGTGAAGATATCTGTACCCATACCCTCCCTTAATCTTCTTCTTAGGATCGAAGTTTGCTCTTGACTCGTAAAACCCTAGCCCATAGTGCTTAAATTCCTCAATTTCCGCCTCAACTACTGCATGTTATGGACAAGTCTCACTTCCAAGATTGAAGTCGAATTTGACCCTTGGTTTGTGCTTGTTCTTTTGAATTCTGTCATAGGCAAGTAGTTGCCTCGCCACCTCCATGATGACCATCTTGTTTGTAGGATATCTTGGGAGCTTCCTTGGACAAATTGTACTTCCAAGTATTCAAATGTAAGTGAACTTGGGATACTGGATGTACCATGATCCATGTTCTTCAATCAATTTCTTAGCATCCTCGAAAAGCCTCACATGTGGAGCCTCTTGCAACTGTCTCACAATCTTCATGGCAAATGCATCATTGAATATAGTGGCAGAGTTGATAATTATAGTGTTGTTGAAGGAGTCAAGATTTTTCACCAACTTCAACTGTTCCTAAGAAACTCCAATGACTCGGAGCAAATAATTGTGTAAGATATAGTAATCGAAAGACAACCTTCGAGTACTCAAAGTACAACGGACGACTCCATCCAAATTGAGGACAAATCCTAATTGAATGATAAGGCTAATAGGAACAATCTCCAATTTAAGAGTTCACAAACAGATTGTTTGTACTGTAGGGTAATATTTAGAACATAGTGTAATGCAGTAAATTATAACAGTACACATATACACAATATATAGAGAACTCATAGGTATGTATTCATTGATCACAAAATTACAATGTATCTCCAAAACTGTCACTATAAGAGTACCATAACAATATCACCACCATACCCTCCCTACCAAAGGTAATTACAATGCTATATATAGAGGTGTTGAAGTGCCAATCATTAGCAACCGTCAGCCATCTGCCAACCCCTTGACAACAACTAACAACTTACTAATTCTGAACACATAATCCCCCCTAAGAAAAGAAAGTCGTCTCTCGACACAAAAAAAATGCAAATACAACTAATTATACATAAAATAAATCAACGAGTTGGGGGCTTAGAGAGCATCCCTAATGAAGGCATAGGTGGTGTCTATGTTCCCAGCTGCTCCCTCAACTGCTCGACCTACTCAGTCCGTTGCTACGGATCACTCTTGGTTAACATCTGTCTCTCCCTAGCAGTCTTCACCATAAACACTACCTCCATAACCTCCTTGTGTTTCTTATCTGCCTCCAACATTGCAACAAGATGAGTCTCCTTTGTTGCCTCTCAGCCCTTTCTTGGTCCAATTGCTCAATAAGGTGAGTCTCCACTATTTGTCTGTCAGCCCTTTCATGATCCATCTACGCCTCCAAGTTGTCCATTTGAGTCCTCTACTGTACTAGTTCATCCTCTACCATCGAGAACCAATTGGCCAAGTCCTTTCGAGCTGCAATAGCTGTTACCCACACAGCCTCAGCACCTGGTGTTGAATGCTAGGCCCTTTTGAGCTCCTAATGCCCATCTTGGAATGCCTTCTTGACCCACTTGAGCAAGGAGTGGGTACTACTATCTCCCATAGGCTTCTGAAGCCTCCAATCCTCCAACATGGCAGGTCATCCCCAAGAGTCAAAACATCGTAGATACTCCTCCACACAACCCCCAATAGAAAATTCCAATAGGCACTCCACGGCCTGATTTGCCCCCCAAAGGGCCAAGTCCTATAGCAAGGTCACCACCCTCCTCGCAACAACCTCTATTTTTACCAAAAATTGTCATGCTCCAACCTCCATCTACACCAAAAACTACTCAAGGGCACCCAACTCATTGTCAATCCCAAACACTATGTGTTGAACGTGTGTTGGAGCACTGCCCTCGATCTCCTCTCCTAGTCCAGTCATGTCATGTAATGACCCTCACTAGTAGGATCACTAAAAATCACTAATACTGAACTGAGAAGATTCGTCAAACAGTTGGCATGCACTGAATTGTTTGTTTGCAATAATGTGTTTCAAGGTTGTAATTGTTTTGAGCATCAAGTACAATTGAGATAACAATACCAATATTGAAATGAACATTAACAGCACTAATAATAACATTCAGAGATTCCAATCACTTGGCACCTTACAATGACTATATCAATATAGAGAAACTCTGCTATTAATGCAATGATCAATTTTCCCAAGACTGATTACTATGACTGAATTCTGAGAGTATAATGGGCTGTGACAACTATGTCAAATTCAGATTTCAACAATGAACTATGGTAATGACCAAACCATAGAATGCACTTCACTAAATCAATCCAATTACAATGAGAAATAACAGTGACTGTTCAAAGGAATTCTGGACTGCTATATAGTGACTGTACTTATGCAGATTTTTACCATTTTGGTACCCAAAACATCAATATCAAACAATGTATAAAAACCTGGAAATGCTGCACCAAATGTTGATCAAATCGATGATGAAGTATGCTGATGTAGACACCTCCAATTGCACCCGAACTGATCCCAATTTACAGCTGATTGTAGATGGCTGCAATTCTGTTTTTTTCACTTTGCTTTTTCGGGTCTGCTTTTTCGGACTGCTTTTTCCGGACTGCTTTTTCCGGACTGCTTTTTCGGACTGCTTTTTCGGATCTGCTTTTTCGTTTTGCTTCTTCGGATTGCTTTTTCGGATCCGCTTTTTTGTTTTGCTTTTTCGGATTGCTTTTTCGGACCTGCTTTTTCTTCCTCTTGCAACCAAAACTCAAACCCTCAGGTAAATCTGAGGATTCCAAATAAGCTCAACATGAAATGGCTGAATACCACTTCCAATGTGCAACCCTTCAGAAGATATCTCACTTCCTCAGTTATGCAAATCCAAGGGAGTTATCATTCCCAAAGATCTAATGAAAATTTGCAGACCAAATGACTACAAATTGCTCCAATATGGAAAAGTAGAAGAATCCTCAAATCAGCTTGTCCAAATGAATGCCCAAGCCCCCCTATTTATTCACTTTTTGAGAAGTTACTAAGAACTTCTAGAAGCATCCATTATAAAATTCCATTATAATGCACTTTTATAATAATATAACTTTATAAAATAAAAAGTGCAACTCAAATTAAAATTATAACATGTGGGGCCCGCATAACTCATAATAATAAAAATAAGCTCTAAATCACTTCTCCAAGAGCAAATACGACCACTGATCTACAAAATGACTCTCTCTACATTGCCACCAGTCTACGAGAGCCTGTGATAGACTGATCCGGCATGCTAAACGATGTCAGCCAGAATGGGGACATGACAGTCCGCCCTTCCTGAAATTGCTTGTCCCCAAGCAATGATTGAGCAATAAACCAATCAATCCACCTGGATCCCAAATGTAGTCATGAACTGTACTGCTGTCAACCAATGCAAGCTCCTGCAATATCCTCTGCAATATAACCAAGAGGAATCCATGAATGAATCGTGAACCACTGCTTAACTGAACTCCAACTCCATGACTGCCATAGTCAGGAACCCACGAGACACCAATTCTGAAAATATCAGAACCCAAGTAAAAACAACTCAAACTGCCAACACAGTAAATACCATCAACGCATCCCACTAGCCTACGCAGAGCGCACAATCCAACTCTGCAACAGTGGTGAACACTCCCGAATGAAACTGCACCAAGTATGGAAAATCCACACACTGTACAACTCCTGCAGTCAACACAACTCTGCAGATCACTGGCCACTGTCCCATAACTATAACTCCCATGCACCGCTGATGGCGAATAGTCATCACTTGATAGATAGCAAGAACTAGAACCCAAACCAAATCTGACGGCCATCAACTCCTCAACGCAAGGATCAAATGCAAACTGATGAACATACCCTGCAGTATAATGCTGATAAAAAGAACCACCCTCGGTCAATAGCTCACCATGCACAGGTGATACAACCCACTGCGACTGATCACCAGCTAAGTCAAGAGTTGTCATAGCCAAAGGAGTAGAATCAATAACAACCACTGAAGCAACACTCCCAAACTCTTGCTCAAAGTCATGTACTCTCAAGCTATCGACCGCATAACCTATCGCCATGTTATGCCCATCACAACTCTCATCTCGTGGCGTCAAACCATCCCATAACTGATGACAAACACTAGAGCCCAAAGTACATCTCCGTATCATCATCTCATCAACATATGGATCAAAAGTAAACTGATGAGCATACCTCACAATGTAAGGCCGATAGAATGTGTCAATCTCAGTCAGTGGCTCAGACTGCAATCCAGATGAAACTAATTGCAACTGATCACTAACCAAGCCCGAACCAACTACTACCTCTGAAGACACCTCCAAAGGAGTAGTATCACAAACAGGAACCAAGCCAACTGCCGGCTCACCAACATCAAACATGATCCCTGGTACAACATCACTAGTCTCCGTGCCATCAGTAGTAGAGACCACCACCAAGTCAAACATACCACAATGCTCAGCACCCAACTCCACTGAACCTGACTGTAGTGGAAATGAACTCGATGTGCCAATTCTAGTATCGAGGACAGATATATCCTCATCTCCACTGCCTCTATCAATCTCGACCATGGACATCCTCGAATCACCAGACACCACAACCCGTGACTGTACAGAATCTGGTAAAGACTGTAGTCGCTCTAACTCCATGGTCACCTCAGCCAAATGAAAATGTGACTCCTCGAAAGCCAACTATGTACTCTCAAGAATCTCAGAAGTCACCTCGAGCTGCTGAGTAAGCTCACTCACCTCATCTTCCTTGACTAGTAATGCATCATATGCTGTACTGCCCCACTCTATAAGATAATCTCTATCAGCTACCAACTGCATATAATTCTGTCTCAAAATCCGGATAGCCTCCCATAAAGAGTGGATCTCTGTCAAGGAAAGATAACTGCCTCCCTGCTCGTCACTAGTAGAACCCCATCCGTAAACTGCTAACAACTGACGAGCAGCATCGAAATGCTGGCAAGCGATAGCAATGTCTCGCTCACTAACTCTTAGCTGACTAGATACGTGATGGCGCTGGCTAGACTGTCTCCTACAATCCTCCTCTGACACATTGTCCAAGGGAGTATCCTCAAAACCACTGATCTCTGGAGTACTACTATCCATACTCTGCGAATCAACTCCAAAGCTCATACCAACATACGGAGCATCAAAAACTGTAGCATCACTGCCCAACTCCGCTGTAACAAATGAATCTGCCGAGGAAGCTAAATCCTCAAAACTGTCCGCAGTAGACTCCTGGATGTCATCAAGGCCAGTGCGATCCTGGGACTCATCTGTAATCACTAACACCTCAGATGTGCCTAAATTATCACAAACCCACTGCACCCTGAGTGGTCGACTAGAAATGTACACTACTCCTAACATCGGTGTATAAAGACTAATACCAACATCTGACAAGCTGCTGGTATGAATGAGAACAACACCGTGTCATCTGCTAATCAAATCCATGATAGCACTCAAACAATCACTGCTACCAATAGATGATAAAGATCTCCAGTCAACAGAATCCCAAACGCCAATGTAACAATCCTGAGTCCTCATCCGTAAACTAGAACCGACTGACACCTCAAGCAAAATCCATACCTGAGTAGCCTGCTCAATCCCAATATCAGCTGATCCCACATCCATGTCTGCCATAATTGACACTATCCCTGAATCCTGGATGCAAGGTGAACTCTCACAACTATCGACAACCACATGTGATCCACATGTCGCAGAAAGCTGAGTATCAGGTGTGTAAGATGAAGCTGAACTCAACTCCACGCCATACCCATCCGCATGTCTCTCTGAGTCCTGTGATGCCAATGGAGTACTCAACAAAGAGGCTCGAGTGTCCTCGAACTCTCGAGAAAGCCTGCCAACTTCCTCCTCCTTCCTCCTCAAGGCATCTAAATGATCTCTGGCAAGGCTAAGAAGATGGTCACGATCTGAAAGAAGATGTAAATAACTCATCTTCATCGCTCCCATTCCTTCCCTGATCGCCTGTAAGTCAACACAAGAAGACTCTGCCTGAACTCCTTTATGTCTGTCCTGTAACTGAATCATCCGGATGTGATCCTCTATCATCTCCCGCATCCTGTCATGATGAGATAATGAAGTCACAATCCCATCCTCGCTTACCCTAAGCTGACTGGACAAAACATGTGAAGTACTATGTGCCTCAACCTCGTGTGATGTAGCATCTAACTGTGCCTGATACTCTCTATCAGCAAAGTCCTGAATACTCAATGTCTGCTCATCGCTGATAGGTATCTCATCATCATGCACAACAACCTCCTCACAATCATCATTTGAATCCACTGTGCTGTAGTTACTATTTTGAGCACCTGTGACATCATCAAGACCAACTGTACCACAATCAATGTCAGTGTCACTCATGCCATCCGGTGTGCCTGTGATATCAGCTTCTGATGCAACTGGCTCAACTTGTACAACATCTGTAACCACTTCTGCCTGTGAAGATGATGCAAATAAATCATTATGTGAAGATGTGCTAACATCTCCCAATACCGGATCAGCATGTCTGTCAAACTCATACAAGTTTCTGCCTGTCATAGGGAAGGTACTTCGATCCTTAGGCCTATTAATCAGGCTCTTTAACCACGTACATGCCATAGGTGACACATTCCTCTCTTTGGTCCAAACATGCCATAAATCTTCTGCCAAAAGTTTAGAAATTTCATCCTTCTCCTCAAACAAGATTGTGAACATGATGGAGTGCATTGATGCTAATACATCGCTGGAATGAAACTCATCCAAAATATTCCAAAATGTGTTAAACATTCTGCGAATGTCATCAATACAACCTATTGACAACATAATGTTTTCAAACCTACACCATGCAAATACTTCAAGTAATCTTGCCCTCTTTGTGAAATGAGGGTCCCTGATGTCATCCAACCTTTCGAAGCTTTTCACCATGGCATGAAGTACCTCTCTCATAATCTGATCATCATAAGAATTAAAGCCAGCTATTATCCTCATGATTTCACTAATGCAAGAGAGAGCTGCAAGTCTTACCACCTCATCATGATGTCTCAATAATCGGGGCTTCACCAAAGAACCAAATACTGGAGATAAAGTTGTTTGCATAGCATAGGAATCTAACTGATCAACCTTGCCTAAATAAGTTTCCAACTCCTCCAAAGTTCTTAGGAGGTCCTTTGTTCGCTGAAATGGACGATCTAGTTTCTTCAATGCAGTGTGCATTCTCTCTTTCAATTCCTTGTCTCCTGTTAAAGCCATGCTGACAGTTGAATTCAATCTGAAATAACCCAATTAGGTTGGCAGGAAACCGCTCTGATACCACTGTAATGACCCTCACTAGTAGGATCACTAAAAATCACTAATACTGAACTGAGAAGATTCGTCAAACAGTTGGCATGCACTGAATTGTTTGTTTGCAATAATGTGTTTCAAGGTTGTAATTGTTTTGAGCATCAAGTACAATTGAGATAACAATACCAATATTGAAATGAACATTAACAGCACTAATAATAACATTCAGAGATTCCAATCACTTGGCACCTTACAATGACTATATCAACAAAGAGAAACTCTGCTATTAATGCAATGATCAATTTTCCCAAGACTGATTACTATGACTGAATTCTGAGAGTATAATGGGCTGTGACAACTATGTCAAATTCAGATTTCAACAATGAACTATGGTAATGACCAAACCATAGAATGCACTTCACTAAATCAATCCAATTACAATGAGAAATAACAGTGACTGTTCAAAGGAATTCTGGACTGCTATATAGTGACTGTACTTATGCAGATTTTTACCATTTTGGTACCCAAAACATCAATATCAAACAATGTATAAAAACCTGGAAATGCTGCACCAAATGTTGATCAAATCGATGATGAAGTATGCTGATGTAGACACCTCCAATTGCACCCGAACTGATCCCAATTTACAGCTGATTGTAGATGGCTGCAATTCTGTTTTTTTCACTTTGCTTTTTCGGGTCTGCTTTTTCGGACTGCTTTTTCGGGACTGCTTTTTCGGATCTGCTTTTTCATTTTGCTTTTTCGGATTGCTTTTTCGGATCCGCTTTTTCGTTTTGCTTTTTCGGATTGCTTTTTCGGACCTGCTTTTTCTTCCTTTTGCAACCAAAACTCAAACCCTCAGGTAAATCTGAGGATTCCAAATAAGCTCAACATGAAATGGCTGAATACCACTTCCAATGTGCAACCCTTCAGAAGATATCTCACTTCCTCAGTTATGCAAATCCAAGGGAGTTATCGTTCCCAAAGATCTAATGAAAATTTGCAGACCAAATGACTACAAATTGCTCCAATATGGAAAAGTAGAAGAATCCTCAAATCAGCTTGTCCAAATGAATGCCCAAGCCCCCCTATTTATTCACTTTTTGAGAAGTTACTAAGAACTTCTAGAAGCATCCATTATAAAATTCCATTATAATGCACTTTTATAATAATATAACTTTATAAAATAAAAAGTGCAACTCAACTTAAAATTATAACATGTGGGGCCCGCATAACTCATAATAATAAAAATAAGCTCTAAATCACTTCTCCAAGAGCAAATACGACCACTGATCTACAAAATGACTCTCTCTACATTGCCACCAGTCTACGAGAGCCTGTGATAGACTGATCCGGCACGCTAAACAATGTCAGCCAGAATGGGGACATGACATGTCATGTGGAGGGTCCAACTTTAACTCCCTCACATGGGTACTCCCCTTGTCTGAATCATCAATCTTAACAATCTCATGTTGTGGCAACTACGCTAGCTGTTGTGGTGAACGAGGTGCAGGTCCAGTGGGTTCCAAGGGAGTCCCTTGGTAACTAGTCAGTGAAGCATCCATGGTCGCCTCTGAGTCTGGTGTCTCCAGCTCAATTATCTCATCTCTAGGCATCTCCTGTGGGCTACTCAATGGCCTCAACTATTGGCTGCTCCATGGCCTCATCTACTTGCTCCACTGCAATGACTAGCTCCATGGGCTCCACTATTGGCTCCACCTCAACGACTCACTCCACGGGCTCAACTACTCTATGCACACTAGGAGGTGTCAGGGTGGGTGGCGTCCACAGTTGTCCAAATCGAGGCACAAGAATTGCTTCAACACTCACACCTGTAGTAGGGTTGGAGCAAAGACAACTCTCATGCCTACTGATGCAAGTCCACCTGAAGGTGTGACACCACTTGATGGTGTAGGGATACCCGATGGTGCAACACTCGAAGGTGTGATACCACCTGATGGTGTAGGGGTACTCGATGGCATAATATAGACCGATGGTGGGGTACTACTCGATGGTGCCACTCCTGCAACACCCTCGGCTCCCTCATCTCCATCCAAAGCATCTCCCTCAGTACAACCTACTACCTCCCTCACCATACGGAAAGCACCACTACCTCCACTAACCCTCGAAGAGGTGTCCCCAGACTCCACCTCTCCGCTCATGTCGCCCTCCTCATCTGACTCGTAACACTTTCTTGGACACAACTACTTGGTGCCTACACTTCTTGCCAAGCTGAGCATCATCACTGACTATATAAGCATCCAAGTGTGTGCAATAAAATATAGGCAGTCAGTAAGGCTCCAAACAGCTCTGTAGTTGTAATTGACCATACTGATCTGGAGGTACTTGCTTCCGCACATCCAAGAAAAGCCCAATCGCATGATGAGGCATATAGAAAGTTTTGTGCTACAATGTCAAAAACTCATGAATCTGCTTTGAAGAATAGACACCCAGTCATACACTGTACCATTCTGTAACCCATTCATCAAAGTAAGCATTGGTACTACAGTAGCGAAGGCTGGGCTAGCTCTTGTCAGTCGACTCTTCATGACATCTAAAAACATCACCACTCCCTAGGCGCAATGAATGATTTCTTGAGACCACACCTTGCTTGCCCGTGCCACAGTCTCCGACTCGATTGGTGTCAAATCCCCTTGGCAAACCAAATGTAGGAGTTTTTGTTTTTGTTCGGCACTCATCTTCATTGTTGATTTATCAACCTTTCTACCTTGTCCCGAAATGCTGAACACGTGAGTGAATGCAAAGGTTGAAAAAGAAACTGTGATTGAGCACTGCTAGTACTCAAAGATGGATTTTTGGTTGTCTGTCATACAAAGCAACCTTAGCTCTGAGTGGTATCTCGGAATCTCGGATGGGAAACACTGGCATTTGAATGGCCCAATGTACGCTTGCATGCCGAATGGCATCCTTGATTGGGTGGTCATCCACTGTCTCTTGCCACCATGAGCGGCATTTAGTGCCACTCAAACTCTCAAATGTATTAGTGTCCGCTGTCACCTTTTCCTGGCCACCCTTTTGAGTCTGAATCGTGGGCCGTGTTTTCTTTCCCTTAGCAGCCTTTCCTGAATCCATCTTTCCTACGACTTTTTCTCTTGATGGCAATGTTTGACCAATCTTCCCTTTGTCCAATGTAGGTGCAACTGTTGTGCTAGGTGATAACTATTGTGACCATTTTCTCTAGTCTTGTTTTACTTTTCCAGACTGCATTAATGCTCTTGTCCCTGTATAAAGTCAATAACTATAAGTATTGTGTCTTTTATTGTCGTATGTCATACAACCTTTCAACCCCTCAGTATGGTCTCTCAATTCCTCCGTACAGTCTCGCACAATTCTCCTCTTCTCTTCCTTTTCTCCACGTGTGGCTATGTCAATGACTTCCACCATACAACAATGTCTTAAACTTGCACACCACTAATCTTGTTCTATTTTTTCATATATCGCAAGGCCTTCACCCCCGTACGGCAATACAAGTATGAATGGTGATTTGCTTCACCTGTACAATGATTGACTCCTCTGGACGCAAGCTTTAAAATCCCCAAATAGTTGCAAGCTAACCGAAATAGGAGATGCAAATACACAAGAAATTTCTGTTGTAGTAAACACTCAAACCTTGTACGGTCTTTGCAACTATCAGCACCTGCTAAAACCAATAATTTTGTGCACTCTCTTCATACCATCACGCCTATGCGGTCTCTTGTTATGCATGTTGTACAATTTTTTTTCCTACAGTATGGTTTTAGTCCATGTGGTTTTTTCTACCCGTATGGTGTCTTGTTTTCATCCAATGCTACCATACGGTGTGCTTGTATTCCCTTTCAGTCGGTCGTATGGTTTGTTTTGTTGTCGTATGGTGTGGTTCACTCCTTCACCTATTGTATGAACCTTTACTTTCCACGTCGTATAGTTGTGAATTGTCGTACGATCTTTTACCTTCTCTGTGAGATTTTTTCCTATGTAACACGAACATAGCAAAATTGTAACATGAACTAGAACCATTGAACATTCAACATAGTGCATACCCAATAGTAACATTAAAAAATAAAAATTCAATTAGAAATTCAAGTACCCATCCCGGTGGTGGTGTGGTAGCGGAATGGCTAAGGTTGGGATACTCGGGTACTCCAAGCACTCGGTGTTGGGACATCCCGGGAATGGGTACTTCGAGGTTTTCGAGGGGGTGCGAGTCCCCGGGTTTTATTGTGTATCTTTGAGGACTACATGCTCAAGCTCGATAATGTGGCTCATAAATTTTTCACGTATCTTCCCTTACTAATGGCTAGAAATGGGTATATCTACTGTGTAATACTTAGTGAACTCTCCATTGGATTTGGACTGATTGTAGACCTGTACTATACAAGATGTGAGCATGTTTTGTCCTAGTGGATACTTTGCTTGTTGTAGTTCAAAAGGAGCTATAGTGAGACCTTATTCTGAACTTCAGATAATTGTCTATGTGATGTTTTGAGACAACTCCCTCCTCTGCCTTTATAGCCAGGCATTTGTGTTATTAGCAATAATTTGAAGGTATTTACAGATAATTTTGTACCCATGTGTTGCATGGGTCCGTAGGTAAAATTTTAGATAGGGAATTCCATCAGGCATGGAGCTATGGATTTGGGGAGACCATTACATTACATAGCTTACCAAGGTATATTTAATTAGGCCTATTTTTTATTTATTTTTTCCTTCACAGTTAACTGGAGTGCTATGATCTTTAGCATACCCTGAATATGTTGTAGTACCCTAAAATGTCTAGGGAAATTGCAAAATGAAAAGTACAATTTTTTATTTCTAACTTGACTTAAAAAAATTTGTGGAGTTGGTCGCTTTTTGTCTTGTGCCTGCATCTGATTTGCAAAATCCATTTTGTCTTCCATTTGCTTCCGGTCTACCAAATCCTTTTTGCCTTATTCTTGCTTCTGGTCTACCAAAATCCATTCATCTTCCATCGGTTTTTTTGATTCATCCTTTCTTTCCTTACTATTCTTTAGTAATGCAAAATCCACTTTTACTTGTTTGAGTTCCTTGAGTTCCATTTCAAATTTCTCAAATTCATCTTGTTAGTTAATAGATTGGTCTTTAATAATATGACTCAAGCCCTCACAAGACTTCTCTATTAATGAATAGTTGAAAGATCTTTCAATTAGCTCAATCTTTGAATTGACAGGTACAACTCCCTGAAATAGATATTCAACGAATATGTTCTTATAATTTTCAAAAAAATGATTGAGTATGCTCTTAACCAGAGAGTAGAAGAGGCTTCAAACGAATGTTCATCACTATGAGATATTCACGATCAGATATGCAATCAAAATAATGCAACTAATTTCTGTGGTTGTGCCTCAATTCTCACGACCATGAAAACCAAAACACAGTGAAATCACCATAATTAATTTTTGCAAAAGCACCTCCACGACCATGAAGATTACATATACAGTGTACCCACAAGTGATATAAATTTGTCAAACAACATGAATATAGTAGAAGAAAACAATAAATAATGAATCTCAGATCACCTTATAATCACAAATTCAAAAACAGAGTTTGACATCAATGACTAATTTATTGAATTATCCCATATCCACCCATTCTACAGTAAAGGATAATAACAAAAAATTAATGAGCAACAACCATGACTCAAAATTCGAGTCCCACTCAGTCATCCCAGCAATAGGGGGAATTCTGGTCAAATTGCCGATGCCTTTATGTCTTTCCATTTCCTATTTAAAGATTTCCAAACCTCTGACTTTTTAGTTCTGTATATCTTCCTTTTTTATCTTTTGATCTTTATCCTACTCGTTCATTCCAAAATTACAATAAAATAACTTTCGTTGGTAATTGAAAATGAAATATTCCATGTTCTAAATAGCCATCGGGATTTTCATGATGGAAGGAGACACATTGGAATCCAGTGATGCTTAGGGAATGCCCATCAGGTCTTGCCATGGGTTCTTAGAGTTATAACAAATGTAGAAACCTTAATTCCTCTTATAATTATTCAGTTTGTGAGTGAAGTGTCTACCATCGGGTTTTGGATTAGTGGAGGGACATGCGTCGAGTCCTGATGAAGAGCCGACGGATCCATATGCCTCTAACATACTATTTACTATATCTCTGAATATTGTTGGATTTTGAGAAACCGTAGGCATTCTTTCAGAACCCGATGTCTTTCCTTGCACACCCATGGGACCCACTAGCTTTTGATAATTTAAATACTTCGTGTTACCATGCATATCGGACTTTGTAAGTTACAACACCCGTTTGAAGTCTGATAAGTAGTCAATGCTAATAACTTTCCATTTGGTTTTGATAAGCTTTAAGACCACCATTTTGATTTCCAAAGGGAGCTTGGAACCAATAAACTTTGCTTTCACCTTTTACCATGTTGTTGGGATTTTCATTGTGCACAACTCATTTTGGAATCCAGCATCCTTCCTTGCAAATCTGTGGGTCCTGCCAATGAAAGAGTCATCGGACTTTGGAACAATTAAATTTTATTTGGAGAGCAGTTGGGTCCACCGATGGAGAAGCTACGATGAAGATTTTCCGAAGCCCATCTTCCACTTCGTAAATGTCAGAGACCAACCTTCATGAGTTCCCACTTTCGATATTTCGGGAAATGCACCTCTCAACTACTATTCCCGATCGTCTTTCGCACCTCTTAGCTACTAATCCTGATTGGTTTTCGCACCTCTCAACAACTATTCGAATTTTTGGAAATCGCACTTGTCAGCTACTATTCCCAATTTTCGGGAATTGCACTTCTCAGTTACTATTCCTGATCAGATTTTCCTTTTTTTGGTAGCATTTTGTTCTTAACATAAACTTGACATGCTAAATCACGAATATAATAAAATTTTTGAAAATTTTAAATGGGGGCCGAATTCTTGGGCAATAACTGGCTCTGATTTGGGATGGCTTTTTCTTGCAAAGGAAAAGCTGAGAACTCTAGAATCTTTGGCAAAGATCACTCCCTTATCCATTGGGCAGCAGAGCCAAAGAGCATGAGTACAGGGAGTTGCTTTGCAAGTGGACAGTGGGGAACAAGGCACAAGCAAAAATAAGCAACCCAAAACTTCCTACATCCTACGACAAACCAAAAATTTTATTTACAACTATATGCAGGGGTTTAAACCCCTTACCTCAGGGAAGTCCCATATAGATTATGCAAAACCATTTATAGGCTGGGAAAAGTAAGATCCACAGCGAGATAAGAATGCATACCCGTGGGACACTTGCAGAGGCAAAGCTGATATGCACACCAGATGGAGGCTCGCTGAAATGAATAAACCATGATGCACAAGATCACAACCAAAAATCCATCTTCCATTAAACACTTATGAAAGAAAGAAGAATGTATCCATGTCACACTGTACATGTTGAATGAAAGCAACATCTTCTTCATTACTCTGCATGATTTTTTCAGAGAGATGAATTAAGCCCTTTATAGGAAACCCTTTATATAGTCTGTGATGATGGCCAAAATTAGCTGAGGAAACATTTGTATCAAATGCATGTACTCCAAATGATAGCTCATTTTTCAACATTCCTTGATCAAAGATAATCAAGATATGGAAAGCATGCATGTCTTTATTTTCAGAAATTAAAGGATTCGAAATCAAGCCATCCTTTATCTCACCCATGCACAAGTTGTCTTTACTTCTTCCCTCGAGATTTTCTTGATGCAAACATTCATCAGCATCTGATTCTTCTACACAAATACCAACAAAAATCTCAGATTTTTCTTGTAATTCTTCTTCCTTGCTTTCATTAGTATATTCTTCAAATCTGCAAACAGCTACACAAGGGACATCTTTCGTACATGAAGAATCATTTTCAATAGCACCCTTTTTAGCATAGAGCCTTTCTTAGTATTCTTCATCCATGTAGGTACATACCTGGAATTTCTGATTGTTCATGAGATGAATATTCAACAATTTCATCATCATCTATTTGATCTACCACTAGATTGTTCATACTAATGCAAGATGGTTCAGCCTTTGCAACTTCAGCTTCTTCAAGAACACTCAAATTTTGAGCAAGCAAAAAATTCTCACCATTGGTTTCCCTCTCAATAGTTTACAAAATTTTTAATAAAAAAGGATGAACCTCTTGAGGCTGAAATTGCATACCACCATAAAGGCTTTTCAAGAAATCATTTTGCACTAGTTCAATCACACTATTCCTTTGAGAAGAAAATCCATCATCATCACTTTAGCTGTCATCGTTACTAATTATAGGAGCAGCACAAGATGGTCTTTGTTGGAACCAAGCCATGGTTCAAGATTCATAAACAGAGTTGGCAGCCTTCGTTCTAGGGAAGGCACCTTTTAGATTTCTGAGAAAAGAAGACACCAGCACTTCAATTCTTTCCCTAGCGGGGTCGCCAAAAATCTGCTAGTTATCATATTGGTCTTTTATAATATGACTCAAACCCTCACAAGACTCCTCTATTAACGAACAGTTGAAAGAGCTTTCAATTAGCTCAATCTCTGAATTGACAGGTACAACTCTTTGAAATAGATATTCAATGAATATGTTTTTTTAATTTTCAAAAAAATGATTGGGTATGCTCTTAACCAGAGAGCAGAAGAGGCTTCAAACAAATTTTTATCACCATGAGACATTCACAATTAGATATGCAATCAAAATAATGCAACTAATTTCTATGGTTGTGCCTCAATTCTCACAACCATGAAAACCAAAACACACTGAAATCGCCATAATTAATTTCTGCAAATGCACCTCCACGACCATGAAGATTACATATACAGTGTACCCACAAGTGATATAAATCTATCGAACAACATGAATATAGTAGAAGAAAACAATAAATAATGATTCTCAGATCACCTTATAATCACAGATTCAAAAACATAGTTTGACATCAATGACTAATTTATTGAATCATCCCATATACACCCATTCTACAGTAAAGGATAATAACAAAAAATTAATGAGCAGCAACCATGACTCAAAATTCGAGTCTCACTTAGTTGTCCCAGTGACAGGGGGAATTCTGGCCAAAATTGTCGATGCCTTTGTCTTTCTATTTCCTATTTAAAGATTTCCAAACCTGTGACTTTTTAGTTCCGTAACTATTTCTTTCCGATCTTTTCATCTTTATCCTACTCGTTCATTGTGAAATTACAATAAAATAACTTTCATTGGCAACTGAAAATGAAATATTCCATGTTCTAAATAGTCATCGGGATTTTCATGATGGAAGGAGACACATTGGAATCTGGTGATGTGTAGGGAATGCCCATCGGGTCTCGCCATGGGTTCTTCGAGTTATAACAAATGCAAAAACTTTAATTTCTCTTATAATTATTCAATTTGTGAGTGAAGTATCTACCATCGGGTTTTGGATCAGTGGAGGGACATGTGTCGGGTCCCGATGAAGAGCCGACAGATCCATATGCCTCTAGCATTCTATTTACTATATCTTTGAATACTGTCGGATTTTGAGAAACCGTAGGCATTCTTTCAAAACCCAATGTCTTTCCTTGCACACCCATGGGACACACTAGCTTTCGATAATTTAAATCCTTTGTGTTACCATGCATATCAGATTTTGTACGTTCTGACACCCATTTGAAGCCTAATAAGTAGTCGATACTAATAACTTTCCATTCGGTTTTGATAAGCATTAAGAACACCATGTTGATTTCCAAAGGGAACCTGGAACCAATAAACTTTGCTTTCACCTTTTGCCATGCTGTCAGGATTTTTATTGTGCACGACTCATTTCGGAATCCGACGTGCTTCCTTACAAATTTGTGGGTCCCGCTAATGAAAGAGTCATCGGACTTTGGAATAATTCAATTTTATTTGGAGTGGTCGGGTCCGCCGATGGAGAAGCTACGATGAAGATTTTCCAAAGCCCATCTTCCACTTCAAAAATGTTGGAGACCAACCTTCCTGAGTTCCCACTTTTGGTATTTCGGGAAATGCACCTCTCAACTACTATTCCCAATCGGCTTTCACACCTCTTAGCTACTATTCCTGATCGTCTTTCGCACCTCTGAACAGCTATTCGGAATTTCGGAAATTGCACTTCTCAGCTACTATTCCTGATTTTTGGGAACCACACTTGTCAGCTACTATTCCCGATCGGCTTTTGCACTTTTTGGTAGCATTTTGCCCTTAACATAAACTTGACATGCTAAATCACGAACATGATGTTAGTGATAGGCATATAATAAAATTTTTGAAGATTTTAAAAGGGAGCCGAATTCTTGGGCAACACATCTCTCCAACTTCCATTGCATTGAGTTAGTAAACATAAGTTTTCACATTTGTTTTCAATATAATAGATATTCTCAGCTGTCCTAAAACCTTCTGCAACACTTTTAACAGTCTTTTTCCTTTTAATAACACATCCATCACTTATGACAAGAAGAATCAACAAATCAACTATTTGACAAGAAACTACATGTGGCCTAGACATACCACAAGTTGGTGCAGATATGAAAATACATGCAGCTGAAGAAGTAGGAACCCGTAGCCAATTATAAGAAAATCATGCAGATTAATGTATCATCAAATGTTTTGGATTGCAACAGTTTGGAGAGGGGAGTAATGATATGAACTAAACATAATATTATATTGGTACATATCAACCCAAGGAGTTGGCTTGCTGGAATTATGTGAAATCATTATATAGTGATGTGTGTAATGGAGGATTGTCATTGATAGTTACTGGTAATTGGGTTTGGAATCTCTACAAGGATATTAGTGTGGGAATAGACCATCTGTAATAGGTCATTGTAGTGGAAATGGTGCTTCCACCATCACAGTAATATGAATCCAGGAATCACGCATTTAGATTATTCATTATTTTCTGTTATAGCTATTGTTTGACTGTCGTAGTTATCACAGAGAATGCATATGACATATTTCTATGTAATTAATTTAATTGAAGTGGTCTACCTTAAATAATAGGAAAACTAGTTAAAGTCTACTAGAGGGATTTACAATCTAAAGGGTGGACTGGAGGCTCGCCAAGGTAAAATCCAGATAGCATACTTTTAGATGAAATGAACTTAAGCCCACTCCTGGTAATTGTATACCATAAATAATAGGAAAACTAGTAAAGTCTACTAGAGGACTTTACAATTTAATGGGTGGACTGGAGGTTCACCATGGTAAAATCCAGATAGAATATTTTTTGATGAAATGAACTTAAGCATACTCCTGGTTACAAAGAACATAAACAATCAAGGATATTTATCACCAAGTTATGCTGTAGGACCATTACTTTTAGGCCCATTATACCCAGGACATGTATCTTTGAAGACTACATGCTCAAGCTTGGTAATGTGGCTCATAAGTTTTTCATTTATCTTCCATTACTAATGGCTGGAAATGGGTATATCTACTGTGCAATAATGAGAGAACTCTCCTTTGGGTTTGGACTGATTGTAGACCTGTGCTGTACAAGATGTGACCAGGTTCTGTCCTAATGGGTATTTTGCCTGTTGTAGCTCAAAAGGAGCTATAGGGAGACCTTATTCTGAACTTCAGATAATTGTCTATGTGATGTTTTGAGACAACTCCCTCCTCTGCCTTTATAGTCAGACATTTGTGTTATTGGCAATAATTTAATGATATTTACAGATAATTTTGTACCCATGTGTTGTATGGGTCCGCAGGTAAAGTTTTAGATAGGGGATTCCTTTAGGGATGGAGCTATGGATTTGGGGAGACCATTACATTACATAGCTTACCAAGCCAAATTTAATTAGGCCTATTTTTTATTTATCTTTTCCTTCACTGTTTACTGGAGTGCTATATCTTTAGCATGTCCTGAATATGCTGCAGTACCCTAAAATGGCTAGGGAAATTACAAAATGAAAAGTATGGTATTTTTTTCTTACTTGACTTAAAAAATTCTGTGTAGTTGGTTATCTTTATATTTTCTGTTGGCTATCTGGGCAGGTACTGTGGTTCTGAGAACGATTTAACAATTGATCACATATTTCCTGTTTCTCGTGGGGGAAAATGGAGCTGGGAAAATTTAGTAAGTACCTTATTTAAGTTTTTATTGTATAGAATCATAGATTTCTATGTACTCTACTATGCTTGCCATGCCAGACTTGCAGCACATAACATATCTTTTGGATGAGACGAATGCAAAACCAACAAACACTCTGAATGGTAGGCGAGTTTACCAGGTTCTAAATTTAGATCCTTGGTGGGAAACTCAGTGATGTTTGTTAACAATCAATAGCAAGCATGATCCGATAATAAGTTAGAATTACTCTCACTTTACTTTTGTTTTTACTCTCGCCTTACTTCGACCAGTTGTTGGAATGCATGGCCATCATTCATAACTTATACCTTACAAATTGGCATTTATGTATACATCTTTATAGGAAAGATAAATTTTCATTTACTGAATGTTTTCTTGATGGTGATATTTTTGATCTGTACTAAATATAATTCTCCATTTCTTTGAGTTTCTGGGGTCAAGGGATGTGGGGATGCATTTCCATAATGGAAAATGTTTTTCCCATATTGAGGAGATGTGAAACCATGAAACACATGCAAGATACAAGAAAACTATAGAAATGAAATTGAAGATTATTAACATCTGTGACATTGAAAATCGAATCATGAACATTCAATACTGACCATTGAAAATTGAAATTGAAATTTGAGTGAATCTCAATAATACAAATACAAAATTGGATCTATGAATACCAAATAGATATATTGTCAATGGGCATGATAATAATTTTTTGAAAATTCTTTTCTTTTTTTTAGCTTTTTAAAAAAAAAATTGTGGCTGGAGAATCTAATGACACTCCTTAGATCTCTCTAGTGGATTGGGGACATCCCCAACTATCTACCCTAAAAAGTAGAAACATTCCTTGGATGGAAAAAAATCATAAATGTTATGTGGATGTGAGAAAAATTGCAAAAATGGGGTGTGACCACAGAGCTCACCTTGATGCCTTGTGGAGTCAGCCTTGAACAAATCATGATGGAGAACCTTCAAAATTTTCAAGGCTCACAAAATTGTCTTTCTTCCTTGTCGGTCATTTTGAGTTTCTTCGAACTTAATTAGCATTTTCATAAAGTTCACAATCTCCTTGAAACCCCGACAAGTTCTTCCTCAAAACCCTATCAGCATTTTCCTTTGTTCTTTAACTCCCCAATAAGTAGTCTTTGTTTCAACTTGTTGCCCCTTTCAAAAGTTAAAGAACTTCTTAAGTGCCGATAAAGAAAACATTAGAGATTTTCAATGTTCACAAACCTTTTAAATTGTCAACAAAGTTTGCTTCAAGTTGAAAGTCTCTATCAAAGGTTACAAAATTTCTGCATTGGTAGATTTTTGAGTTTGCAAAATTGCTGAAAGATTGACAAAGGTTTCAAGTTGACGATAAGCCCTACCAAAAGAAGCTTCAAAAAGGATTCGACGGGTTTTCCCAATTTTCTTAAATTTCTTAAAATGTTTCAAAATTTTCAAAATCTTTGGTAATTGGCAAAAGGAACACAATTTATAACTCAAAGTAAAGCATCAAAATTTTGATCATCTTAAAATATGAAGCTATAAAAAGGAGTTCACAGGCTTGTTTGTCACAACTCGTTATCAAGCATTCAATTAAGGAGATCTTCTATGCAACCTAGGACCTATTGCTACTATTAGCACTTCATAGATTTCCCCACTAATTTGGATCCACACTACAAGGTAGGGCCATACTTGATTATTTGTAAATCTATCACACTTTTTCTTGCCATTCCAAAGACTTCATTACTTGGTTGCTCTAAATTTGAGGTTTCCTTAAGCTTGAAGTTGTACCTTCATGAACTACATCCACCATAACTATTTCACCTATTCTAATGAAGTCATTTCTCTTTTTGTCACTAATATCTGCACAGAACCCTAGCTCATCTCTTTTGGCTACTTCCAAAACCTCACAAAATGAAATTTGAGTACTGGGGGTATTAACATGCTTCTGTTTTGCACAAAATACTGTTTGAAGTTGGACATAGGCAGATAGGGCATTAACTTTTTTTTAATATTGAAAATCATGAACAAAATACATGATTAGATTATATGAGAGTCGGTTCAGGTTGTATCAACTGAAAGAGAGACCACACAATGTTCTGTATCAATACTACCCTCCAGACCATGCAGGGTCTTAGTCCAAAAAGATACAAAAAATAGTGTCAATTAGCACTTTTCTATTTTCTGTATACATCTATACATTTTTTCTAAAACATGCTATACATATCTGATAATCCAAAAATAAATCTTCCTATACATATTTGATAAAATAACCTGTATATACTGATATTGTC
Organism: Chamaecyparis obtusa; assembly: GCA_027943335.1. Classification (NCBI taxonomy): domain Eukaryota; kingdom Viridiplantae; phylum Streptophyta; class Pinopsida; order Cupressales; family Cupressaceae; genus Chamaecyparis; species Chamaecyparis obtusa. The sequence continues at coordinate 742,827 of BSBK01004849.1, forward strand.
ACAATATTTGCTTAACATTTTTCTGTCATCTCTTAAATTCCCAGCCAAGAGAATGTCAGAAGTTCCTGCTTCCACTGCATTGGTCATTGACATTCCAAGGAGGGTTATTTTGAAAGATCTTCATTGGATCTCACAACTTCAACTATAAGATCTTCCCCATGGTTAACATGAAATCTTAGACCCCACTGAAAATCTAGTTCACTTTCCAAAGTTTTAGGTGGATATTTTTTATTATATTGCTTTTGAAATTCAAAGTAACCCTTCATGTAGTGCCATCTGTGAAATCTGAAATCTGGTAGTGCCATTACTGGAAACAATGAAGGGTCATGTGAAATCTGGTAGTGCCATTACTGGAAACAATCTCATGATTATCACTACTTGTCGAAGGCTTTTTGTGCCTGCTCATCCCAATGGAAAGCTTCCCTCTTCGTAAAGTCTGTCAATGCTGCTCCTAGCTATGAAAATCCTTTCACAAATCTTCTGTAATAACTACATAGTCTGAAGAACCCACACAACTCTATGAGTGTCCTGGGTGGGGGCCAGTTGATGATTGCCTAAATCTTCTCCTGATGCACCTAAACCCCTTGAGCACTGATGACGTGGCCCAAGTATAAAATCTCAGTCATCCCAAATTCACATTTGGATCTCTTTGCAAACAGCGAGTGTGACTCCATGATTCCTAATACCTCATCCAAATGTCTCAGATGTTCCTTCCATGTCTTGTTGTAAATGAGTATGTCGTTAAAAAATAACAGCAAAAGCTTAACACAGTTGCTTGTTAAAGATATGGTTCATGCAGGACTGGAAAGTGGTCGGAGCATCGGTCAATCCAAATGGCGTGACCAAGAACTCGTATATTCTGTAGTGGCAGCGAAATGTTGTCTTTTGGACATCTTGTTCCCTCATGTGGATCTGGTGATAGCTAGAGCGAAGATTAACCTTGGAGAAGTAAACCGCTCTATGTAGTTCTTCCAATAGCTCATCTATCCTGGGAATGGGGTATCTATTCTTGATGGTCTTCTTGTTCAATGCCTGGTAGTCAATGGACATCCTGAGAGTGCCATCCTTCTTCTTCACCAACACTACTAAGGATGCAAAGGGACTGGAGCTGGGTTTGATCCATCCTTTGTCGAGGAGTTCCTGGATTGTCTTTTCTATCTCTTCTTTGAACTTCTTGGGATGGCAATAGCCTGTAGTGATAACAGGCTTGGCTCCCTCCTCAAGCTCAATGGTGTGTGCAAAACCTCTATGTGGGGATATACTAGGCAGAATATCTACGAAAACCAAACTGTGCCTGCCCAATACTGCCTGAAGCTCATCATCATGGTAGTAGATTTGTGGCCCACTCAAAGGTTTGGTCGAGACCAAACATTGTGTTCCCCAAATGACATCATCGTGTCTGAAGATTTCTTCCATCCATTTTTCCAAAATCTCCCTGGGACTGCCATTCGACATTCCTCTCAGTACCACCTTCTTGCTATCCACTTCGAATGAGAATTCCATCCTTTTGAAACTCTGCGTGTACTGGTCAAAGGTTCTCCATCCATTGAATGCCCAAGATGACATCTGTATCATCTAGATCTACCACAAAGAAATCATCCGTTACTGTGTAGTTTCCCATGGTAATACTTAGTTGCGGAACCAGATGAGTACATGATGTATACACCTAAAAATGGTCACCTAGACTATTAGCCCCTTTTGCTAAATCATCAATTGCTTGCTCTTGATCAAATCCTAGCTCTATCATTTATTCGATTATTTTCTATGGGCTAACCATCTTATCCTAAGTCTTTATTTATTTAAAAAGAATATTTCCTCCCCTTTTAATAAATAAAAAGCCCCCGCTTTTCCTCTTATCCTAAGTTGCACAAATAAAGCATTATTCTTATTTTATAAAAAAGGAAAAAACACTTTTTGTCTCATATGGACACAAAAGTCAACTCCTATTTTCTCATTGGAGGATATTTGTGCACAAGGATTGATTCCTCTTCAAGCTCCACCGTTGATTAAATCTTTTGCCTCTTAATCTCCATGGTCCATTCCTCCTCATTTCCTTTAAAAGGAGAGCTCTCTTCTTCATTCTAGATCCCCAACTTTTTATGCTAACTTTATGCTGCAGGATTTCTAGGTCACTTTGGAGCTTTTGAAGATTTGGAGCATTCTTAGCATCTACATCTTATTCTTGCATTCTTAGCTTAGCTTCATATTTATGCTTTTTTAGATAAGTTTCATTTCTATGCTCTAGATTAGCTCACATAGATTAATTAGCTTGGGTTGTAACACTTGCATATTTCCTTTCATAGCTTAGCTTGCATTTCCATTTCTAGCATAGCATTGCATTGCATTTTCATTCTTGATTCTTGAGGATATTGGCATTCTTGCCCTTGTCTTCATTGAATCTCCCATTGCATGGTTTACTAGCAAGGTTATAGGCTAAATAGCTCTAGATGAGAGCATTCTTAAAAGCCCTTGCACTCCATGCCTAGGGAGCTATGGATCGATTTGTGAGGGCTCATTCTTGAGTTTCCTTGCATGTAATGATCTATAGAAGTGTGACACATTTATAGCACACACATGATAGTTGATTTCCTCCCTCTATCTTGACTTCAAATCCCTCATGCTCATCCATACGCAAACCCCTCCAGGTGATGGCTGATAAGTTGATGAAGTTGAGAGTGGCCTTGCTGTCCAGCATGACTAGGACCTGCTATCCCTAGAGCATACCACGAACCCGAAACACACTGCACCTTAGAGTGCCAGCCAATGCTGCAATGACGCCCCCTCTCCTTACTAGTGTGGCAATTTTCTCCTTTAGCTTCCTCTTTTTCTTGTGGCTTAGATTCTTCATTTTCCTCCTCGCCAACAGACACCACTTCAATGTAATGGATCTTTCGTTTGCCTAAGCATTGGTGACTGGGTTCCCACAGCTCCTTACATGTGTAACAAAGCTTTCTCCTCCTGAGTTCTTGCTTCGTTGCCTCATCCAATGATGGTTTCTTGGGGTATGATTTGTTATCTTTCTCCTTCAGTGCGAGGAGTGGTTTGGAATGCATGTAACTCTTGGTAGAAGAAGATGAAGTAGCCATGTCATGTGCCTTCTTGATCGCTTGGGTGAGCATGCTAGGGTTGAACCCTTTGACCCAACCTTTCAGGGATTCCATCAACCCATCCATGAACAACATAACCAGTCTCCTCTCCGACATGTTTGTAACCAACAAAGATAGCCTCTGAAATTCTGTGATGTAACTGTCCATAGGTCCCGACTATTTCATTTGAGCCAACTCTTTGAAGTTGAGTTATGGATCCTTCCCGTCAAAGCGATCTATAAGTCTCTCCGTGAAATCGGCATATGTGGTTACTCAATCATGACCAAGGGTGACCATCCCATGGTGCCACCATTCCTGAGCGATTCCTTCGAGATGAAGTGCTACAAATTTGATTGTCTCACCCTCTGGCATTGGGTTGAGCTTGAAGTAGGTGTCTTCTTTATGTGCCCGTGCTCATGCTGACGTTGTCCCAGACCCATCAAAGGATGATAGATCTAGCTTGCTAATTTTTCGTTTGATGTCATTGTTGTAATAGTCGTGACTCCTTCTATCCGAGTATTTCATTCACAGATTTGTGTAATCTTTGAAGGATATATCTCCCTCAAGATCAACATCCCTCCAATCTTGTCTCGGCTACTCTTGCATCTCCTAGAAAGTGGGCTCTCGATCTTTGCGAGGTGCTTCTGTTCTTTGGGGAAATGTCAACATCATCGGTTGAAAATGTGAACGTTGTGTGTTTTCCCTTCCAGTGACCGATTTTTTTTGCCATGTCCATTATGATCTCCATTTGTTCTACCTTCTGCCAATCATCGCAATGTCTCCTCCATGAGATGTTGTCGTTGTTCCCCTCTGACCATGGCTTCGTTGAGCTGAGCTTGGCTTCTGGTTAACTCCCTTAACAATGTCGTAAGTGTTAGGTTCCTGTAGATCCCCCATTTTGTCCACAGAATAGTACCTCCTTCTGGTATATACTATGAGATCGTTCCACATCCACTACCTAATAGGCTGGTAGAATCATCAACTCTAATACCTACCATACAACCACCAAGGAAACTTCGTACAATCAAACCAATGTTGCTCTACCTATCGTACAACAAGGAAAACTCGTACGGTCCACCAAATGCACTTCCACTGTGCGGTCAATCTTTGTCGACTCACGTACACCCCATACAACCACCTCAACATGCTCAGCCCATTCGGCACAAATAATCCTACAATGCGGCCCAAATAGTCTCACCCTATGGCACAGTGTCTTCGTATGGGAGCTAATCTCAGTTCGTACGGTCACTAGGGATCGTCATATCGGTACAGTTCACATCGTACACTTTTTACAACTACGGTACGACAGTTCGACTATGATTTGTTATCACACAAAGAACTGCCAAGTGATAAATTGAACGCACGGTTATCCTTTGAATATATATATTAATTCAATGCACAGGATGAAAGCTATGGAACATATATTTAATCAAGAACTTGACTCCAACTTCAAATGAAGACCTTACAGATTTGGATCAAGAGGCAAAATAGGGTGAGGAGTTACTCCCACTGAAACTAAAAATATAGAATAGGGAGGATCTTGCACCTCCGAAACTGCAACAAAGCTGAACTCCAACTGCAATTTGCAAGTACAAAGAAAACAAAGAATTCACCATCCTTACAACTATACCAAACTCGGCCTTATAAATGGGCTCTGAGAAGTTTCCCGGAGGGTTACAAATGGGCCGACAAGACCAAATAATTTCTAACTAATTAATAAAAAGGGGGCCCGAAAGATATTACAATGTTCAGGGCCATACAAACAATTAATTTTAATTGAACTATTTAATTATTTTGGGGACATTACACATATGCCCAAGGAACACAAATGACATATCTCAAAGATACACATGAGATACCATAAGACACCACACTATAGAAAAGGTGAACTAAAAGGCTGACATGAGAGAATCCTAAGACATGCCAGAGAGTGTCAGCACATAGCTCCCACTCTTGAGTTATCCTGACAGTCTCCCCTTGTAGACCCCGGCCCCTAGGTGGAACTCATGTGGAACTGACAACCTTTCACGAGGACAAAGATTGTCGAATTGTCAATTAGCGCCACACAAGCCATTGGGCCTTCTCCAACCCATCCACGGTCCACACAAGATTTCACATGGCAATGGGTGAGGAAACTTAATTATCTTGATAAATGTCTAACCCAACCCAGTTCATTTTAATTATGTTTTCACTTGATTAAAACTCCACAATGGGTTATCCTGAACGGACCACTTGCCCCAACCCCCATTGCGAGCCACTCTCTCAACAATGCTCCTACAAAACTCTCCCCTATGCTCCAAATTGAAAACCAAATGAGTATAATAATCCAATAACCATAAAGAAAATCCTCAAGGTTCATCAAATCCAAGGAGCCACAAAACAAAATTTGGAGCATAGAAACTCGATCATCAATGGAATCCACAATGCCATCAAAACAAAGAGGACTTTGAAACCAATATCATGTAAACATCATAATGAGAATCTCATAGGAACTCTCCAGGTTCCATAACACAACCTTGATCTAGATACAACATAGCTCATGTATAAGCCCTCTTTTAGATCCATTCCAACAAATTGGATACATAAGATCTTGATCCATCAAATGCATATTTAGGCTCCAAGAGCCCCAATAAACCATAATACGATAAAAACATGGTCTCCAAATAACATAGTAGATCAAGAAAAATACACTCATCAACAAGTCAACATTAAACTGATTCCAACAATAAGATGCCAAGAAATATAACCATGACCCTCATGTGACCTCAATTGCACAATTAGGCCCAAAACAAACATATAGCAATAGAACTCCACATGAAAACGTCAAACTGAATTTAGAAATCAATGACCTTGAGAACCTTCCATTGAAGCATCAAATAACAATATACAAAGTTGAAATATCACATCACCCCGAGCCTCTGGTATACACAGATTAAACCCAACCCCAAACAATACTTCTTTCACCAAATAAAGATTAAAACCATGTCTATATAATCAAACAAGTCAAACACATAATGAAAATCAAACCACCAATATACACCAAGCATCTTAACTTCCAAAACATGCCCAAACATAATACAAGACAATATATAATGTCATCCATGATTAAGGAAACTAATACACAAATCAGGACAAACTCCCATCAACTAAATTTTCACTTCCTTACAAAAGACAATGTAATAATAATTGTAATATTCATAATTCATACCAGAACAACTTTCAATAGATCTTTCACTAAGAATTTAATTATAAAATCAAATGCTACACCAATACAAGGGTCAGAGTTCACAAACCCTAAAACTTGGCAACTTTCCCTAAATTGATTTGTTTCAACAATGGTTAAATGCAAAGAATATTCATCAAAGAACAAACATTAATATCTTCTATAAAATACATAATAAATCTAATAGTTTTGGTGGGATTGAAGATAACATAATTATAGGCTCTCCCTCCAATTTTATCAATATCCAATGGTAGAAATGAAAGTTATGGCTTATTGTGATATTGCTATCAGGATTCAAGTTTGTAGTTTTTTGAGTCAAACTCATTGACCCATGTTTCATGAGTAGTGGTTCACAAGAACCCATCTCTCATGAGAATGAATGGAACACTTAGCACTCATTGCATCTAGGTGATGCCCATAGAGGTGAAGCACTGGGACTTCCCGAGAGGTCATCCATCCAAGTACTACTCCAACTCGAGCGCACTTAACTAATGGGGTTGCAAGCAGAGTGGGTTTAACCATGGAGGAAACTCTATAGTTAAGTGTTCTCGAGATGGAGTAGTACTGGGATGGGTGACCTCTTGAGAAGTCCTAGTGCTTCACCTCTATGAGCATCACCTAGATGCAATGAGTGCTAAGTGTTCCATTCATTCTCATGAGAGATGGATGCTTGTAAACCACTACTCATGAAACAATGGGTCGATGAGTTTGACTTAAAAAACTACACAGTTGAATCCTGATAGCAATATCACAATTTGACTTGCTATGGAAAATATCTCCTACTTATCAAGTTATGGCTTATGTTCTAAAACTAAAAAATCCCAGTTGGGATTCAGACCTGCCTTCACTCAAACAGTTGTATCTTTCACAAAAATCCACCAAACCAATGGAAAATGAAAGCTAAGACACATACATATCTTTGATATTAATTTTAGACCTGTAAAAGTCTGTACCATGTAGAGAAACTTGACTGGAAAACCGGAACATGGGATGCACAAAAATAGTCCAATAAAAAAACATATAATAGTGTGTTAATTGAGCCCTAAAAATGAAATCAGATACCCATTTGAGATCTCCAAGTTTTCCTTCTAGAACATCAACCAATTAAAACCCTAGACCCAAATTCATGCATGAAAATAACAGATTTCCAAAAATCGGTTGGTAGAAAACCTAGGAAAACACATCAATTTTCACCAAAATGAACTCAAACTTCTAAATACTTCTAGAAATGAAAAGCATAGATACCATACATCATTAAAACATAGAAAACACTTCATATTCTATCAAATAGACAATATCATTGAGGGATTCAATCCCTTCCTGCAAAGATTCAACCAAAGGAGGAAGGAGACAATGAGAGGAAAGCAATACAGACTTGAGATGTAGCATTCAAAACCCTCTCCACTCAGAAATTTCTCTCCAAATCTCCATGAAAAGTCCAGCCAATCTCTCATCAAAGCTCCAACAAAAATTCCCCCCAAAATTGAATCCCCAGACTGAAAACTCCAAAGCTTTATAAAGATTCAAAAGAAAACTCTTCAATTCACTAAAGCCTCTTCAACTCCAGCAAAACAAATGAAGAGTCATGAAAAACACTATTCAATTCCCTGAAAAGCCAATGAATAGTCATTCACAAGAAACCAAAAGAAAAATAAGGAATCAAGCTCTTTTAATTCCTTAAAAGAAAACGAAGAGTCACACACAAGAAAGATGAAAGAAACTAAATAAATAAATTACTTAATTCATATTATTACCCAAAGCTATTTATTTAATATTTTAAATTCAAATATTTATTTCCTTTTAAATAGGAAAAATCACTCAAAAGCATTATAAATCATAATGTGTATGTATTTAATAGTTAATACCTCAAAGGTTCAAATAAATGCCTTGTTAAATTAATCTTTAACATTAATTAATGATAATTAGCATTATCTTATAACATAATCAAATAATAATTAAATTATATCAACCATTAATATTGTTAATCATGCAAGATATAGTATGATTTAGTCTTTATTTATTGATTATATTAGTACAATTTAAATAATTAATTAAATCTAATTAATTATCATATGCCGATAAAATGACAAAATGCACTTAAAACCCAAAGGTAGTCATAAGGAAGGTTATTACACAATTCTTGAGCTAGGAAGTCTCATCCCATCCTCCAGGCAGCTCCAATTGATAGTATTGCCCATCCAATTATCAAACCTACAAACTTAAACTGTATGACCTGCCTTGTCTATTAACATTGTCATATAAAAAATGTCAGAGAAATGAGTCTTGATACCAGCAATGAAGATTTCCAACCAGCATGGAGAGGTATGACCTGCACTAATGTTAACGGTATGGCCTGCAATTGACCTTCTAAATCACTTCAAACACACTTCAAAATTTCTTGATAGCAATCACTTCAAATCTGCAACTCTCAACACATTAAAAAACTCCTTTATTTAAAAACCAAAAACAACTTCAATCTGCAGCACAATGGTGGCCTCTATATGAAACCACTTAGCTAGCTAGGAGGGTTTGCATCTCTATAGCTTGCAACTTCAACAGGGTTTTAGTCCTCAAGAAGCTTTGGAAGAACTCAAGTTCAAATTATTGTTGTAACAAATCTTGCATAATTCTACTTTCTAGTTTTCAAAAATTCAAACCTTTTCTAATTTCAATCTCTGCCACAAACAATTAAGATTATTGTAAACTATATGAATAAGCTTAAACGAGTAGTCAATTACATGCATATACGATTGCTGCAAGTGACTGGTTGCACCATTAAAAATGTTGAAAACGTTTTCAAGCTAAGGCAACGACTATCAATTCCAATTATGCACTAAGAGGAAAATTGCCATTTGTTTTTTAGTGGTGTTGAACCTAATGAGTATAATAAAACTGCCTTGGATTTTGTTGAAGTTTACTCTTGTACTTGAAATTGTCCAGTGGCACAACCAATATTTTACTTGTGAATTGGCAACTGAAGACAAATGATAATGTTGGTAGTTGATATAAAACTATAACCAAGAATAAAAATACGAATGCTGCTCTCTAAAAATACTAAATGACTTGAACTGGTAAATGAATGTTCTTTATATTCACCATAGTATGGGATGCATGGATAATATAACATTGACATTCTTTGACATAGGGTCCAAGACTCCAAAGGCATCTGAAGTTTGTGTGTTTCTGTTTGTACAGTAGATCATGAATGATGGTACTTAATAATAGCTCTTCTCTATAGAAGTTAACCTAAAACTGTGCAATCTTCTTCAATTCAAGAAAGGATGCTTATGCTAGGTCTCTGCAGAACAATCTCACTACATGTGGTCAGTTGATAATTGCATGTAACAACATACAATGGATGATAATTCTTTCGATGAAAATAAATGATACACAATTCCAGATCTTAAATAGCGGTTCTTATAGTTGTCTGATGGTTTTTTCAAGGTTAGTTTCTTACACTGAAGCTTCCCCATGAGAGAGAAAAACCGTATGGTTATTCTAACAAGACAAATGCCATCTCTTGACTCCATCGCTTTATTTCCAACTACTCCATAAGTTCCAGCACATTTAACCCCCTGTTGATCCCTTATAGACTATATTGTATTTAAATAAGTATGAAATTTTATTTTTGAAAAAATGGCATTCAAGTACTATTTTAATTATTATTACAGTTTACTAACATTATAATAATTCTTTATTGTAAACATATCCATATTTTATTTGCATTTAATTATATATAATCCTCATATGTTAATATTCTAAAATTCCTACAATATGCTTTTGTAATTTCTAAGTTTGATACAATGTGTCTCTGGTGGGCTTTCTTTTTTTTCTCACTGATTGTTTAATTTGACCTTTCTTCTTTTTGGATTTGAATGGTGCCATCTGTTGCTTGCGTGTAGACGACTCATAATGATAGTGTCAAAGTTATTACTGTGTATTAAAATGTCTCTGAATAGTACAACGCTAATAAGCAGAGTCTGAGGCATCATGAAATTGTGTGGAGCCTTTTCTGTCTATAATGCATGGGACCCGAGTTGTATGATATGAAGCTTTAAAACATTTGAAAGCCTTAATGTTAAAGGCATTGTTTCCTTTCAATTTGAAGGGGTATGATTTATTGCATATCTTGGCCTCATAACAACCTGTAATACGTATTTATCACCTAAACGACTGGCTAGATACTAATTGGCTGTAATTGTGTTTCTTTGATAAGCCATTTGGACCAGGCTGTGGAATTTTAGCTTATATTTTTGCCAAAAACTGTGTTTTACAATGCTTTAATGAAAGATATCCAGGATATGATGCACTTTAATATGTTTTAAGAAATAAAAGCCGGAAGAGTAGTCTAGATATGTTCAATGAGTTTCAAGTCAATTCTGGCATTCGATATTTCTATGGGCTTTACTTGTTTCTATAAAATGGCAGAATTAACTGTTACGAAGGAATAGAGAAAATTAGTACAAATCACATTCAACAATTATAAAATCAACCACAATATTTCTCAATATGTTCAATTACAGTTGAACACACAGGAGGCATCGGTTTCCCTTTTCTGAGTGATAAATTTTATATGGCATGTATGTTGTTAATTAATGCAAAGCAGATGTTTAGCTTCACAAACCTGTGTATAATCTTATGTATTCATTCTTTGCAGTGGTAAATCATAGATTTTAAGGAGATAAGCAACATGTGTCTGCTTAACAATTAGGATTATCTGGATTGTGAAAACAGTATGCTTGTTGATTAGTTGACATGATATGAATCAGAATCTTGTTATTTACTTATAATTTCAATCAGATATTTGATTAAAATAATGTTTAATTAAGATACCATTAAAATTTTATTACTAGGAGTGAGGAAAATATGATTTTCTGGAAATGTTCCTGATATGAGTTTATGAATCAGAATCTTGTTATTTACTTATAATTTCAATCAGATATTTGATTAAAATAATGTTTAATTAAGATACCATTAAAATTTTATTACTAGGAGTGAGGAAATTATGATTTTCTGGAAATGTTCCTGATATGAGTTTCAGTATTGACCATCAACATTTACAATTCCTTAGTGGCTATATTTTCGTGCATTGCTCTTTCTTAATTCGGGTTTATCTCACTTCTGCTTGGATTCATCCATCATCATTCTGACCAGGTTACTGCTTGTAATGAATGCAACTGGAGGAAAAGTGACAAAACTTTGGAGGAGGCAGGCATGAAATTGACAAGAATTCCAAAGGTCTTGTTCACATCATTTACTCATGGTTGATTTCTTCCATTAATTGTCATAAATTTGTTTGCAGAATAATTTATACATTCTCTTTCCTTTTTCTAAATAAACAGCAGTAGACATTTCTAACACGGTGTTAATATGTAGGCACCTAAAGACTATCACCATTCACGATTACCTTTAACACGATCAACTTTCAAGATGTTGAAGAATCAAGAAATGATGCCCAACGAGTGGAATGATTATATATCTTCACTCATTTGAATAGACTGACACCTTTTGTGATTACCTTTAACAAATCAACTTTCAAGATGTTGAAGAATCAAGAAATGATGCCCAACGAGTGGAATGGTTATATATCTTCACAAATTTGATATTATAATAGGTTTTCTGTTTTATTATCCTGTATTTTTTTGGTGTAACATTGTTGACTGGAGCTGCTTCGTCTGTGTTCTTATGCACCATCCACATCTAATATCCACGATGTTATCTGTTCCATAATGTCTGTTCATATGCTGGTGAACATTATCAACTGTATATATGATTCAAAATTTTATTTATTAGAATGATTGGCTATCTTTGAAATAAATTTCCAAAAATGTTGCAATAGTTTAACTTAATATTGGGATTGGAGTTTAATTTGATTGGAGATTCGAATATATTATAGATCAAATTGCCAAGGAGAAAACAATTACTAATCATAAAGGGTAATATTGTGTTAATGTCTATTATAGTAGTGCATCACATATGCTCTGCCATAACTTTATTTCAAATTGGTGTTAATTGCATTAAAACCGTAATATTACAGCTTGATGAAAATTGGATGGGACAGAAGAACAGCCCAGGGTAATTCAATTAAGACAGTCATAAAATGCAACAATAAAAAAGTATTGCTGCATGCTGAATAAATATGCAATGAGGAAAACAAAGAAATGTGGAGATGGTCACAATCATTTGTTAGGGCAATCCAAGAGTTGGAGCAAGAATATTATCATCGAGTGCCTTCTTGTATTTATTTTGATGAGGTCTGGTGTTAGTCATCCTATATTAAGTGATAGATGACTGGTTGAGCTTCATATACTTGTCCTTGCTAAAGATGTTTCAAGTTTGGAATGGTTAACAGGTACTAACGCTAATGATAATGATAATATGCTCATTCCTGGCACATTGCAAGGAAAACTTCTTGCCTTACTGTCAAGTGTTTGTACAAATATTGTTTGTTCACATCCAATAACAAAAGCATTATAATTGCAGGATTAATCATCACAAATCTTGATGTAAACCACTTCCCCTAAGAAATAGATGGAAACTAATTATTTGTACTTCCTTTCCAAATATCGGTAAACATAAAATATGTTGAAAGCAATGTTCCAGCAGCCAAGGTGTTTCTCTCTGCCCAAAATTCCTACCCACATCATACCAATAAAGATCAAATCATTAATTACAAAAGAATGTACGTATTAGGATTGCATCCATAGAATTGAGATAATTAAGCTTTATTGCTGTTAGTATCTAATCAACTCACTGGGGTACAAGGGATCCCTAATATCATGAGATCAGGGATCCCTAATATCATGAGATCTTCCTTCATAATCATCTATTGTTTGACCAAGGGACGTGCCATTGGAGCCCACAAATGGGAAGGCATCAATTAATTATGGACACTTTTCAGAGTATACAAGTATTGAAAAGTATAATATAGAAAACTAATTCCTCTATATTTGGGCAAATATTACAATATAACTGTGTACATCTACCCCCCTCTCTAAGCAAGCCATATTCTTTGTCGAAAAAGACTAGTACAATAACTCAAATTATGAAGTTGGAAGTAGGATGGGAAAACCTTCTTGGTTACTAGTCTTGTTTAGCAAATCTCAATCCTAATGATGGATCATGGAGTATGATCTGAAATGTTGATGTTAAAAACTTACACACGATCTTTCTCAGAAGCATAACAGCAACATTTCATGGATTGTGGAAACCTTCTATCTTTAAACCTCAAATTTTCAACACCAATTTGCATCTTCATAACCTTTATGCAATCAACTTTTGTGTGCTACCATGTCAGCCGTCTCCCTGTACATGTAAATTTGTTATCTATTGTGCGTGATTTGTTTCTTCAGCTCGGGTTGCTATAGTTTGGTAATCTATTTTATGGAATACAAAGGTTTCAAGGTTTGCTCAGTGCACATAAGAGGCAATCAAGGCCATACATAGATATGATCGAAGGCCTATGTTTGATTCTAGTGGACAACTCTCTAGATGAAGTTGTAGTTGTGTGTTGAAGCTTTATGAGATAGAGATGGGCAATTGCAAAGACAAAGAAAGATGTAAAATTAAATAGTAAAATGTATTATTATCTATTTGTTGACTTGTATGGCATGCCCTTGAGAAAGGTGCATGATTACCATTTGCCTATCACTATTACATTGATTGTCTAATACTCATTGTCACACAAAATGCATTTTTAGAATCTTCTAGAATGATACTTGAAATAGTGTGGTATGAATTTGTGTGAATTGGATGTAGTTTGGTTGAGAGATGCATTGGATCATGCCACAACATGGTAGAAAATGCAAGATGTTTGATGAGTTAATGATTTTTGTAGAAGTGTTTGGCTTTGTGTAGGTTCTCTATGCCATCACAATAGTATTCCCAACATTTGTTAGAGAGTCTAGGATGATCTTTGTATTCTCACAAGCATCTGGGAGATGCTCTAATGTATTGCAGACCACTAAAGTGTTCATGTGCTTATTACAAACTATGAGAATGTTCTTGTTATTGCAAGTGCATAACTAGTGAATGTCTTGGATTAGTCATCTCTCCCTATGATTTGATAGGCTTGATTGCATCGAGTTTAGGGAGTAGGTGCAAAGCCTTAACTTCTAGTTGCTCAGTGAAGTAGTTGTCTTGTCGTGGAAGTTGATCCTTTGGAACAACTTTAGAGACATGCATAAAATAGTATTTGAAACAAGGTTTGTAGAATATGATTTATCCATGTTGCAACATCTTATTCTTCAAGTGGATGTAAGGTGAAGAATGCCAATCACGCACAATTGTATGAAACGATCTTCATTGGAGTTGGTGTAGCAAGTGTTGAGAATGTAGCCATTTTAGGAATATAATCTCTTATTGGCCATTGTCACAACTATGTTGTGAGGAATGGTGTTGTACACATACTTTTGACCATATATGTGGCAGATCTCCATTGATACTAAATCCTAGACTATATTCTCTTGAAAATGTTGAGTACGCATGAAAAATAACATGAGAGAATTATGCTTATGTACCTAAGTGTTGCAAGCAATAAACCACCTAGTTTGTGGGGTTGCAAGAGAAACAATGGTTGATAGCTTCAATTTTGTTGTGCCAAATCCAAAACTTGATTGCATTAAATGAAAAATCATTTTCAAATTGTCATTTGTGTCAAAAACAAAAATCAAGCTATGAAATGGTCAACTAATTCTTACCCCAACTGAGATTGTTGCTAAGATTGTTGTTACCCCAAGTGATATTGATACCGAGCAATGGAAGGTATGTAGAAGAATTGGATTAGTTGTTATGTTGTCAAGCTTATTGATTTACCAATTTCAAGTTGTCATATAAATTTGAAATATGTGATGTTGAGTACAGAAATGGTTGGTAAAGATAGAAGATGAAATGAAGAAGTGATGTTAATTATGTGAGCTTAAATGAGCAATTGTTGAATTAGTCTATGACAAGGTAATATTGATTTGATTGTTTTACATGATTTGATGAAGTGTTAGAATGATGCGCAAGTCAGTTATGTTGGTCGGTAATAAATGATTGAAGTTGTGAAAGGAAAAGACAAGGAATCATTGTGTTCTATTGAGCTGAAAAATGGTTGTCGATAAGTAAAGATATTGGTAGGATATAATTAACCAAGAAGTTGATAACCGAGGAAGATGTTAACCGAGTAAATGATAATCGAGAAGGTAGACTTAATCGAGAGGATGAAGTAGTTCGGTTAAACAAGAAATCAATTAAAAAGATGACATCGAGTGAAGATCTGGAGTGATCTAGAAGATTCTAAGGAAGGAACAAAGTCAGTTAATTAAATCAACGCATAAAAAATGTTAGGTACAGATAAATGGTGAAGATTTAATGATTGGTTTGAGATTCAAGAAAAGTTCAAGTTCCAAGGTGAAGATACAGCTAGCAAGATTCGTAAAACATTTTACCGAGCTACAGATACATTGAATTTGGATTGAGATTTGATCGAATGGATGAGATTAAGCAGCAAAAGGAAAAAATGTCTATATAAAGGATGATCAAGATGATCATATTGCTAATGTTGAATTGCTGATTTACTGATAGCTAGAACAGATAGCTGAATAAGTATACAAGGGTACATCGAGAAGAACAGAGTTGAAGAAAAGTGTGAATCAAGTGAAGGAAAGTGATGAGATGAAGAGTAAATGTTGATAAACCAGAAAGGAAGAGTTTGAAGAAGACAAATGAGCAGAAAGGAGATCTGAATAAGCAAAGGTAGTTGCATATTCTATCAGATCATTTCACTATTACTTTCTAACCATTATAGCAGAAAATCTCTTAACTGAGTGGATTTAACAGTCCTATTTTTAAATCCTTTATAAGGTGGCATTCTAATGAATGTTCTAAGTCCTCTAATAAGGCCACTCATTATAGGGTGACAGATCTAGTTGATCTTTGGTGAAAATGATCCCCTAACAGGGTCACATCTAACAAATGTGTTTTGTAATCTTTAACATGATTGACTTTTAACCGAGCTCACTTCAAAAGAGTGAATTATTTTGTGGGCGATAATTTCCGTAGTGATTTTTACCTAAATTGGGTTTTGACGTTAAATACTGGTGTTAATGTGTGATTGAATGCTTTGCATGTTATTTTTTGATTATCTGATGCATATTATTGTGATCAGTTGAATGATTAAATATGATTATTAAGATTAGTTACTAAGAAGGTATTAAGGTTGAAAATTGTTAAAGGACCTAAGATAACTGATTCTATAATTGATTCACCCCCCCCCCCCCCCCCCTCTCAGTTATCCAAGAATTGGTATAAGAGCATTTGGTGCTTAGAAGTAAAAGTTTAAAAGACTTAAGCCAAAGATCTGAAGATGTATAGGAGATAAGTACCGAAGTTGAACAAGGAGAATTTCCCTACATGGAAAAGTAGGATGAAGTTACATCTATCTGGAATTGGAGATTTTGCACACTACTATTTGGTAAATAACTACACTTCGTCGCCTACTGGACCTATGACAATTGATCAAATGAGAGATGAGATGGAACACAACTCGGTAATGATTGAGATTGCTTCTTCCCTGATCGATGTTGAATTTAATGACATAAAGGATTGCGCTACATCAAAAGAAATGTGGGATAAACTTGTTGTTATGGAGGTGATATGCATGTACAAAAGATAAAGGTTGATAGTCTCAGAGGAAAATTTGATGAGATGAGAATGTAAGAAGGTAAAAACATTGCATAACATAGTTTTAGAATCAAGGAAGTGGTAAGTGCTATCGAAGGTGTTGGTGGAACTATAAATGAAGAAGATGTGGTAAGCAAAATTCTTAGAACTCTCTTACCTAAATATGTTATTCAAGTCTCTGCTATTCAGGAATTGAGATCCATGCCTAGTAATGTTGTTACTTGTGATGCTTTGATCAGTAAGTTGACTGCATTTGAGCTTAGTAACTTCGATAATAGTTTACCGAAGATAGAAACAATTTTTAAATCATCTCTAACCATTGGTAATTCAAGAAGAGAGAGACATTCACTATAGTTTAGGTGGAAGTGACTATGACAATATATTATCCGAGGAAAAAGCACAAGAATAATTGGAAGCACTGCTGACAAGGAGGTTACTGAGAGGAAAAGGAAAGTATAAAGGTAAATTGCCTCTAAAATGTTTTAACCGCAACAAGATCCGTCATATTGCATCTAGGTGTCCTGATAATGACATGAATGATAAGAAGAATAAGGAGAACTGATACCAAAGTTTAGAGACTACAAGGACAAATGAAATAAATCATGCTACCTAGCTAAGGAAGGACTAACTGAGGATGAATCTGATGACACAGAAGAAGGTAAGGAAGTGGTTTATGTTGCTATGAAGGATGATTCAGAAGAAGAAAGGTATGAAGATGAAAAAGTCCTTATTTCACAAATTAGTAAATTTGACACATGGATTATTGACAGTGGTTGTTCACATCATATGACTAGTGATATTGATAAGTTTGAAAACTTAGAAGAATATGATGGAAGATTTGTTAGATTTGGAAATGATGCTTCATATTCTATAAAAGGAAAGGGATCCATCATGTTGAATGAAAAGATTAAGTGTGATGATGCTTATTGGGTTCAAGGACTAAAGTACAACTTGTTGAGTGTTGCATAACTGAATAACACAGGTCACCGACTGAAATTTCAGAACCGAAAGGTGAAGATCTATGATGTTGCTGGAGATTTGATTAGCACTCGTGAACAATCCAAAGATAACTTATTTTATCTAAACTCTAATGCAAATATGTCTGATTGCAAGAAGTGAAGATGCTTGGTTATGGCATAAAATATTTTGTCATGTAAATTTTGATAACGTGATCAAGGTTAGTAAGAAGAAAAGAGTCAAAGGTCTACTGAGATTGATCAAGCCAGATAAAGTTATTTGTAAGGAATGTCAGATTGGTAAGATGACAAAATCAAGTTTTTCAAGCAAGTCTTACTCATCTAATTGTATATTGGAGTTAGTTCATACCGATCTCTGTGGCCCTATGAGAATACAAAGTTATTATGCTGATTAATATTTCTTTTTGTTTGTTGATGATTACTCAAGGATGATGTATGTAATGTTTCTAAAAGAAAATTTTGATGCATTCCAAATGTTTAAATGATACAAGGCAAGAGTTGGGATGGGAACAAGTAACAAACTGAAGTGTTTAAGATCAGATAGAGGAGGTTAATTTATCTCTGATGAATTTACTATCTTCTACAAAGAGAATGGAATCAAAAGATAGCTCTCTACACCGAGAACTCCACAATAGAATGCCATAGCTGGAAGAAGGAACAAATCAATAGTTGATTGTGCAAGAACATTGTTGATTGAGAAAAATGTTGCACAAAAATTCTGGAGAGAAGCCATTAGTACTATTGTTTACACCCTCAACCGAGTTCAACTGAAGAAAGGTACAAATAAAAATCTCTATGAATTCTGGTACAAGCATACACCTAATGCTATCTATTTTAAAATCTTTAGAAGTAGGTGTTACATTCTGAAAGATGCTAGAAACAGAAAGTTTGATTCTAAAGGAGATGAAGGTATATTCCTAGGATACTCCAAAAAGAGAAAAGCTTATAAATGTTTGAATAAGACTACTAAAAAAATTGTGGAAAGTACAAATATAAGGATTGATGAGTTTGTAGATAAATATAGAGATAGGAAAAAGGAACTAGAAGATTATCAAAGATTTGTATATGTACAGGAAGAAGTTTCTGATACTTTACTCGAGCTGCAAGAAGAAATTGAGGAACCAGGTAAACCTCTACCAAGAAAATAAAATGCTGAAGAACAGAGAACCAAGCCAATACTAGAAAAGTATGTCAGAAGGAACCATTCACCAACTCAAATAATTGGAGATAAGAATGCAAGAGTCATGACAAGAAGTAAGTTGAGAGACAATGCATGTTTGATTTCTAAATTTGAACCTAGATTAGTCAAGGATGCACTTGAAAATGAAGATTGGGTTAATTCAATGAAAGAAGAGATTGATCAGATTGAAAATAAAAATACTTGGTCACTGGTACCGAGATCCTAGGATAATAATGTTATTGGTACAAAGTGGATTTTTAGGAATAAACTAAATGAAAATGGAGATGTGATAAGGAATAAAGCTAGACTTGTATGTAAAGGATATGCTCAGGAGGAAGGTATTGACTATGGTGAGACATTTTCCCATGTTGCTAGATTAGAAGGTGTGAGAATTATACTTGCATACGTTATTTATAAAGGTTTCAAAGTTTATCAAATGGATGTGAAGTCTGCATTTTTGAATGGAATACTGGAAGAAGAAGTGTACATTGAACAACCAGAAGGATTTGTTGATAAAAGTTAAAAAATGGTATGTAAACTACACAAGGCATTGTATGGTTTGAAACAAGCACCGTGAACATGGTACAAAAGACTCCACTCATATCTAATGAGAATAGGTTTCATTAGAACTAGTGATAACAATAATGTGTACTTGAAAAGAGAATATGAAGATAAGGTATTACAAGCTAAAATCTTTGTTGATGATATCATATTTGGAAGAAATGAGTCAATGTGTAGATCATTTGTTGATGAAATGATGAAAGAAAATTTGAAATGTCAATGATTGGAGAGATCAAATTCTTCATTGGATTTCAAATTCAACATATTAAGGATGACATATACATAACATAGTCAAAGTACATCAAAGAGATCCAAATTTTTTTTGGGATGGAAGACTCAAGACCAGTTGGTACACCGATGATTACTGGATGCAAATTCTCAAAAGAAGATGACTCTACTGAGGTGAATGAAACTCTGTATAGATCCATGATCGATAAGTTACAATATGTTTTTCATAGTAGGCTTGATATTGCTCACGTTGTTGGTATTGTGGCAAGATTTTCTTTTAATCTTAAAGAGACACATGATTGTTGTGAAGAGAATCTTTAGATATCTGAAAGGAATTGAGGACTATGGTTTATGGTACAAAAAGGATGGAGATTTTGAATTGAAAGTGTATACTGATGCTGATTGGGAAGGTAATGTGGATGACACAAAAAGTACAAGTGGATGAACTTTCTTCTTAGGAGAAAGATTAGTGACATGGATAAACAAAAAACAAAGTTGCATTTCACAGTCAACTGATGAGGCAGAATATGTTGTTGCAATCAATTGTTCTAACATTGTGTGGATAAAAGAACTACTTGAAGGGATACATGAGGAGATAGATGGTCTTGTGACGATCTATTATGATAATACTAGTGCTATAAATATTTCAAAGAATCCAGTGATGCACTCAAAGACAAAGCATTTATCAATCAAGTATCATTATTTGAGAGAACAAGTACAAAATAAATAAGTAAAACTAGAACATGTAAAATCTAAGGAACAACTTGATATATTCACAAAGTCATTATCTAAGGATACTTTTGAGTATCTCAGAGGTAAATTAGGGGTCATTCCCCTATGTAATGTTCATTAGAGAAAGATGTGGGTTGTATCAATTCATGCTTTATCAGATTATCGATTTGTGAGTTGATGCAGATGTTCACTCTTTAGGAGCAACCTAAAGTTGTGAGAAAGATACGAGGAAATAGAAGTAATTGTTACAAGAAAGGTGCAAGGTACAACTAAAAGGATTGAGGCTTTGTAGGTACCTTTGGCATTGTTTTCAAAGGGGGAGAAGAACTATTGAAGGAAGACAAGACACCCAAGGAGGAGAGATGTTAATCAAGGGAGATATTGACTAATGAGAGATATTGACTGGGGAGAGCTATTAATGAGGAGAGATGACTATGCAAGAAGAAAGGGGGAGAAATCAAAAGAATGAAGATTACTGGCATTTGATGGTATATTTCAGATATGAGATGAGATATATAAATTGTGTTTCCATCAATGCTAAAGGGGGAGATTGTTACCCCAACTGAGATTGTTACTGAGATTGTTGTTATCCCAACTAATATTGATACCGAGAAATGAAAGGTATGTAGAAGAATTGGATCAATTCCTATGTCGTCATTGATGTCAAACCTATTGACTTACTGATTTCAAGTTTCCATATCAATCTGAAGTATGTGATGTTGAGTAAAGAAATATTTGGTAAAGATAGAAGATGAAATGAAGAAGTGATATTAAATATGTGAGCTCAAATGGGAAATTGTTGAATCAGTCCATGACAAGGTAGTATTGATTTGATTGTTTTACATGATTTCATGAAGTGTTAGAATGATGCACAAGTCAGTTATGTTAGTCGGTAATAAAGGATTGAAGTTGTGAAAGGAAAAGCCAAGGAATCATTGTGTTCTATTGAGATGGAAATCATTGTTGGTAAGTAAAGATATTGGTCGGATACAGTTAACCGAGAAGTTGATAACTGAGGAAGATGTTAATCGAGTAAATGATAATTGAGAAGGTAGACTTAACCGAGAAGGTGAAGTTGGTCAGTTAAACAAGAAATCAATTAAAAAGATGACATCGAGTGAAGATCTGGATTGCTCTAGAAGATTCTAAGGAAGGAACAAAGTCAGTTAATGAAATCAACACATAAAAAATGTTAGGTATACATAAATGGTGAAGATTTAATGATTGGTTTGAGATCTAAAAAAAGTTCAAGTTCCAAGGTGAAGATATAGCTGGCAAGATTCGTAAAAAGTTTTATCGAGCTACAGATACATTGAATGTGGATTGAGATTTGATCGAATGGATGAGATTAAGCAAAAAAATGAAAACTTTTCTATATAAAGGATGATCAAGATGATCATATTATTGATGTTGAATTGTTGATTTGTTGGTAGCGAGAACAAATAACCGAATAAGTACAGAAGGGTACACCGAGCAGAACCAAGTTGAAGAAAAGTGTGAATCAAGTGATGATATGAAGAGAAAATCTTGATTAGCTAGAAAGGAAGAGTTTGAAGAAGACAAATGAGAAGAAAGGAGATTTGAACAGGCAAAGGTAGTTGCATAGTCTATAGATCATTTCACTATTACTTTCTAACCATTATAGCAGAAAATCTCTTAATCGAGTGGATTTAACAATCCTATTTTTAAATCCTTGGTAAGGTGGCATTCTAATGAATGTTCTAAGTCCTCTAATAAGGCCACTCATTATAAGGTGACAAATCTAGTTGATCTTTGGTGAAAATCCCCTAACAGGGTCACATATAGAAAATGTGTTTTGTAATCTTAAACAAGATTGACTTTTAACCGAGTTCAGTTCAGAGGAGTGAATTATTTTGTGGGTGATAATTTCCGCAGTGGTTTTTACCCAAATTGGGTTTCGATGTTAAATACTGGTGTTAATGTGTGATTGAATGTTATTTTTTGATTTTCTGATGCATACTATTATGATCGGTTGAATGATTAAATTTGATTATTAAGATTAGTTACCTAGAAGGTTTTAAGATTGAAAATTGGTAAGGGATCCAAGATAACTGATTCTATAACTGATTCACTCCCTCTCAGTTATCCAATAGTAACAAATTTTAGTTATTTCAAATTGTTAAGTGTTCATAATTTGTATATATTGATTAATAATTACTAGTTGTATTAATAATTTTAATTTTAATTATTATTTAAAATAATTTTTAATTAACAATTTATTATTTTATTATTTATCAATATTTTTATATTATTTATTAATATTTTTAAAAAGTAATGAATTTAATTAAATAATTATTAATCATTAATTATTTTCAATATTGTTATCAATCTAAGATTGTTTAAAAAAATGAAAAGGTTTAAAAAACAAAGGAAAAGTAAAACGGGAAGAAATTTAAAAAGGTAAAAAATAAAAAGTGAAAAGTTGAAAAAGAAAAAGTAAAAAAAAAATCTTGAATCACTCTTTGAAGCTTCTTTTGAAGGGGGTCTTGAAGCTCTCCTTGAAAGCCCTTGTCTTAGGGTTAAATATAATTTTTAAATTTTTATATATATTTTTCAGGAAAGAAGTGTTCATTTTTGTATTCTTTAAATATTCAAATTGTGAGAATTTTCTTTTTAGCAAAGGAGTCAATCTATAGAGCTTTACAAGGGTTTTAGGGGTGAGTCGTGAAGGTTCACTACAATATTTGGGGTCGAATTTCGACAGTGGGTAGCGACAACACTATCATTTGTGTGTGATTTTTGTATTTTTTTTGCAAGTGCCCCCAATGCTGTCATAATAGCGATGGAGCCGTCGTAATTTCAACACCTGTGTGATTATAAACAAAAAAAAGAAAAAGAAATGCTCATTTCTAATTTTCATAAATCCGAGCTACGTGCGCGAAGAGGACGAAGTCAAGCTAGGCAAGCAGAGGTAGGTGTTTATTTGGATCTTTGATCATTCCATTTGCATCATGCTTTACTTCCATTGATGATTATTTACTTTCTCAAGGCCGCGGGCCTGTGACTATTTCTTCCTTTTGTATATATCTTTGATTTGGTTATTGACACAATATTATAATGCTCACTGTTATATTTTACTTGTTTGGATCTTTGAGGACCCATGTTTAACACTAGGGCATTATTGTTGGATCCTTGTATTTTTATTATCTACTTGTGTGCTGTGATGACCTAGGGCATCTACGATTAACTATTACTTGTTTTCAATTTATCGTATAATTGACTATCGGGCTAGGGCATCATTATTTTCTTCCATTGATGATTATATACTATACTTGATTGCTCAAGGCCATGGGCCTGTGACTGTTTCTTCCTTCTGTATATATTATTGCTCAATTTGATTTGGTTATTGACACAACATTATAATGCTCACTACTATATTTTACTTGTTTGGATCTTTGAGGACCCGTGTTTAACACTAGGGCATTATTGTTGGATCCTTGCATTTTTATTATCTTCTTGGTGTGATGACCTAGGGCATCAATGATTAACTATTACTTGTTTTCAATTTATCGTATGATTGACTATCGGGCTAGGGTATCATTATTTTCTTCCATTGATGATTATATATTGTACTTGATTGGTCAAGGCCGCGGGTCTGTGACTGTTTCTTCCTTCTGTATATATCATTGCTCAATTTGATTTGGTTATTGACACAACATTATAATTCTCACTATTGTATTTTACTTGTTTGGATCTTTGAGGACCCGTGTTTAACTCTAGGGCATTATTGTTGGATCCTTGCATTTTTATTATCTGCTTGTTGTGATGACCTAGGGAATCAATGTAACTATTACTTGTTTTCAATTCATTGCATGATTGACTATTAGGCTAGGGCATCATTATTTTCTTCCATTAATGATTATATACTGTACTTTATTTCTCAAGGTCGTGGGCCTGTGACCGTTTCTTCCTTGTGTATATATCATTGCTCGATTTTATTTGGTTATTGACACTACACTATAATGCTCACTGTTGTGTTTTACTTGTTTGGATCTTTGAGGACCCGTGTTTAACACTAGGGCATTATTGCTGGATCCTTGCATTTTTATTATCTTCTTGTTGTGATGACCTAGGGCATCAATGATTAACTATTACTTATTTTCAATTCATTACATGATTCACTATCGACTCATTTCTAATGTACAAACATTCCAATCCTTAGTGAGTACACATTATGATACTCGCTAAGCCTTACTTTTAGTTCATCATAAGGATTGGTACTCACTAAGAAAAAGACATGAAAGTAGCCAAGTCTATGCATCATATGTTCTTCCAAGATGATGTGCATAGACTTGGCTACTTTCATGTCCACTATGATGCATAGAATCCTACTTTGATGCTAAGAATCTTGAATAACCTCTTCCCAATGTCGTATTCAGTAAGGGCAAATCTTTTAGTTCATTGTGAGACACCGAATACTAATCACATTCTTCCCTTTGGATCAATACATGGATCCTCTATACTGACTACACAACACTTCCTTACTGCTTCACAAGTACCTTTAATGGTCAAAGCACTCCCTATTTGTCATTCCCAAATCTCCTACTCTCCTAAACACATTCCTAGCCTCCAGCTTATTCTAGACAATAGGATTTTCCCATACATCAACCCTTTCCACTTCTACTCCATACCCACCAAGTTATCAAGGACTCTTATGTCCTTTTTTAATGACTGTCTATGACAGTCCTAGTTACCTCTACAACTTGACAATCTACTATCCTTTCTTAGACTCACAACCATTATCTAGGGTATTATGGCATTACCTAGACTACCATACACCTTCCTTCAAATGATTTTAGTAAAAATATTCCAAATTATTTTGTGGACAAAGCCTTTTTCCTAAATCTATCTCTGTATTCCAGTCCCATAGACAGTCACAATCACTTTTCACTGTGACAAAGAACTTATTAAAGTTTATCCCTTTCCAAATCTCTATCTTCTCATGCCATGGTACCTTAAATGATATCATGCCCTTATTAATTAAACAAATAAATTAGTCACAACTTCAGGACTATCCTAATTATGAAAATGAACAATACACCCTTAGAAACAAGGTTTGAAAACTTTTGGAATGACTTCCCATAATGTACATGGGGGTGTCTAACACAACATCCAACCTAGAGGCTTCAAGGAACACAAATAAATAATGAACTTACAAAGATAAATACTTCTGATTACACTATGATCAAATAATAGAAAATGAACATGCAAGGGGGACAATACCTTCAAGGATTTGGTAAGGGTATGTAGACAAGTATAGATTTCAAAGGAAACAAATATGATTTTTCCAAACCATACAAAACTTTCTTAGAAGGAACACATAACTTGTGATTAGACCCAACCAAAAACTTTTATTATCACTAATCTGATCAGATAGTTTAGGACTAATTTGTTGTAATTAGAGAAAAAGTGGACCATTAAACATTGGATAAGAGATTGGGGATGCTATTTTAGAGTACTTTCAACCTTTTGTCTACACTATGGAACATTGGGAACACTTAGAAACATTCCCCCAATTCTTTATTGTGTCAACTGTTACTATCAACATTCTTAAAACAATGAAATAAAACACAAAAGAAAGACATTTAAAGGAATAACTTAACTATACTCTACTCTCTCATATTTGATTCCATTGATGATTAATTACTGTATGTGATTGCTTCCATTGATCATTATTTTCTTCCATTGTTTATTATTTACTGTACATGATTGCTCAAGGCCACGGGCCTGTGACAGTTTCTTCCTTTTGTATATACCATTGCTTGATTTGATTTGGTTATTGACACAACATTATAATGCTCACTATTGTATTTTACTTATTTAGGTCTTTGAGGACCCGTGCTTAACTCTAGGGCATTATTGTTCGATCCTTGCATTTTTATTTACTGTTTGTTGTGATGACCTAGAGCATCAATGATTAAATATTACTTGTTTTCAATTTATCGCATGATTGACTATGTATGGCTTGATTATGAACATCCATGACTATAGATGAGGATAAACAATATGATATCATGCATTACTTAGATCCCTTGGATCTAACCCCATTTCTTTCCTTCTTGCAGGTTCTGGATCAACTAGGAGCACACTGGATTCACACCCTGGTCATCCTTCCATCATCTCTTCAGGCAATGTCTGGTACCCTATTGTTTATGGTCATTTACTCATGTATGTCTGTATTCAACCTTATCTTTATAGGATTTGGCTATGCTCACGGCCTATGTGAGCCCAAATTTGCTGCTGTATCATTATCATTGTTGCTTCATTATGCCCATTTGAATGCACCTATTCTTATGATCTTCATATCTCATGAAGCTAGGGCATTATAGATTTACTAATTGCATGATCATAACCAATAGCACATGAAGCAAATGGAATGATCAAAGAGCCAAATAAACACCCACCTCTAATTTTGTACACTTTCCATCATCAAAAATCCATCCACAAAGCTCGGTTCTATCAAACTTCTTAACTCCTTTACCTTTCCAGTAATACTCAAAATCTTATCTGATGAATCCACATAAGCATAAGAGTAACCAATATGATCTTATAATCATAAGAATCAAGTTCAATGTAAAGAAAATGTGTTCACACATAGAACACATGTAACATAGTCTCAGCTATAGTCAACAAATATAGACTCAGCTATAAAAGAAAGTATGATCCATACATACACAATAAGCCACTAAAGTATGCTTCATAAGCATAAGAGTAATCACATAAGTCTCACCACATAAGAGTAACCAAATTGTTCCAACATATAACCAAGTGCAATGTGATCACAACAAGATGCAATATAGTTCCCTCTATAAATAAATGTATTCACACATATATATGATCAATAGAAAAGCATATATAAAGGATAACATGTATCCATATAAAGTATGCTCCCATGCATTCTTTAACCAATAATGTATGCACTTATGCTTCAATAAAGAAAATAATTAATCAGTTATACTAACAATCAGCTGTGTATGTTCCCATATATAAAACTCCCTCTCAAATTACAATTCCCTCTCAAAGTGCAAAGAGCTCAGTTTCAGGTTCTTTTATCTCCACAAATTAGGATGCTTGAAGGTTGTTCCTCTCAGGACAATTTACAGCTATGTGACCAAACTTCTCACACTTATAGCATTGAGTTTTAGAGAATTCCCTCTTGAAGGGTTTATTCTTCTTAAAGTTCTTCCCTCTTCCCTCTTTGTCCTTTGAACTTCCTTCTGTATGCACCCTAAAATGGTCACCTAGACTTTGGGCCCCCATAGAACAATTTATCAAATCCCTGAATCAATATTTTTAAAAATCAGCATTTTTTCAATTATATCAATTTCCTTGATCAAATCCTATTTTATCATTTATTTGATTATTCTGTGGGTTAACCATTTTATCCTAAGTCTTTATTTAATTAAAAAGAATATTTCCTCCCCTTTTATTAAATAAAAAGCTCCCACTTTTCCTCTTATCCTAAGTTGCACAAATAAAGCATTATTCCTATTTTATAAAAAGAAGAAAAAACTCTTTTTGTCTCATATGGACACAAAAGTCAACTCTTATTTCTCATTGGAGGATACTTGTGCACATGGATTGCTCCTCTTTCAAGCTCCACTGATTAAATCTTTTGCCTCTTAATCTCCATGGTCCATTCCTTTTCAATTCTTATAAAAGAAGAGCTCTCTTCCTCGTTTGCATATCAAACTTTTATGCTAATGTTATGTTGCAGGTTTTGTAGGTCATCTTGGAGCTTTTGAAGATTTGGAGCATTCTTGGCTTTTGCATCTACATGCTATCATAGTTTCATTTCTTGCATTGTCATGGCATTCATAGCTTCATATTTAGTTTAGTTTCCTTTATGCTTTAGATTACTTCATCTAGCTTAATTAGGAGGCTTTGTAATACTTTCATTTCATTTCATAGCTTAGTTTGCATAGCTTGCATTTTCATTCATAGTATAGCTTTGCATTGCATTTCATTTTGATTCTTGGGGATATTGGCATTCTTGCCCTTGTCTTCATTTTAATCTCTCATTGTGTGGTTGACTAGCAAGGTCATTAGCTTAATAGCTCTAGTTGAGAGAAAATTTTAAATAATCTTGCAACTCCATACATATAGAGCTCTAGGTTGCTTTCTAAGGTTTCCCCTTCATGGATTCCCTTGGATATAATGACTTAGAGAAGTGCACTATTTGAGATGTACATTTTTTACGCCCACCGTGGGGTAGAGCATTGTTGTTTTGTCCTTAATTTGCTGTATTTTCATTAATTTTTCATCAATTTTTAGTTTCATTTTCAACTCTCTAGTTTTTCAGTCTCAGATTATCGCATGATAGTTTGCCAGTATTGCGTGATAGTTTTTGTATGGTGGTGCGATACTTTACTAGTTAAAGTATCGCGCTATTTGAGACATTTTATTGCACTATTTGGAACATTCTGTCACCTAAAGGTACAGTAAAGTATCGCCCAAAAATATATTATCGCCCCAGTATACTGTAAAATATCGCGTGATATTTTTGGTGATTGTACTGTCGCCTGTACCCGGTAGTGAGTTGTTTCTTGATCCTTTCTTGCCGAGTTTTGATCTAATTAGCTTGCTGGTTTAGTTTGTTGTGGTTAGTCAGATTTAATTTGTAGATTTCATTTAAATTTTGATTTTGCTAACCATTGTGGGGCTAACAAGTTGTCGTTGTAGGTGCCTTTTGCTTGAATATTTGCCAAAAAATTACATGCGCAAGGGCTACTAACAATTTTTGTAGGGCTGCCCAAAGCATAAAAAAAAGTGCTTGTTGTTTATTTCATTTCAAGTGTGGCAATTACTAGTTGTTTCATTTCATAGGAACATAATATCTTGTTGTAGGAATTCTTGGGTGGTAGGAGAAGTATGCTCTTCACCCTTGTGGTGAACTAGAAAATCTTGACCCATCTTTGGATTTTGAAAGCAAGAGGGTAATTGAACATTTGCTTGGTGTGTTTGGGAGAAAACTTTGAGATAGGGGAGTATGCTCTTCACCCTTGTGGTGAAACAAAAACCTTGAACCTCATAAGTTGATCCACTCTTTGTTTAGATCTTTAGAATCCTTTAGTGGGCCTACTCTTGAGCAATCAAGAGGAATGACTCAAGTGGGGACAAGCCTTTTGCCAGCTATTCCAACCCACTATAAACTCAAGGCTATCAAGGACACAAAACCTTGGTAGACGTAGTTCTTGTCTTCGTTTGATGTGAGTACTTATGGGATTGTGACCATGAGGAAAGTGTTGAGCAAGAATGCTTAAGGTACTCTTGAGGCCATGAGGTCCTAGTCCTTTTTGAGGAGCAAGAGGGGTGCTACGAACGGAAGCCCTTACTAAGAACCATAGATAGAGGCCACCCTATTTTTTTCGCTTAGCTTCTTGGTGCAAGGATTGATCCAAGTGGAATAACCTAGATCACCCCAAGATTACTCACCATCTGTGTTCCTTTGGTTGTGTCATTGGCACTTCCACGATAAAGCCAATATCTATGTGGGAAACCACTTTGTATGAGGCAATGGAGCATCAAGTGTGGGCCAAGTTGTTAAGTATTGAGCCATTGTCTTTTTAGGCTAGAAAGTGCTTGAAGTGTTCTCATTGTGACATACCCATGTAAACGTTCTTGCATATTCAACATCACGATAGTGTTCATAGGATTTTTCAATTTTGATATCACAATTGCTTATCTTGGAAAAGTTGCTTTTGCCCTTGTTTCAAGTGTTTGCACACATGTTTGATCACCTACTGTTTGCAAACCTGTCAATTTACTGCTATTACTGTGATTGAGATCGAAAAAAACCAACCCTCAAACTAAAATTTGGACCAAATTGCCCTTAAAACTGAGATTTTTAACACTCACTGGTCAAGAATCGTATGACACTGGAACAATATCGCACCTTGTACTGAGAAATATCATGCGATAGTTCACCACTGGAAGACTATCACACCGCTTGCCTGGAAAGTATCGCTCGGGCTGTCTGGAAAATATCACCCTACTTAAAGGGAACTATCGCCTGGTCTGAAACTGTCACCCTGTTAGCCTGGAAACTATCGCACAATGAACATTTGGCTATCTTGTGAGCTATCTTACGATTATCTTTCTTTCATTCCATTCATGTTTATCCTTCATATTTATTTTCCTCCATTCATTCTAACCTTTTGCTATCCTTTTCCCCTTTGGTCTTGATCTAATTAAAAAAGAGTAAAACACGATGCTATGAAGCCTCTTGACATGTATACTCCTTTGGACTACATCCTTTCCTTCTTTTGCATTACGCTTTTGTGATTTATCCTATGTTGGCCTTTCATTGCTTGTCCAAATGTGCTTTACATGATAATTTTTCCCTAGCTTGGGTACTCTTGAGGAGTTCACCCTTGAGGATTTCTTCCCTTCATTCTCCTTCATTCTCTTGTCTTTCATCTCTTCCACCAACTTGCTAATCCTTCTTGTCCTCCACCTTGCTAGACATTGAGACTACACGATTTGATCTTGCTTGGGAGTTTGATGCCCGTTCTATTTGGGGGTATCCTTTGTACATACTTATTGATCCTGAAAAAACAAAAAAAAATGATATATTGTCAAAAATTCTAAAAATTGGAAAATGTCTTAAAAAAATGATCATCTTAGTGAAAACCTAGCAATAGGCGCTTTGATGTATCTTCAAAAAAATTATATATTTCAAAAATACCAAAAAATTCAAAAATTCAAAATCCCAAAAGATAGTCACACTTACCCAACTATGTTTTTTAACACTCCCCTAGCATCCAGTGTTTCTCAACACTTATTAGATAACCTACCTGTAGTCTAGAATGATGCGATATTTCTCACTGGTAGATGCGATACTCAAAGTTTGACTCTATCACCTACACACACACACTTAAACACTCGACTTGCTGAGATTTGTTTGACTTTATTTCATTGTGTGTTGTCTATGATGATTTCTTTGATGAGTGTTCTCTCCCTAATAGTTTTTGATGATGTTGAGCTAGAAGACTGGGGGCATGAGGACATGTTTTATTGCTTTTTCTGCTTGTGGGTATATTTTGTTTGTCCTAACTGTCATTAGCATTTATGCTTGTTCCACTTGACAATGGGATCTGCAAAGTATTATCCTTGACTATTTTTTTTTGCAAGTGCATGCTTTATGTCATCTTGAATTTCTTGTGTTTCGATGCGAGCATAATCTTGATACTAAACTTAGGGAACCTCACTGCACTAGTCATCTTGACCTATATGTCTTTGGTGCCTAGGTGAGATTTCCACATTTCTATCTGATATAGATCATATTCATATACTCATAGTTATACTAGTGTGCATTGTATGATCTTGTGACGCTACCAATAAATCTTGATGATGAATATTAGAGTCTACAAGCTTTGTGACCTTGCAAGTAAACCACTTTTCATAGTAGCTTGCATTTTTAGGTTCATGTTAGTTTAGTTTTGCATCTTGCATATGGAGAGAGCTCTCATTTCATCTTTTGTGGACTTGTCAACTGCACTCACCTTTCACCTTTTCTCGATCATGTCTTTCACTCCTCATCTTTCACATCACATCCTTTTCCTATCATCACAAGGGGTTAATGATTTTGAAAATGACCTTTTTACCCCTTTTATAGCATTTTGACTTTTTGACCTAATTTTCAAAATACCTCAAAATTGTGCAAAAATTGCACCCCTAGCTAATTTCGACATCTTGGATCCATTTTCGGACTTGAAATTGAAATTTGAGTTAATCTTGATAGTCAAAATTGCATTTCAAATTTTCGCCCTCTTCTGAGCAGTTGGCTGATCATTTGAGGCCTGATCCTTTGATCTTTCTTGGGGCATCTTTGTTTCTTTCCCCCCATCTCTTCCAAACTCCTAGTCTTTCATTTGTCTTCATTCGATTCATCTCTCTAAGGTTTGACTTCATCTTTATCCTATATCTTTCCCAATCAAACCTAGTCACCTTGGGGCATATCTTCACTGCTTGATGGTTATCCTATCATGCCTTCTCTTCAATCATGATTTCTAGTGCCTTGATCAAGTTTATCAGTTTACTATTTCTCCTCTACCTAATTTTGATTTTTTTTTTGAGGGGGCAATACCTATCAACTTTAATCTTTGATTCAACTTTATCATTCAGTTCAGCTTGAGATTTTTATTTTGAGACTTGACTATCACTTAACAGCAACAGTGTTGGTCTTGTCTTTTGATTCTTATCTCTTATTTTTAGACTTGATTATCACTCAACAGAAAAGGTGTTGATCTTGTCTTTCAGTCAGCTAATGCTTATGCTTGTCCTGATATGTTCCCATCTGTCGAACACATGTCTGGATTATTTTGTGATCCCAAATCGATCTCACATTTCAATTCCATTCTTTGACTGCATGTGATCCCAAATCGATCTCACATTAGTCAAAGAGCAGCAAATGTATGCACCTTAAAATGGTCACCTAGACTTTGGGCTCCCATACAACAATTTGTCAAATCCTTGAATCAATATTTTTAAAAATCAACATTTTTTCAATTATATCAATTTCCTTGATCAAATCCTATTTTATCATTTATTTGATTATTCTGTGGGTTAACCATTTTATCCTAAGTCTTTATTTAATTAAAAAGAATATTTCCTCCCTTTTTTATTAAATAAAAACCTCCCACTTTTCCTCTTATCCTAAGTTGCAAAAATAAAGCATTATTCCTATTTTATAAAAAGAAGAAAAAACTCTTTTTGTCTCATATGGACACAAAAGTCAACTCTTATTTCTCATTGGAGGATACTTGTGCACATGGATTGCTCCTCTTTCAAGCTCCACCCTTGATTAAATCTTTTGCCTCTTAATGTCTATGGTCCATTCCTTTTCAATTCCTATAAAAGAAGAGCTCTCTTCCTCATTTGCATATCAATCTTTTATGCTAATGTTATGCTGCAGATTTTTTAGGTCATCTTGGAGCTTTTGAAGATTTGGAGCATTCTTAGCTTTTGCATCTACATGCTATCATAGTTTCATTTCTTGCATTGTCATGGCATTCATAGCTTCATATTTAGCTTAGTTTCCTTTAGCTTTAGATTAATTCATCTAGCTTAATTAGGAGGCTTTGTAATACTTTCATTTCATTTCATAGCTTAGTTTGCATAGCTTGCATTTTCATTCATAGTATAGCTTTGCATTTCATTTCATTTTGATTCTTGGGGATATTGGCATTCTTTCCCTTGTCTTCATTTTAATCTCTCGTTGTGTGGTTGACTAGCAAGGTCATTAGCTTAATAGCTCTAGCTGAGAGCAAACTTTAAATAATCTTGCAACTCCATACATATAGAGCTCTAGGTCGCTTTCTAAGGTTTTCCCTTCATGGATTCCCTTGGATATAATGACTTAGAAAAGTGCACTATTTGAAGTGTACAGCTTCATTTTAGTTCCTCTTATTCTTTTGGAACTCTCTCTTTTTCTTGAATTTCCCTATCCCCCTTTTGAAGTTTTGAGAGTAAAGAACTTGTATATCTTCCTTGAAGATTGACCCTCTTGATATTAATCTTGCTTCTTCTTGAAGACAATCGGTCTTTAGTCTATCAAGAGTAGGTAATTTGAAATGTGAACGTATTTCTTGAATGAATGCATCCCAAGTAAGAGGCAATCCATTAAGATCTATCACAACTAGCTCTTTATCATCATATTTGAACCCAATTGATGATAGTTGATTCCTTAGCTCATTGATCCTCATGAAGTAGGATGTGATTGACTCCCCTTGATTCATCCTGATCTGGGAGAGGTTATTTTTGAGAGATAGGACCCTATTTGTGTTGTTGATCTGAAACATGCTAGACAATGAAGTGAACATCTCATATGCATTCTCTAGATTTGCAATTGTTGGCACAATGTGATCTTTAACACTATCAACAATTATTCTCATTTCTTTATTGTTGTTTTTGTTCCATTCCTTCTTTTCATCCACATCCATATCATCTTTAGGAGGATCTTCAATCACCAATCACAGTGACCACAAAGGTCAAAGAGTCAATCCATTATGGAGACCTCAATCCCAATTTAATGTTGCGACTAGAAAACCCAAGCACAGTTCGACACTAGTTAATTCCTAGGCTTTAATAATAATTAAACACTGCAATAAATGTTTGGACATGTAAATAACACCCAAGCCAATGATATTACATCATGATCCAATCACTAATACACCACAAAATATGTTTGAAGGCACTGCATGGGTTGACTGTACCCTATGGGCAGATTCACAATTTGTAGAGAATGTTTTTGTTTATTGAATGAATGACATTTGAAAATGGTTGTATACACACACCAAATCCACATCCCACCTCCACTCATGTGGATCAACACTAATAAAGACTTCTAACCAACTAAAAACTGGCTGCAACCATTAACTAACTATCTAACTATCCCCCAAATAGTAATCATGCCATCAGATGATCATGCAATTAGTAAATCCATAATGACCTAGCTTCATGAGATCCAACAGTAAATAAAAATGCAAGGATCCAACAATAATGCCCTAGTGTTAAACATGGGTCCTCAAAGATCCAAACAAGTAAATTATAGCAGTGAGCATTATAATGTTGTGTCAATAACCAAATCAAATCAAGCAATGATATATACAAAAGGAAGAAACAATCACATGCATGTGGCCTTGAGCAATCAAGTACAATATATAATCATCAATGGAAAAAAATAATAATGCCCTAGCCCGATAGTCAATCATGCGATGAATTGAAAACAAGTAATAGTTAATCATTGATGCCCTAGGTCATCACAAAAAGAAAATAATAAAAATGCATGTTTGATTATGACTGCATCACCTTGTATTGGAACACCATGACCTTATGACATGTTTTGAGTTGTTGTCGTGGATGCCTCATTTGGAAATGATTCCATAGCAACATCAAATGAAATACCAACATTTGATGTTGTTGTTGCATTGTTTGGATGATGCATCCACAGTATGGCTTGATTATGCACATGCATGACTGTAGATGAGGATATGTAATATGATATCATGCATTTCTTAGATCCCTTGGATCTAACCCCATTTATTTCCTTCTTGCAGGTTTTGGATCAACTAAGAGCACACTGGATTCACACATTGGTCATCCTTCCATCATCTCTTCAGGAAATGTTTGGTAACTTGTTGTTTATGCTCCTTTACTCATGTATGTCTATATTCAACCTTATCTTTATAGGATTTGGCTATGCTCATGGCATGTGTGAGCCCAAATGTTTTATTTTTCACTCCTTTCTTTGTGTAGATGTAGGTGTTTGTTTGGCTCTTTGATCATTCCATTTGCTTT
Organism: Chamaecyparis obtusa; assembly: GCA_027943335.1. Lineage (NCBI taxonomy): Eukaryota > Viridiplantae > Streptophyta > Pinopsida > Cupressales > Cupressaceae > Chamaecyparis > Chamaecyparis obtusa. Next base: position 778,800 of record BSBK01004849.1, read on the forward strand.
ATGTGAGCTCGAAGCATCATTATCATTACCTCCACCTAGGGCATCAATGATGAACTATTGTTTTCAATTCATCACATGATTCACTATTGGGCTAGGGAATCATTATTTGCTTCCATTGATGATTATATACTGTACTTGATTTCTCAAGGTTACAGGCCTGTGACTGTTTCTTCTTTCTATATATATCATTTCTTGATTTGATTTAGTTATTGACACAACATTATAATGCTCACTGCTATATTTTACTTGTTTGGATCTTTGAGGACCCATGTTTAACATTAGGGCATTATTTATGGATCCTTACATTTTTATTATCTGCTTGTTGTGATGACATAGGACATCAATGATTAACTATTACTTCTTTTCAATTCATCGCATGATTCACTGTCCGCTCATTTCTAATGTACAAATATTCCAATCCTTAGTGAGTAGACATTATGATACTTGCTAAACCTTACTTTTAGTTCATCATAAGGATTGGTACTCATTAAGAACAAGACATGAAAGTAGCCAAGTCTATGCATTGTATGTTCTTCCAAGACAATGTGCGTAGACTTGGCTACTTTCACGTCCACTATGATGCATAAAATCCTACCTTCATGCAAAGAAAAAGAAAGGCTCATTTCTAATTTTCCCCAAATCCGAGCTGTGTGCGTGAAGAGGGAGAAGTCAAGCTAGGCAAGTAGAGGTAGGTATTTATTTGGATCTTTGATCATTCCATTTTCTTCATGTGAGATCGAAGCATCATGATTTACTTCCATTGATGATTATTTACTTTCTCAAGGCCATGGGCCTATGACTATTTCTTCCTTCTGTATATATCTTTGATTTGGTTATTGGCACAACATTATAATGCTCACTCCTGTATTTTACTTGTTTGGATATTTGAGGACCCATGTTTAACACTAGGGCATTATTGTTGGATCCTTGCATTTTTATTATCTTATTGCACACTATGATGACCTAGGGCATCAATGATTAACTATTACTTATTTTCAATTTATCGCATGATTGACTATCAGGCTAGGGCATCATTATTTGCTTCCATTGATGATTATATACTGTACTTGATTGCTCAAGGCCATGGGCTTGTGACTATTTCTTCTTTTTGTATATATCATTTCTTGATTTGATTTGGTTATTGACACAACTTTATAATGCTCACTAATGTATTTTACTTGTTTGGATCTTTGAGGACCCGTGTTTAACACTAAAGCATTATTGATGGATCCTTGCATTTTTATTATCTGCTTGTTGTGATGATCTAGGGCATCAATGATTAACTATTACTTTTTTTCAATTCATCACATAATTGACTATCGGGCCAGGGCATCATTATTTGCTTCCATTGATGATTATTTACTTTACTTGATTGGTTAAGGCCATGGGCCAATGAATTTTTCTCCCTTCTGTATATATCATTGCTTGATTTGATTTGATTTGATTGTTGACACAACATTATAATTCTCATTGTTGTATTTTACTTGTTTGGATCTTTGAAGACTCGTGTTTAACACTGGGGCATTTTTTCTGGTTCCTTGCATTTTTATTTACCTATTGGATCTCATGAAGCTAGGGCATTATGGATTTACTAATTGCATGATCATTTGATGGCATGCTTACTATTTGGGGGATAGTTAGACAGTTAGTTAATGGTTGCAATCGGTCTTTAGTTGGGTGTATAGAACCATTTTCAAATGGTATTCATTCAATAAACAAAAACATTCTCTGTAAATTGTGAATCTGCCCGCAGGGTACAGTTAGCGCATTCAGTGCCTTTAAATGTGTTTTGTGGTGTATTAGTGATTGGATCATGATGGAAAATCATTGGCTTAGGTGTTATTTACATGTCCAAATATTTATTTCAGTGTTTAACACTAGGGCATTATTATTGGATCCTTGCATTTTTATTATCTCCTTGCACATTGTGATGACCTAGGACATCAATGATTAACTATTACTTGTTTTTAATTTATCGCATGATTGACTATCGGGCTAGGACATTATTATTTTCTTCCATTGATGATTATACAATGTACTTGATTTCTCAAGGCCATGGGCTTGTGACTGTTTCTTCTTTTTGTATATATAATTGCTTGATTTGATTTGGTTATTGACACAACATTATAATGCTCACTGTTGTATTTTACTTGTTTGGATATTTGAGGACCTATTTTTAACACTAGGGCATTATTGCTGGATCCTTGTATTTTTATTTACTTTTGGATCTCATGAAGCTACGACATTATGGGTTTAATAATTACATGATCATTTGATGGCATGCTTACTGTTTGGGGGACAATTAGACAGTTAGTTAATGGTTGCACTCGGTCTTTAGTTGGTTAGAAGTCTTTATTAGTGTTGATCCATGTGAGTGGAGGGGCGATGTGGAGTTTGTGTGTGTATAGAACCATTTTCAAATGGTATTCATTCAATAAACAAAAACATTATCTGCAAATTATGAATCTTCCCATAGGGTACAGTCAGTCCATTGATCATTATATACTGTACTTGATTGCTCAAGGCTGCGGTCCTGTGACTATTTCTTCCTTCTGTATATGTCATTGCTTGATTTGATTTGGTTAATCATAGTTAATCATTTATACCCTAGGTCAATCATGCGATGAATTGAAAAAAAGTAATAGTTAATCATTGATGCCCTAGGTCATCACAACAAGAAGATAATAAAAATGCATCTTTGATTATGACTGCATCACCTTGTATTGGAACACCATGACCTTATGACATATTCTAAGTTATTGTTGTGGATGCCTCATTTGGAAATGATGCCATAGAAACATCAAATGAAACACCAACATTTGTTGTTGTTGTTGCATTGTTTGGATGATGCATCCATAGTATGGCTTGATTATGCACATGCATGATTGTAGATGAGGATATGTAATAGGATATCATGCATTAATTATATCCCTTGGATCTAACCCCATTTCTTTCCTTCTTGTAGGTTCTGGATCAACTATGAGCACACTGGATTTACACCATGGTAATCCTTCCATAATCTCTTCTTTCTTCTTTCCTACAATTGATGTTTTGTGTTGGTTGATATCGAAGGTTGCCACTTCTCAAATCTCATGGTATAATTCAACTCAAAACAAAAGATATTGTCCTATGTTTTGGCATGACAAAGATAGTGTTACATTGCAAGAATTCTTTGCATTCCTCCACCATCATGTGATCCAAAATTATCGGTCATTGATGTAGTGTCAATGACTTTGGTTAATTTTACTATGTGTCAATGTGGTGTTGGCCCATGTATGTTGAAGACGTCACACACAACAAGTAATCATGGGCATCAATTTTGGGGCTGCCCAAATAGGAAAAAGGTTAGGATATGTAATTATATTTTATGTTTAAAAATAATGTGACAACTAATCATTTTAGGAAGGACTAATGTATATTTGGTATTGTAGGGAAATAGTGGATGTCAATACTTTCGGTGGGTCGATGAAACCACATTTACATCTACCCCATCTACATCTATACCTGATGTAGGAAATAAGTGCAACTTGTGCAAGGCTTGAGAGGCAACTAGTGCTGCCAAGATTGCTTCAATGGCGAAAGCAGAAATCATGTTTTTATGATGCCTTCTTTGTGTAGTTTGTGCACTACTTTGCTGGAACCATATGCGTAAATGTGGTTAAGAGAGAGCTATTGTAGATACTGAAACTTTTTTAGAATTTCAAGTAGATACGTTGGACATATTTTGATAAACTCGTGAACTTTTTTATTGTTTATGACTTCGTTATGATTTTTAATATAAAATTAAACAAAATTAAAAATTAACCTTATTAAAAAAATGGGGAAATAGAGAATGGGGAAATTTTACTATCATAGGACTCTTGACACCTCCTCCATAATTAGTCTGTTTCGATTACCTAATGTAATTGATTCCACCATAATTTTCATTTAGGATCAAAATTAGTTATCTGTGTCCTTTTTTCTTGTTCTGTCATTCGTTATCTATTTCCAATGATTATATAAATATAATTGTATGTTGGTCGATGCCCAATGGAGTGGAAAAGTTCTTATTCTTATATCACCAAAACTAAAAGTTTGCAATCCTTTGGCATTGGGGAGACACTTCGATCGCTTCATTATCCCATTTAGACTACATTCTAACCAAAAATATTCATTATGCCATTGATTTATGATGATTTTTCATTATTGTGCCAAATATAGAAGTCGATTAGTATTTGTTACATAACAATATCAACTACTATGCTTGTTTGGTTGTCAATAACTATCCTTCTCATAATATTATCAATTATTGGGATGTTGTGTTTTCGATGAAGATATAATTGTATTCAACCTTATCTAATCAACTCTTATAGGCACAGGTGATGAACATTCAGATTTGCCTAAGCAGTACTGTAAGCTTTCCTACCACACATGTATTGTGAAAATCATTACAAGTCCATTTTTTCTAGGGTCTAGCTCCCATTAATGCTTGTTCAAATTTGCATGTTTGTCACATGTTCCTTAGAAAACTTAATAATCCTTCTTCCACCAATATTCTAGTCAATGTACAAGTAATGTATGAGTCATTCCATTCAAGAAAGACCATGTCTAATAATATCAACCTAGAAAACAATAAGGAGTATGCAAAATTCAGTGTATGCAAAATTAGTTTTGCAAAATTGGCCATGTTGATGATTATTATGAAGAAGATTTGAAAATGTTTCCATACGAGAAGATTTATATTTTTGTGTGTATGGTTGCTATGCCATGGTTTTGTTGAGATACAAATGTTTGTGTGTATACGATGTAGGAGTGTTGGTGTAATTAAGTATTTACTAATTACACTTTACTTAAGTTTACTTAGGATAATGCATTTGCATAATTAATTGTCTTTGAGACACCTAGGAGTTTGCATTTCTTTTTAGCACATGGTTAGGAGAATCTCCACTTTAGGTGTGATAGTTGTCATCACATACCTCTTTGTGTGTGAGATCCACCTTTAGTGATCTTATCACATTATCATCCTCTCATTGTTGCACATGTTGCTCATACTTTCATGTACAATGGAGGATGATCCACCTTTGGTGGACATGTGATTCCACCATGTCTAGTTGATAGCTTATCACTTGCATAACTTCTAGTTATCATGCATTGCCTATATATTGAGGCATTCCTACATTGTATGTAATTATTTTCAATCTATTATTCATTATTTGATCATATCATATTTTGTCTCTCTTGTGCTATCTCTTGAGCTTCTAGATCTTGGTTTCTATTCTTTGCCTTAGGCAAATTCTTACATGGTATCAAAGTGAAAGGAGTCTTCATTGCATAGCCATTGGAGAATGATTGATTGCTTCAACTTTTGGAGGGCCACGAACTAAATTCGGGGTCAGCATTTTGTGGGAGCATTTTGAGCAAGATCAAACCTCACCATTGCATTTGGATGGTTGTTTCCATAAATTTTAACTATAGATTTGCCTATATTGGACAAAAGTAAAATCTGAGGCAAATTTTTTTTGCAAATTGGACCTCTAAGGCTCGATCTGCAAAATTGGGTAATTATTTTACCAATTTTATTTTAGATCTGAAAATTATTTTCATTTCCGTCATTTTGATCAGATTTGCATTTATTATCAATTATTTCTCAAATCTAAATAATTTCTATTTCCGTACATTTTCAGATCTGGATAACATTTTCGTCATTTTGATCAGATCTACATTTATTATCAATTATTTCTCGAATCTGAATAATTTCTATTTCCGTACATTTTCAGATTTGGATATATTTGTTTTTTTTTTTTCTGTATTCGAGAATATATTTCGTGGCAAACATTTTTGCCTTATTTGGCAGCGGACACTATATGTCAAGTTAGAAACAATGGACCATGAAGATAGCAAACACAAGTCAACAAAGATCCTAACAAGTGCAAGGAGCAAGCAACACAAGCTTCTTTATGTGTGAATTAGGTGTATGCGTATAAAAAGGGCATAAAAGCCCAAAGCGCAGCGCATGTGGGATATATAATTCCCACTGCGCCACCTCCAGTCAACCTTCGCAGCTCCTCCAAGCCCCTGTTGCTCCTCCAAGCCCACCACTGCTTCCATAAAGGCCCTCCACTCATGTGAGCACCACAACCGCTAGCCACCACCTGCACCACCATGGACATGCGGGCAGGCCAGCGCAACAAACACGCGGGCAGGAGAGACTGCCACCCTTCCTCCACCTGCGCCTGCCACCACCACCGTGGACCTTCGCTCCGCTCTGCTCACGGTGACACCTCAGTCCAAGCGTGAGAACACCCTCCACCCCCTCTACCAGTCGACACTGCTCTACACATGGGCTAGTGCCAAGCCCTCCACATGGGAAGTGCCACCACCCGCACTTTGCTCCGCTCCCAATGCGATTTCCCACAGTGCCACCACACCCTTCCCTCGGCCACCCACACCCAGCGTATGCCACCTCTTCCATGCCAGTAGCGCAATGCCTGTAGACATCTCCCAACACGCGGGTAGCCACAAGGTCCACTAGCACAACAAACAACCAATAGCAAACTGACAAGTGGCGGCAGCCCAGCAAAACTGATATTTTATAAAAAAAAATTTGCAATTTTTGGCATTTTCACTGGTTTAAATTTTATGCCCGTTTGGACATCAAACTGGGCAGTTTTAGCATTACTGTGACAGTCTTCAAGACGTCAATTTTAACCTACTGATTGCATCAACAGTTCTTGAAGTTAAATTTGACGGTCATTTGACTGTCAAACCTGGGTGATTTTGCACTATCATGACGATCATTTGAACGTCAAATTTAAGATAGTAAACCCAATGACGCCAGTAATTTTCAAAATTTTCCAGCCCTCACCATTTGCAGTTTTGATTTGGCAGTCCGACTTTGGGAGGCCATAACTTGGTCATCTGGACTCCAAATTGAGTGAAATCTTTTTTGATTTTGGCTCAAATTTCTTGAACTTTTTAGTGGTGGTGTTTTTTTCTAGTTTTGGATCACAAATTTTGTAGAAATTATAGTTTTTGGTGATTGTACCTATTTGATCCCTATTTTTGCAACTTCAGAAGCTTCGTACGGGTTCATACGGACACATTTTCAGGTGCAATTTTTTTTGAAAGTGCATAATTTTTTGTCTACTTTCCAGATCTGATATTATTTTGGAGAAATTTTGGGTAGACATAGTACTTTCAGAATATGGTCTTTTTTGGCCTATTGTGGCACTTGTAAGTGATTAAATCCTTGAGGGATCTTCTTTCCTATCTTCTTAAGTCTTTTGTAGCTTCATATTTTCAGTTGTAAACATCAAAATCAGAAGTCCACTTTGATCCATTTTGTCAAGTGGCAATTGTACACGCACTAGCTATAAAGTGCTAAAATCATCATTATTTATTTATTTATTTTTTTTTTGGGGGGGGGGGGGGGTTCTTTGATTGAGTGAATTGGGGGGGTGTCTTGTGTGTGGGTCTCTTTCTTGTGCTCTTTTCATTTTGCATCATGGGTTCTATTGCAAAATTAACTCCACATAACTATGCTACATGGAAAGATAATGTATGGAGCAAGTTAATGGTTCAAGGTTTAAATCCTTATGTGGATGGTACAATTAAAAAACCTGCTGATGATGATACTGCTGCAATAACTAAATGTTCATGAAAAAATTATAAAGCTTTAGTTTTTTTGAGAGAGAATATTTTTGCAGCTGTCATGTATCACATCAAAACCATAAACAATGCTAAAGAAGCTTGGGATAAACTTGCAGAGTTATTTGATCAAGTGGATGAGAAAATGGGATTCACAATTGAGACAGATCTCCTCAAATTAGAGCCCAGAAACTTTGACACAATCCAAGATTATCTCAACAAAGTGAATGACTATAGAGCACAACTTGATGATTGTGGAAATCCCATAAAGGATGCGAAGTTGGTTAGTCACTTGTTGAAACATCTTCCTCCTAAATATGCAACTTTTGTTTCAAGTTACAATACTCACAAGTTGACCATGGGTAGTGCCTTCATTAAGCCTTCATTTGAGTCATTTTTAGAAATGTTGGTCTTAGAAAAAGAAAAATTGATAAGTATGGGAATTCTCAAGTCTTCAACTTCCAAGGCATTGGTGGCTAATCATGAGAGTCAAGGCAATCAAAGTCAAAAGAAGAAGAAGAATTGGAAGTCTAATTCTCAACAAGAAGGCACAACATCAACTTCCACACAACATGACACTTCTACATCACCTCCAAAGTGTGAATCTTCAAAGAAGGAGAAGCGGTTTTGTGCATATTGCAAAAAGGATGGACATGAAGAACACTTTTGTTATAAGGACATTGATGAATTGAAGAATATTCTTGCCAAGAACAACATCAAATTGCCTTCTAGGATGTCTACCTCAACCTCTAGTTCTTCACCAAATTTAGAAAAAGATAAAGGAAAGGGTCACCCATTTGTCACTCAAAAAGGACAAGCTTTATATGATTCTTCAAGTCCTGATTCAAGTAGATGGCTTCTAGATTCAGGGGCTTCTCATCATATGGCTTCTTCACAGTCCATGTTTTCATCATTTGAGCCTTGTAAAGGTCCACCTATTTTAATGGGCAATCACACTTACATGAATGTGATTGGGAAAGGAAGTATTGATGTTAGGGAGGGACACTTCAATGATGTGTTGTGTGTTCCACACTTGACCAATAACCTTCTTTCTATCTATCAATCACAAATGGTGCTACAAAGAAAACTATGGAATTTACACCTGATTCAGTTTTCATCAGGGACTTGGAGAGTAGAGCAGTTATTGCTACTGGGATAGTGGATCACTCTTCTCGGTTGTACTCCTTTGTGGATTTTGTTCCTCTTAATGATAGTGATTCTTCAGACAATGAGTCTTCAGCGTATGATGATTATAGTGATGATTCAGATTTTGAGGAGAGTTCTTGAACTTTGGTATTCTCACTCATGATCAAGCTCTTGAGCCTTCTATTTCATCTCCTCCTATTGAGACTACTTCTACTCTTTCTCCTGATGATGCTTGCATTCACACAACCATGGATTCAAGTGCTTCAGTGCATCAGGATAGTCATTGTCTTCCAGACTGGGTTCCATGGGATGACTACTTGACAGACATTGCAGGTTTGTTTGTGGAGTCCTACACTTCAGATTTGGGAGACTTCATTGATGATATTCATCTTCTCTTTGGTGAAGATGATCCTTCTTCAGTTGTTGTGAGGGACCATGCTGACCCTCAACTTCATTCTCTACTTGATCATTCTTTCGAGGGTGACATGATTATCGATACTTTGATACAGTAGTTGGAGGAGGTCACTTTATCTTCAGAGGAGATCCTTGGATCTTTGGTACATGTTCTACATTCATCCTCAATTGATCTTGATTGTCTTTTTCAGTAGAGTGACTCAGTACACATAATTTGGAGGAGGCACATTTCAACTTTGACATGGGGACACTTGAGCAGGTTTCAGAGACTCCATCTCTTTGAGGTTTCTTCCTAAAGATTGGGGAGGAGGCTTCATATATACACCTTTGGTCTTGTTTCTTCCTAAGGGGAAGAATGTTGTTCTACACTCATGGAGCAGTTTCTACATCGAACCTAGAGCATCTACCATTGGTGTTCATTCTACATTGAGGGGGGCTACTTGGTCTCTCTTCCACTACTTCTATCTTATGGGGGGGATATTTTCCTCAAATGAGGTCTTCTCTCTCATATTCTATTATTGTATTCATCTCTCTTTTTGGGGGAGGGTTTTTCCCATGAGGTTTTCCCTCTTTCTCCGCTTTATGAGAGATTGCATTGTTCTTGCATTTTGTACATGGGTACCTAACATGGCCTAGTAGCCGAGACCCATCTTGCATTGTGAGCTTAAGTGCATTCCCCTAAGTTGCTAATTAAGTATTTACTAATTACACTTTACTTAAGTTTACTTAGGGTAATGCATTTGCATAATTAGTTGTCTTTGAGACACCTAAGAGTTTGCATTTCTTTTTAGCACATGGTTAGGAGAATCTCCACTTTAGGTGTGATAGTTGTCATCACATACCTCTTTGTGTGTGAGATCCACCTTTAGTGATCTTATCACATTATCATCCTCTCATTGTTGCACATGTTGCTCATACTTTCATGTACAATGGAGGATGATCCACCTTTGGTGGACATGTGATTCCACCATGTCTAGTTGATAGCTTATCACTTGCATAACTTCTAGTTATCATGCATTGCCTATATATTGAGGCATTCCTACATTGTATGTAATTATTTTCAATCTATTATTCATTATTTGATCATTTGATCATATCATATTTTGTCTCTCTTGTGCTATCTCTTGAGCTTCTAGATCTTGGTTTCTATTCTTTGCCTTAGGCAAATTCTTACAAGGAGCATCTCAGGTCCTTGGCAATCTTGTGTCACCAAAAACATGTTTGTGTTGTTCCTGTGTTTCTTAGTTCCTTCATTGACTGAGTTGTTCGATAGTTGCTCAGTTTCCTTTGTTTACCAGGGTTGGTCGGTTATCTCTCCGGTGCTCAGTGAATTTCCCTGGTACTTGGTGATGCTTGTCTGGCACTCGGTTATCCTTTCTTACCTAGTTGTTTCTTTCATTTCTTGTTGAGGCCAAGTTTTGTAGTTAAATATGGTCATGGATTTAATGCTGGAATCTATCACTAGGAAGCATGTGGACCTAGAGTTGGTCATTCCTTTCATTGATGGTGGATCTAAAGGCTGACTTGTTTGGTAGCCTCTTATATATAATGTAATCTTTGTTTATAGTTTTAGGACATCAATTAGGACATGAGAGATAGAAGCTAGGAGATAGAAGATTTATTCAGATCCTTGCATGTTGGAGGACTTCTATACTTGAATTGTAATATCTAGCCTAAACTGGGAAGGCCTTATAGCTTGACATGTATGAATCAATTGAAGTAAATATATGAAAGACAACTGCATTCTCTCTCTCTCTCACTTGTGTGTTTTTTGCTTTCATGTGTAATCTCTACAAGGTGGACCTGGTTAGGGTGTGTATTTGGCCCCTCTCCCCATCCTCCCTTACGTCAGGTGGTATTAGAGTGAGGTAAGATCTGGATCTAGTTTTATGAATCTAGGTTTGAGGGTTCCTTCTTGTCAAACCCTAGTTGCTTTTTTGTGGGGTAGAAGATTGCGATCTAGCCTGCAATTGCAGAGGGTTTCAAGATGGTTTGTGGGAGGTCAGATGCGGATCCAAGATTGGCAGACATGTTGAGATAACTTGCTGCTATATTAGAAGCTATTGAAATAACCCAGAGAAGAGGAAGACATCTTGAAGATGTTAGTGATGATGAAATTGAGGAAGAACAAGGTGATTTAGAACCTACACCTGTGATGGATCAAGGTAAGGAAAGATTGTTGAAGGATTTGACAAATCTAAAGTCTATGCCACACTTTAATCCTCTTGAGTATAGTGGAAAGCTTGATTCAGATGAATTGATGGACTAGATCACTGAGATGGAAAAGTAAATTGAATATGAAAATGTACTTGAGGAAAAGAAGGTGAAAATTGCAAGCACAAAGCTGAAAAGGCATGCATCCTTGTGGTGGGAACATCTACAGTTGGATAGAAAGAGGAAAGGCAAAGACAAGATAAAGGTACGGAATAAGATGGTAAATAAGTTGAAAGGAAAGTTTTTACCTTGTGATTATTAGATTAACCTAGTTAGGCGAATGTAAAGATTGAGGTAGAAAGATAGCTTGGTAAAGGATTATATTAAGGAATTCTATAGATTAGATATCAGATCTAGACATGATGAATATGATGTGGAAAAAATTGCTAGGTACTTGAATGGTTTGAGAGTTTCCATCCAAGAAAAAATTATTTTGGTTAAATTGGATAACATTGAAGAAGCTTATCAATTTGAATTGAAAGCCGAGGAGAAATTGAACAAGAGACAATGAGCTAGAGGTGGTAGATTCCCTAGAGGAAGAGGTAGATCTTATGGTGAAAATAGTAGATCTGAACCTAAAAAGACAAATCTGGATAAAGGTAAGACCGAGTGGAAAGGTGAAAGTTCATCTAGAGGTAGAGGCAGTAACTACCAAGGTGGTTATAGCAGAAGTGGTTTCCGAGGAACTTGTTACAATTGTGGAGAAGGACATAGATCATTTGAGTGTACACATGAAATTAAGAAGGTCGATAGCAATAGAAATTCTTTGGTGCAAGAAGAGTCACTGAATGAACTTGAGAAATAAAAGAATGATGGTAAGGAGAGCACTTTGGATTGAAAGTAACAAGGAAGATCTGGTAAGGAAAAGTTTGTTCAAGACCAGATGTAGAGTTTCTGATGAAGTTTGGAAGGTAATCATTGACAATGGTAGCTCGGAGAACTTGGCATCTAAGGAAATGGTTACAAAATTATAGTTGAAAAGGTTGGAACATACAAAGCCCTATCAAATTTCATTGATCAAGGATTAGCATACACTCTTGGTAAGTGAACAATGTTATGTAAATTTGAAAATTGGGAAGTACTATGATAAGGTGTTATGTGATATCATGTCTATGGATTGTTGTCATATTCTATTGGACAGACCTTGGAAATATGATAGACATGCTATATATGATGGGAGATTGCATAAATATACTATTTGGGCTGATGGAAGAAGACAAATCTTGTTACCTTTGATTGAAGAACCTGTTATTAATGTTTGTACATCTGTGAAAGTTTGCTTGATGGAAGGAAGAAATTTTGTAAAGGATTTGAAAAAGAATGATGTATGTTTTGTTGTGATTCCTAACAAACCAAGTATGAAAACATAGGATAGTATCCCTAAGGAGATTGATAAGTTACTCACTGAGTACAGTGAAATCATTTCTAATAATGTACCTAATGGTTTTCCACCAAAGAGAAGCATTGATCATTGCATGGATCTAATCCCTAGAGCTAGTTTACCAAATAAGGCACCACATTGGTTGACACCTACTGAGAATTAGGAATTAAACTGACAGATTCAAGAATTATTGCAGAAAGGTTTGATCTAAGAAATTGAGTCCTTGTGCAGTACCTATTGTATTAGCACCTATGAAGAATGTAGAATGGCGAATGTGTATGGATTCCAGAGAAATCAACAAGATAACAATGAAATATAGGTTTCCTATACCAAGAATGGATGATATAATGGATAGTTTGACTGGAGCAAAGTATTTTACCAAAATTGATTTGAAAAGTGGTTATCATCATATCAAAATCATAGAAGATGATGAATGGAAGATTTCTTTTAAGACAAAAGAAGGTTTGTATGAGTGGTTGGTTATGCCTTTTGGTTTAACTAATGCACTGAGTACTTTTATGAGGTTGATGAATGGGGTTTTGAAGAAATTCTTGGGTAAATTTGTGATTGTATACCTTGATGATATTATGATGTTCAGTAAGACCATAGAAGAACATTTTTTGCATGTTAAACAAGTATTGCAGAGGTTAAAAGAAGAAAAGTTGCTGATAAATATGAAAAAGTGTTCATTCATGAAAGAGGAGATTGTGTATTTGGGATTTTTGATTTTAGCTGATGGTTTGAAGATGGATCCTGAAAAGGTTGAAGCTATTTTGAATTGGCCTACACCTAAGAATTCTAGTGAGGTAAGATCATTTCATGGTTTGGCAAGTTTTTACCAAAATTTCATTAGAAATTTTAGTTCAATTTGTAATTCTATGACTGAGACTATGAGAGGAGATAAAAGAGAATTCAAGTGGACACATGGAACTAATAAAAGTTTTGAGACCCTGAAGCAAAAGGTTGTTGAATTGTTAGTGTTAGCACTACCTAGTTTCAATAAGGCATTTCAAGTGGAATGTGATGCAAGTGGAAGTGCAATAGGAGCTGTGTTGAGTCAAGAAGGTAAACCTATTGCTTTATTTAGTGAGAAGTTGAATGATGTAAAAATGAAATACTCTATGTATGATCAAGAATTATATGCTATTGTTCAAGCACTGAAGAAATGGAGACATTATTTGATACCAAGTGAATTTGTATTGTATACCGATCATAAAGCTTTATAGTATTTGGGTAGTCAAAATAATTTGAATCAGAGACATATGAAATGGCTTGAGTATTTGTAGAGTTATACATTTGTGATAAAACATAAGAGTGGAGTCACTAAATGAGTTGTAGATGCATTGAGTAGAAGAAGATCTTTGATGACAGAGATGAAAATTGAAGTTCTTGGTTTTGATGACATAAGAGAGTTGTATGAAATTGGTCTTGATTTTTCTAAGCCATGGAGAAATTATAGAGCACCTATTTAAGATCAACTGAGTACAAAATGAGAAGACTATTTCATTCAAGAAGGTATGTTGTTTAAAGGTATTCAATTATGTATACCAAGAGGATCAATGAGAACTAATTTGATAAAAGAGAAACATAGTAGTGGTTTGGCTGGACACTTTGGTGTTGATAAGACATTGAATTTTCTTAAGGAGAAATACTTTTGGCCACAGTTGTATAAAGATGTTAAGAAATTTGTGAAAAATTGTGGAATTTGTCAAGTTGCAAAAGGAGTAAGTCAGAATACTAGATTGTATACACCAATTTTTGTTCCTGAGAAACCTTGGATTGATATCAGTATGGATTTTGTTCTTGGCTTACCAAAGACAGTAAGGGGTAATGATTCTATATTTGTTATTGTGGATAGATTTTCTCAGATGGAACATTTTATACCTTGTAGAAAGACATCAGATGTAGTACATATAGAAGATCTTTTCTTTAAGGAAATTATGAGATTGCATGGATTACCCAGGAGTATTATCTCTGACCGAGACAGTAAATTTTTTGGATACTTTTGGAAGACTCTTTGGAGAAATTTTTGCACTGAGTTGAAATATAGTTCTACATTTCACCCATAGACCGATGGACAGACATAAGTTGTGAATAGAAGATTGGGAAATCTTTTGAGATGTTTAGTTGGAAACATGCCAAGTAATTGGGATTATGTGTTGGCACAAGCAGAGTTTGCATACAATAATTCAATGAATAGGAGTACTGGAAAGTCACCTTTTGAGATTGTAAATGGCATACAACCAAGAGGTATATCAGATTTGAGGGATATTGCTGATGAAGGAAAGAGAAGTACTGAAGGAGTAAAATTTGCTGAGTACATGAAGACATTGCATGAAGATGTGAAACATAAATTGGATAAAAGTAATTAGAAATACAAAGACATAGCTGATAGATCAAGAAGACATAAGACTTTTGCAGTCGGTGATGAAGTAATGGTTCATTTGGAGAAAGGAATATTTCCTGTTGGAACATATGGGAAGCTGAAAATGAAGAAGTTTGGTTCTTGCAAGATTTTGAGGAGATTTGACAGTGGAAATGCTTATGAGATTGAGTTACCAGATGGCATGGATATATCACTTATTTTCAACATTGCTAATTTGTATGAGTACCATGAGTCAGATGAAGAAATGATAGTACCGAATGATTATCCTAAGAGACAGATAGAAGAAGTTGAGTAGATTTTGGAGCAAAGAATTGGTAGAAGTACAAGAGGAAAATAGTATATGGAATATCTGGTAAAGTGGAAGAATAGACCAATTGAAGACAGTTCATGGATTTCACAATCTAAGTTGGATTAGCTTGGATCGTACCTACTTCATGATTTAGAGAATCATTTTCAAATAACCCCAGGTGTCTAATGCAGGAGCATCTCGGGTCCTTGGAAATCCTATGTCACCAAAAATATGTTTGTGTTGTTCCTATATTGCTCGGTTCCTTCATTGACCAAGTTGGTCGGTAGTTGCTCAGTTTCCTTTGTTTACTAGGGTTGGTCGGTTATCTCTCTGGCACTTAGTGAATTTCCCTAGCGCTCAGTGATGCTTTTCTGGCGCTCAGTTATCCTTTCTTACCGAGTTGTTTCTTTCATTTCCTATTGAGGCTGACTTGTGCAGTTAAATATGGTCATGGATTTAATGCTAGAATCTATCATTGGAAGCATGTGGACCTAGAGCTGGTTGCTCCTTCCATTGATGGTGGATCTGAAGGCTGACTTTTTTAGTAGCCTCTTGTATATAATGTAATCTTTGTTTGTAGTTTTAGGACATCAAAGATAGAAGCTAGGAGATAGAAGATTGTTTCAGATCCTCACATGTTGGAGGACTTCTGTACTTGAATTGTAATATCTGGCCTAAACCGGGAAGGCCTTACATGTCAAGATTTATGAATCAATTGAAGTAAATATATGAAAGACATATGCATTCTCTCTCACTTGTGTGTTTTTTGCTTTCGCCTATGATCTTTGCAAGGTGGACTTGGTTAGCATGTGCCTTTGGCCCCTCTCCCTGTCCTCCCTTGTGTCGATATATATATGCTTATGTTTGGTTTCTTTGAGATTGTACTTGATCAGTCTTATGATGGAACATAATGGTAAGGGTCTCTGATGTGTTGATGAACATTCATATTTTCCTAAGCAGTACTGTGATATTTCCTATCACACATGTACTATTGTGAAAATCATCACAAGTCCATTTATTGCAAGGTCTACCTCCCAGTAATGCTTGGTCAAATCTGCATGTTTGTCACATGTTCCTTAGAAGAATTTTAATCTCACAATAGCTAAGAAACATAAATGTAGGCATCATGGTCACAATTCTTCATAGATACAACATAATTTAGTGGTATACCGAGATGATGCAATGCAAACAATACTCCTCTGGTTCTAAGTTGACACTGTATGATCCAAAAACCATAGATAACGATGAATTTTGGTGCCTATCTTGATTGGTTTTTGGACCCAATAGTGTCAACTTAGAACTGGAGGAGTAGTGTTTGTGTTTCATTGTGTGGGTATACACTCAATTATGTTGGATCTCCAAAGAATTATGACCATGTGTGATGCCTACATTTATGTTTCTCAACTTTTGTATCCCAGGACCCCTTATGACCCTTTACAATCCCTAAGAATACATCTTAGAGGTCTTAAAGTGTCGTAAGGGGTCATAAGATGCTCCTAGGAGGGTCCAGATGAGCTTCCACCTTCACAAGGTTGGCCCTGTTAAGTAGAGAACGTTAAACTATTCTCGAAACAAAGAGAAGATTAATATTTTAAGGTCTCCATGAACGATATGTATATATTTTTTAAAAAATACAACATACCATCACAATTAGGATGGTCATTAGATAACGACCGATAATAGAGCACTGTACATGACATATATCCATTAGAACACTCCAACAAGCAGTCGTCGCTTGCACAACATTTTCATCGGGTTGACAACATAATTACGACACGCACAATAAGTCCCAATGGTAGTCAAATTATGACCGACAACATGTTGACCATCTTTGACCATGTTGCTAGACCCTTCTACCCTATATATTGTGACAGTGTGCACCGTTGCAATTACAAAGGACCTCACAACCGTCAATGCTATCAACACCAAAACTAGAATAGTGGTTAGTGTCACTGGGTCGATGGTGGAGTGTCAGAATTGGGATGGATAGCCATCAAAAAAAGGACTCAAATGTACTAGTGGTTACCAAGTAATCAAAATTTTTAGAGTATTAAATAATTTCAAAGCTTTCTTAAAATTTTTTGTTAGAGTTTGTTGAAACAAAGGAAATCATAATGAAAATGCTATTTTTACCATGTTCTAAAAATTGTTCAATTTGAGATTTTTTATTTATAATTAATTTTATTTTTAGTTGTCTTTTTCTTCATGCAAATGAGTTTTTTAAGGAGCTATCAATTTTTAGAAGTTTATTTTTAGATCTTTTTTTATTTAAGAGATGACTGTAAAAGTGATGTCGAGAAGGGAAGGTTATGGATTCATTTATACCATATTTCACAACTTTAAAGGTTTCCAAACATCCAACACAAATTCCAAACTCCTAAATGGTGGATTTTCACTTCCTAGACCTAGTTTTTCTAGCAGCCCTTCAAAATAAGGTTTTCAAGAATATCTCTCATGGACTACCCAACCTTGACAATTTGGTCACCTTTTTGAATACTCTTTTGGCCGCTCTTCAACATATCAAAAATTTAGATAGGGTTTCTTTGGAACATATCCCTAATTAATTGACTGGTAATCAACAATTAGGCCTAAAGGGAGCAACAAATCATTTATTTTTTTCATTACTTTCAAACCAGAATTAAAATCCCAAAAAGAAAACTTGATTAAAAAACCCACTTGGCCTTTATTTAACATATCTTAAAATTAGAAGAGGTTTTTTTGTAAGGAATCTCTCAAAAATGGACTACTACTCTTCTACAAGGCTTAATTAAGTTTGGTTCCCAAAGCAAATTTGTGGTATTCAATTCCCAAACCACCAAAATGCATCTCTAAGTCTTAAAAATGTCACATAGGGTCTAAAAATGCCAAATCGACTAGTTGAATCAATCACCAAGTCACCTTACTACAAAATCCTACTCCTAGCTTTCTTCTCATGTAAAAAACAAGGAGTTTTTAGCCTCTAGGGCATAACCAAAATTGCATCAAAGTCAATCCCCTACTCCCAAAACTTTGTAGAAACAAAAAATATCTTCAAAATATATATTTCACCTAGTTTCATCAAATTCCATAAGGTGGAATGGAAGTTACAATATTTTTTTGTGCTCAAGCCCTTTTACGTAAGGTTTCAAGATAGTTTTAGAAAAATGGCTATAAAATGCTCAAATCTTGATGAAATTTAGTGAGACTGGATTTAATAGAAACTAGATTCACTCCTTTATCTAACTCTACCAATTTTAGATTGTTAACTTACCATACAAGGTCGTACAATAATATGCAACATCAAAAAATGTTTGGAATTACAACAAGTAATGAATTTTATAATTTCAAATCACATTCCAATGGTCATCAGACCTGACCTCAACCATTACATGATGTATTTAAACATTTCCAACCATATCTAACCAATAACAACTACTTTTCAAATCATATGACCATTCAACTTCCCACAAAATGCAAAAATACAAAGTTACTAGATGATTTTTACAATATAGAGAAAATTTGGACATTTTACCAACTTGCCAAACCTAGACCCTATTAATATGTTTTAGAACAATAGAGAGGGGGGGTGAATCAATTGTTCTCAAGTCCAGATGTATAAAACAAACTTTAAACTCTTCAACAATCAAATCTAATAACCAACAGCTATTTGGTCATTACTGATTGTATAACAGAAACATATAACAGTGCAGTCCACTTATCCAATAGCATCTAACTTGTAAAACACATAAATGTTCAAACCAAAACATTCACACAAGTATCAACACCAGGATTTATAGTGGAAACCCAATTTGGGAAAAACCACTTTGTAACATGTTACTATTATGTTCACTCTTCTGAAGTGAGCTCTGTGAAAAGCCAACCCTATCAAAGGTTACAAACACACTGTCAAGTGTGACCCAGTTAAAGGATTTAAACCACTCTGTTAAAAGTGCACCTTGTTATAGGAATTACATACACTCCATTAGAATGCAACCTTGTTCAAAGGATTTATACCCATGACTGTTAGGTCAACCTCTATTAAAAGGATTTTGACTATTACAATGGTTAGAAAGTAGCAGTAGTATTGATCTGAAAAACATACAACTCACTTTGCAAATATCAGATCCAATTCTATACACATATGTTGGCTTACTGACTGTGAACCTTTACCATCTCCATCACTGATCTTCTCAAAACTCTCCTCAAGCAATCACAACACTTCTCCTTCAGCCTTCTCTACTTAGACAATCAATAACATCAACAATACTTCCAACATCCACCTCTCAACAACCTCTCGCTTAGGTTTCCTTAATACTTCCTCTATTAGGTCAATACATCTTCTGCTGCTTAATCTCCTTCGTAGATCTTAGGGTTAGGTCAGATTCATTGAATTCATCCTACATTATGATCTTTCGCTATCCTTCTAGAAATATCTCAAATCTCTTAATAGATTTACAATAAAACATTTTACAGTGCATTAAATGCTTTCAAACAATCAATAAATAAAGTCAACATGTTTTACATAATCCAAGAATTCAATGATGTCGGCTGGAAATCTGAATTCTTCCTCGAATGCAAAATACTGACGCTCGATCAATATTGTGTTCAACTTCTCGGTCTTCAATAGAAAGCTTGGTCACCACATAAACTATTTCCTCGGCTAACACTATCTTCCTCGACAATTAGCTGGTGTTCGGTCAACACTGATATTACTTGGCATATACTAGCTCGGTTGACACTAACAACACTTGGCTTACACTAGATTTCTTCACTTTTGCTTGGTTAAGCCTACCAGTTTAGTCTTCATTCTTACTTAGATAAACAATACATTGTCTTATCATTGTGCCACATAATCAAGTACTCATTGAAGTATCAAGATAACTCAACCTTCCTTAGGTGCTATTGTTACCAACCTTGCCTATCCCCTTAGCAACACTCAAATAGATATAGTACTTTCTTAAATAGCAACAGTCTTACCAGTTAAGGTTTGACATCAATGACAATACAACAATTGCTTCAATTGCAATTTCCAACAATCTCCCTCTTTGGCATTGATGGCAACACCATATGAATATCACATGAATTACCAACCAATCCAAAAAATTATCTGTCCATCAGAGATATTAATAATATCGTTAGCTTCATTCGAATATAGAATCAATTAGCCATGCTTGACCATTTATTAAATATCTCCCTCTGTCTTGATCTTCTCATTCTGTGTATTCATTTGTGATCATCTCCCTCTTTGACAAAAATGCCAAAGCAACAACAAAAGCATACATCCTGTAGATGTAGATATCATCTCTTCAGTTCAGTAACCATATTTCTACCTTTGTCATCTTTTCTTATGACTGATTCTTGGCTTTGCTTTTCTTTTCACAACTCTAGGCTGCTCCTAAAGTGTGACCTTTCTTTGCATCAACTTGTTAGATATTCTTTGCAGCACATTTGATGTAGTGCTCCTAGCTTGACTAGGCAGCCTCAGTTAGGGGAAAGACCCCTAATTGACTTCTCAGGTATTCATGAGCTTCTTTAGGTAAAGCCTTAGTGAATATATCTGCTAATTGTTCCTTTGTATTCACATATTCCATGCAGACCTCTTTATCTTGTACCAGTTCTCTCAAGTAATGATACTTGATGGCTATGTGTTTGGTCTTTGTGTGCACCACTGGATTCTTAGATATGTTGATAGCACTTGTGTTGTCACAAAAAATGACAATTGGTTCAGTGATTTCTTCTTTCATGCCTACCAACAATTGCTTTATCCATATCAAATTTGAATAGTTCACAGCTGCAGCCACATACTCAACTTCAGCAGTAGATTGGGAAATGCAATTTTATTTCTTGCTTGTCTAGGAAACTAATCTCTATCCAAGAAAGAAAGCTCCACCACTAGTACTCTTTCTATCATCTACATTTCCTACCCAATCAGCATCTATGTACACTCTTAGTTCAAACTTGTCATGCTTCTTGTAGTACAATCCATAGTCAGCAGTTCCCTTCAAATATCTCATGATTCTTTTAACCACCATCATGTGAGTTTCCTTAGGATTGGCAGAGAATCTTACCATAATCCCAACAACTAATGCAATATCTGGTTTGCTATGTACAACATACTATAGGTTTCCAAACATAGATCTATACAAAGTCTGGTTAACTTCTATAACATCATCATTTTTAGACAAGTTCTGTCCAATAGCCATGGGAGTACTTACTGGCCTTGAATCTTCCATGCCAAAGGTTTTCAGTATCTCGTGAACATATTTAGACTGGGTGATGAAAATTCCTTTCTCCATCTGATATACTTGCAAACCAACAAAAAATTTGATCTCCCCGAACATATTCATTTCAAATTTAGTTTGCATTTCATTTGAAAATTTCTTACACAAGGCATCTTGTCCACCAAATATACTATCATCTACAAAGATCTTAGCTAACAAGATTCCTTTACCTTCTTCATCTTTCATGTACAGATTTCTTATGTCATTTGTCCTTGAGAATCCAATATGTATTAGGTAGTTGTGCAATCTCTCATACCATGCTCTGGGAGCTTGTTTCAGTCCATACAGTGCTTTATTCAATTTGCAAACCATGTGTCTTATGTTTGGATCAAAAAATCCTTTTGGTTGTTCAATATACACTTCTTCTCCTAATATACCATTTAAAAATATAGACTTAACATCCATTTGGTATACCTTGAAATCTTTATAGGTAGCATATGCAAGCAGAGTTCTTAATCCTTCCAATCTAGCTATAGGGGAAAATGTCTCCCCATAATCTATTCCTTCTTCTTGTGCGTAGCCTTTGCATACCAGCTTAGCTTTGTTTCTTTTTATTTGACCATGCTCATTCAGCTTATTACAAAATACCCACTTTGTCCCAATGACATTCTTATTTTCTAGTTTCGGCACCAGAGTCTAGGTATCATTCTTCTCTATCTAGTCTATCTCTTCATTCATTGCTTCTATCTAGTCTTCATTTTCTAATGCCTCTTTTTTTTTCTTAGGCTCAAATTCACATAGTAAACATGTTGAATCTCTTGCCTTGCTTCTGGTCTGAATTCCAATATCTTTATCTCCAATAATCTATTCAGGCTTGTGATGTCTCCTTACATATTGTGCTAGAATAGGTTCTGCTCTCCTTTCATTTTTCTCATCAGGCTCACCAACAAGATTGTCATATTCAACTTCTAAATTCTTGGAAACCTCTTCCTGATACTCGGTAGCTTCTTCCCATTGCTCGACATGTTCTTCTTCTCTCTCGATATTGTTTTCCTAATGCTCAGAATTGCTTACCCGAGACTCAGCATCAGGTGCAGGTCTATCACTTTCCTCTTCTTCCTCTACATACATAAAAGATCTGTAATCTTCTGGTTCTCTTTTACTATCAGATTCATTTTTCTCTACATACTCATCAACTTTGACATTCACACTTTCCACAATTTTGTTAGTGTTAGAGTTCAAACACTTATAAGCTTTACTTTTTGTGGAATAGCCTAGGAATATACCCTCATCGCTTTTAGCATCAAATTTTCCATTTCTACTATCCTTTAATATGTAGCACTTACTTCCAAAAATTCTAAAGTACTTTACATTCTGTGCATACCCATGCCATAATTCATAAGGTGTCAGATTTGTACCTTTTTTGATCTGTACTTGGTTAAGAGTATAAATAGTTGTACTTACATCTTCTTTCCAATACTTTTGTGCAACATTCTTGTTAATCATTAATGTCCTTGCATAGTCCAAAATAGATTTGTTCCTTCTCTCTACTATACCATTCTGTGGAGGAGTTCTAGGTGCAGACATTTGTCTTTTGATCCCTCTATCATTGCAAAATAGATTAAATTCATTGGATATAAATTCTCCACCTCGGTCAGATCTCAAACACTTCAGGTTCTTACCTATCTCTTTTTCAACCTTAGCCACATACCACTTAAAAAATTGAAAAGCATCAGATTTTTCCTTTAAGAACATTACATGCATCATTCTGGTATAATCTTCAACAAACAGGATAAAATATCTAGCACCACAATAACTTTGTACACCCATCGGTCCACAAAGGTCAATATGAACCAAATCTAATATATTCTCAGAAGTAAAAGTTTTGCTCTTGAAACTAGACTTTGTCATCTTACCCAACTGACATTCTTTGCACATTACATTCTCAGGTTTCTTCAATCTAGGTAGACCTCTCACTTTCTTTTTCTTACTAATTTCTACTAGATTATCAAAGTTAACATGACATAGCTGCTTATGCCATAACCAAATGTCATCAAGTTGTGCAATCATACATGTTTCTTCAGATAGGTCTAGATAGAACAAATTACCTCTTGTCTATTCTCCACTTCCAATTAGTTGACTAGTGGCATCAAATATTTTATCCTTTCTGTGATAAAATTCCACTTGGTAGCTAGTGCTATTAAGTTGTGCAACACTCAGCAGATTATAGTTAAGACCCTCAACCCAATAAGCATTTTCACAAGTGATCTTATCAGTCAGCTTAATCAATCCTTGTCCTCTAACAAGACATGGTGCATCATTACCAAATTTCACACTCCTACCTTTATAATGATCTAAGGTATTAAACTTACTCTTATCTCCAGTCATATGATGTGAACAACCACTATCAATAATCCATTTATCATTTTTGTTCACATAAGATATCAATGTAGTTTTCTCATCCTCATCAGATTCATCTTTCATTGCAACATAGACAACCTCAATTTCAAAATCATCACTATTAGTGTCAGTTTCTTCTTCAGCAATGTAGTAGGATTTCTTACCTTTTCCTTTGTAGTCCTTGTATCTTCGATAACCTCTATCTTCTCTTTTGTCTTTATGCTTGCTGTCTCTTTCTTCATCCTTATTATCCCTATTAGGAGATCTAGCAGCTATATAAACAACTTTATTATATGAAAAATATATAATAGGGAGTTTAACTTTATACTTTCCTCTTCCCCTTTTCAGTCTTCTAGCCATAAGAGCTTCTAGATCCTCAAGTTCTTCATCAGATGTTTCACTGTCACTTTCACTTTCACTTTCACTTATGCATCTTTCTTTTTCTTTCTTTGGCTTACTCAGAACCATTTGTGACTTAAAAGCAGATTCAATATTACCAACAGTGAAGTTATCATAGTTAGAAAGTTCAAAAGTAGTAAGCTTACCAACCAAACTTTCCAAAGTAAGAGCATTAGTCGAGTTACATCTAGATTCCTAAATTGCAAAAATTTTGATTGCATAGATAGGACATAGAGTTCTCAATACTTTTCCTATTATAGTTTCATTCTCAATAGTTCCATTTGCTCCTCTAATAGCATTTGTAACTTCTTTTGTTCTACCACAATATTGTGCAATATTCTCACCTTCTTGCATTCTCATTTCATCAAATTTACCTCTTAGGCTCTCAGCTTTTTCTCTCAACACATTTATGTCACTGGCATAAATGTTTGCAAGGGTGTCCCACATTTGTTTTGCATTACTACAGTCTTTGATGTCTTAAAATTCTAGATAACTTATGGCAAACACAATCTCCAACATTGCTTGGTTGTGCTCTTGTTTAGCTTTCATTTCCTTAGTAGTCAGAGGTGCAACAGGTGTGGCATAGTCATGCTCAATGTAATACTTTGCAGAATCACTAATACTGGCTAGATGCAGCTTCATCAAGCTTTTCCATGCAAGGAAGTTCTCCTTATTCAGCTTTGGTACCTCCTTCTTATACATCTTGATCATTTACTTCAAGTACCTTCAAACTTGTTCTCTGTAAGCACCAACAACTCTGATACCAATTGTTAATATGATTTAGAACAATAGAGAGGGGGGCTGAATCAATTGTTCTCAGGTCCAGATGTATAAAAAAAACTTTAAACTCTTCAACAAATCAGATCTAATAACCAACAGCTATTCGGTCATTACTGATTTCATAACATAAACATATAACAGTGCAATCCACTTATCCAATAACATCTAACTTGTAAAACACATAAATGTTCAAACCAAAATATTCACACAAGTATCAACACCAAGATTTATAGTGGAAACCCAATTTGGGCAAAACCACTTTGTAACATGTTACTATTATGTTCACTCTTCTGAAATGAGCTCTGTGAAAAGCCAACCCTGTCAAAGGTTACAAACACACTGTCAGGTGTGACCCGGTTAAAGGATTTAAACTACTCTGTTATAAGTGCACCTTGTTATAGGATTTACATACACTCCATTAGAATGCAACCTTGTTCAAAGGATTTATACCTATGACTGTTAGGTCAACCTCTGTTAAAAGGATTTTGACTGTTACAATGGTTAGAAAGTAGCAGTAGTATTGATATGAAAAACATACAACTCACTTTGCAAATATCAAATCCAATTCCGTACACATATGCTGGCTTATTGACTATGAACCTTTACCATCTCCATCACTAATCTACTCGGAACTCTCTTCAAGAAATCACAACACTTCTCTTTCAGCCTTCTTTGCTTAAACAGTCAATAACATCAACAATACTTCCAGCATCCACCTCTCAACAACCTCTCGCTTAGGTTTCCTTAATACTTCCTCTATTAGGTCAATACATCTTTTGTCACTTAATCTCCTTCGTAGATCTTAGGGTTAGGTCAGATTCATTGAATCCGTCCTACATTATGTTCTTTGGCTATCCTTCTAGAAATATCTCGAATCTCTTAATAGATTTATAATAAAACATTTTACAGTGCATTAAATGCTTTCAAACAATCAATAAATAAAGTCAACACATTTTACATAATCCAAGAATTCAACGATGTCGACTGGAAATCTGAATTCTTCCTCGAATGCAAAATACTGACACTTGGTCAATATTGTGTTCAACTTCTCGGTCTTCACTAGAAAGCTCGATCACCACATAAACTATTTCCTCGGCTAACACTGTCTTCCTCGGCAATTAACTAGTGTTCATCAACACTGATTTTACTCGGCATATACTAGCTCAGTCGACACTAACAACACTCGGCTTACACTAGATTTCTTCACTTTTGCTCAGTTAAGCCTACCAGGTTAGTCTTCATTCTTACTTAGATAAACAATACATTGTCTTATCATTGTGCCACATAATCAAGTACTCATTGAAGTGTCAAGATAACTCAACCTTTCCTTAGGTGCTATTGTTACCAACCTTGCCTATCCTCTTAGCAACACTCAAATAGATATAGTACTTTCTTAAATAGCAATAGTCTTACCAGTTAAGGTTTGACATCAATGCCAATACAACAATTGCTTCAATTGCAGTTTCCAACAAACCCCTAAGATCCTATTCACACCTTTACAAACATGGGAAATGGTCTTCAAGACCGTATTACATCTAATAAACATAAAACCAAAATTAAAATATGAAGTCTTATAGGCTCTTTGCACCATACTCCCTAGACAAATTTGATTAAAGTCCCCTTGGGGACAATGCTCCAACAAAAACATGCTTGATCTCATCATTCTCTGGCCTCCAAGTGTTGTCTCCATCTGGTATACCCTTCTATTGGACTAAGTACTTGAAATAGACATCCTTGGCTTTGTGAGTTCCTTGGTACCTAGAAAATTTATCTACTGCATAAGCCTACTTAACAGATGATCTTGAACTCTATCCACATCTAACAATGTTGTTAATTTTTTAGCAACACCTAAAACCATATCTCTTCCTTCCTTGGAATGGACTATCTTTTTCTTCACTTTTGGTGTATGCTTCATCTTGCTCCTTTTCCTTTGTAGTGTAGCTTAAAGCTCTTCACTTCTATTTTCCATCTCTTCCATCTAATGCTCTTCCCCCGTGATTTCTTCTTTATCAGGTTCACTAACCTCTGATGTGAAAGAAATTGAATGACCACTATTCCCTTTTAAAAATAGTGAATGAATCACTTCTCCTACCACCATGGTAACATATTTCTTAAACCAATCTTGCATCTCCAATATCAATTCATCCTGGACATTCAACAAGTCAAATCTTGAATCCAGCTCAATATCATTTCCCTCCAAAACCTGATTCTTCAAGTTTGTTGTCTTTGGACCTTCATGGTTAGAAGTGGTTGCAAGATTCTCATCCTTCTTTTCCTCTACCTTTACAAATTCTTTTTTACCCACCATCATCACATTAGATTTCTTAGTTTACCCTTTATCATCTTCTTTCAAAGGTGTTAATGTAAAAGAGGTTCAATCTTTCTCTATCTCATATGTGTTTCTTCTACCATCATACAAAGCATATCTATCAAATTGCCAAGGTCTCATGTTGTCATCTATTTTGACATCACAAAATTGTGGCAATGCTACAAAATTTTCTCATGGATTCATAGGTGCATCCTCTATGTTTCAACACATTGATAAGGTTTCATGAAGGTAGTTCAACATCCTTGAATTGTACTTTATGTAGTGTTGTTTATGCATTCTTTTTGAAGATTGTCATCAAGCTAATCCCCCTAAATGCTTGTTAGAACAAGTTTTTCTTCTCTGAATACAAGCACTTGATTTTTGGCAATATTCAAGTTTATTCTTTGTTTTTCCCTTTCTTGTAAGTAGTTTTTAATCTAGTTTTTCCCCTAGGATAATAACCCTTAGAATTCCACTCGTTTCAAGCTATCTTAGGCCTCAATCAAAGTTGTCTAGCTCAAGTTATAAAGGAAAAGGTGGGGTTTTTCAGGCTGGGTGCACATTTTATTAAAAATCTTTCAAAAGTGGGGTTTTTATTGTCAATTGCACAAAATAAAATTATTTTTAATATCTAAAGTGGATTTTGACATCTATTTTTAAATTTCAAATAATTCTGAGTTGATTTGACCATAGTTTTTAGTGTTCTCATAAAATTTGGCTTTTTCTAGTCTATTTTCATGTTACTTTATTAAAAAACTATCTTTATATATTATATTTAATTAATTTTAAATTTTTTATGAAAATTAACTTTTTCTAGTCTATTTTCATGTTACTTTATTAAAAACTATAGTTATATATTAGATTTAATTAATTTTAGTCACACTTAAGTGCATAAATGTGAGGTTTTTATCATTCATTGCATATCATCCACATGCAAGTTATTTTTCAAAACCTACTTTCAATAAATTGAAGTGCTAGTCATAATAATTGACGCAAGGGCAAGGTGGCTAAAGGCAGAATCAGGGTTAATTGAGACTGCTTAAACCCACAAACATTCCCTATGAAGAATTACACATGGAAGAAACATGAAAACCACATGAAATCAGTGAAAACACAATGGATATGAGACAAGCAACATGCCGCAACACTAGCACAATTATATTAAATCTTTCAACATGCCCGACTCTGAGATCTTTCGGGTTTTGGCCTTATACAATCAGAATCATTGCACGCACCCAATCTATTTGCTACTATCTATCTACTATCTACTCCTTCTTCACACTATCTAAACATCAACCTAAGCTCCAATTATATAGCCAACAAAGCCACAAGTCGGCCAGTTAGGCATTTAATTACAATATAGGTCCACTTAGGAGGAGAAACCAAAACTAAAGCTAGAAATAACAAAACATGATGCAAAGTGGAATTTAGGTCCACACATGATCCAAGACCAGATCCCCAACCGTGCAAGATCCAATTTTCCCATATGGAACCATGCAAGCTGAAATACCACATGTTTCATGAGCGAAACTGGCAGAAACTTTATGCCTAAGGAAAATTGTGATAACTTCCAGATCCAAATGAATTAGGATGTGCGCCCTTAGGAGAATGCTCCAAATTAGGTCCACATGACTGCATTAACTTTGCAAGGAAAGAAACCAACATCAAAAATGGCTACAAAACAAACATTAGACTAGTACAAGAAACATGAAATATTTTTTTGGTGATGCAAGATTGCTCAAGACCCAAGATGCTCCTACATCAGACACCTAGGGTAACAAAAAAATTGATGTCCACATCAGACACTGCTCATATTATGACCTTAATCATAAAGATCCAACTCATCTTGTGTAATCCATGAACTTTCTTCAACTGGCTTATCTTTCCACTGAACTAGGTATTCCTTGTAATCTTTTCCTCTTGTACTCTTTCTCACTCTACTATTCAAGATCTTCTCAATGTTGTCTCTATCCTTCTTAGGATAATTCATATTATCTCCCATCTCAACAATTGATTCAAAGTACTCAAATATATAAAAAACATTGAATATAGGTGATTATCCATGTCCTCTTGTAATTCCACTTCATAAGCATTTCCACTATCAAACTTCTTCAGAATCTTACAAGGTCCAAATTTCTTCATTTTCATCTTTTTATAGGTACCAATTGGAAATCTATTCTTCTTCAAATGAATCATAACCTCATCTCGAACTTCAAAATATTTATGT
Organism: Chamaecyparis obtusa; assembly: GCA_027943335.1. Taxonomy (NCBI): domain Eukaryota; kingdom Viridiplantae; phylum Streptophyta; class Pinopsida; order Cupressales; family Cupressaceae; genus Chamaecyparis; species Chamaecyparis obtusa. The sequence goes on from BSBK01004849.1 coordinate 808,570, forward strand.
CTCCTTATCTTATATGCTCTCTATTTATATTTCAGATTACTGTCCTCCAAATTCCTTTTAACTTATCATGAAAAGTTCTCATGTATACTGCAAAATCCTCAACTTCAGCACTTCTTCGAGTCTCAATAGGTAAATCTCTCAACTCTATCGTTCCCTTAGGATTAAATCTAGTAACAATCTCAAATGGTGTCCTCTTACTACTTATATTCACAAAATTATTATATGAAAACTCTGTTTGTGCCAAAACTAAATCCCAATTAGCAGTCTTATCTCCAACTAAACATCTCAACAAATTTTTGAAACTTTTGTTCACAAATTCAATCTGTCCATCTGTCTAAGGGTGAAATGTAGAACTAAACTCCAATTCAGTATTCATATTCTTCCAAAGTGTTCTCCAAAAGTAACCAATAAATTTAGTATCTCTATCTGAAACAATAGATTTAGGCAACCCTTGCAATCTTACTACTTCCTTGAAAAATAATTCAACTACATGCAATGCATCAGATGTCTTCTTACAAGGTATGAAATGTGTCATCTTAGAAAATCCATCAACCACTACAAAAATAGAATCATTACCTCTCTAAGTTCTAGGAAATCTAAGAACAAAATCCATACTCACATCTTCCCAAGCTCTATCAGGTACAGGCAAAGGTGTATACAATCCCAAATTCTAACTAGTTCCTTTTGCTACTTGACAAATTTTGCAACCTCTAACCATTCTCTATACATCTCTAGAAATCTATGGCCAAAATTATCTTTCTGAAATCAAATTCACAGTCTTATCAATCCCAAAATGTTGACCAATTCCACCACTATGCTTCTCCTTTATTATGTTCTCTCTCATAGATCCTCTAGGTATGCACAACTAAACTCCTTTAAACAACATGTCTTCTTGAATGAAATAATTATTCCACTTATTACTTACTATTTGATCCTTACAAGCTTTCCAACATTCTACAAAATCAAATTCAGTTTCATACAAACACTTCAAATCATCAAAACTAAGTACCTCAACTTTCATTTCTGTCAGCAAACTTCTTCTTCAGCTCAAGGCATCAACAACTTTGTTTGACTGTCCACTCTTACGCTTCAAAGAAAAGGAAAAATTCTGCAAGAACTCAAACCACTTCATATGTCTCTGATTCAATTTATTTTGACTTCCCAAATACTACAAAGCTTTATGGTTAGCATAAAACATAAAATCTTTAGGCATCAAAAAATGTCTCCATTTCTTCAAAGCTTGAATAATAGCATAGAATTTCTAGTCATAAATGAAATATTTTCTCTTAGCATCATTCAACTTTTCACTAAAGAAAGCTATGGGTCTTCCTTCTTGACTCAAAATAGCTCCAATTGCACTTCTACTAGCATCACATTCAACTTGAAAAACTTTACTAAAATCAAGCAAAGCAAGTGTAGGTTATTCTACAATTCTTTGTTTCAATGTTTCAAAACTCTTTTGTGCTCCATGTGCCCATTTGAAATCCTTTTTATCTCCTCTCATAGTTTCAGTCATAGCATTACAAATAGAACTGAAATTTCTAATGAACTTCCCATAAAAACTCGCTAATCCATGAAATGATCTTACCTCTCCAACATTCTCTGGTGTAGGCCAATCAAGTATAGCTCTTACTTTCTCAGGGTCCATCTTCAATCCATCAGCTAAAATTACAAAACCAAGGTACACAATCTCTTCTTTCATAAATGAACATTTCTTCAAATTAATCAGCAATGTTTCTTCCTTCAATCTCTGCAATACTTCTCTGATATTCTCAAGATGTTCTTCCTTACTCTTACTAAATATCAAAATGTCATCAAGATACACAATTACAAACTTACCCAAGAATATTTTCAGAACTTCATTCATCAGCCTCATGAAAGTACTAGGTGCATTAGTCAAACCAAAAGGCATAACCAACCATTCATACAAACCTTCATTAGTCTTAAAAGCAGTTTTCCATTCATCCCCTTCTCTAATTATAATCTGATGATATCCACTCTTCAAATCAATCTTTGTGAAATACTTTGCTCCACTGAAACTATCCATTATGTCATCCATCCTAGGCAAAGGAAATATGTACTTTACTGTTATCTTGTTTATATCTCTAGAATTAGCACACATTCTCCATTCTCCATTTTTTTTTGGTGCTAACACAACAGGTACTATGAAAGGACTCAAAATTTCCCTAATCAAACCTCTTTCAAGAAATTCTTGCACTTGTCTATTCAACTCTATCTTTTCATCAGGTTTCAGCCTATGTGGTGCTTTATTAGGAAAACTAGCTCCAGGTATCCAATCCATACAATGACTTATACTTCTCATAGGTGGTAAACCATCAGGTACATTATCAGAAATGATGTCATGAAATTCAATCAACAAAGGTTTAACCTTAGGTGCATGTTCTAGCTCATCTTGTCTCTCAGTTTTCCTTGGAATTAAAGAAAAAAAAACATTATGTTCTTTCATTTCTCTTACAAACTTTTTACGATCAACCAAGCATACTCTGACTGTAGTATAATGACCTTCATCAACCTTCTCTACCAAAGGTAATAATACTTGTTTCTTTCCATCCATCCAAATAGTATATTGATTCAATCTACCATCATGCAAAGCTTTCCTATCATACTGCCAAGGTCTACCCAAAAGAATATGACAACAATCCATAGGCATAATATCACACAAGACTTCATCATGATAATTTCCAATTTTGAATTTAATAAGGCATTGTTCACTTACAAGTAGTTTATTCTCCTTCTGGATCCAAGAAATATTTTAAGGCTTCGGATGTTTCAATCTCTGCAACTGCAATTTGTTAACTAGCTCTTCGGATGCCAAACTATCAGAACTTCCACTATCAATGATTACCTTGCAACATTTATCAGTGATCTTACATTTTGTTCTGAACAAACTTTTCCTCAGAATAGGTTCCTCATCAGCTTCTTCATTCCACAAGATCCTTCTTAGCATCAAGTTCTCACCATGTTCAGGTTCATTAGACAATTCCTCAACTTCTTCACAAGTCAAATTATTTATGCCATTACTTCCAATCTTCTTTCCAGAGTTAGTACATTCAAAATCTCTATGTCCTTCTTCACCACATTTTTAACAAGTACCTTTAAACCAAGATTTCTCTTCTCTTTTCCTACTATTTTTATTCCTAGAGTAACCAGTATAGCTACCTCTAGAGTAGTTACCTCTTCTACTAGCAAGTTCATCTTTCCATCCTTTATCTTGTACTGCATTGTTAGATCTACTACTTTCTCCATAAGATCTTCCTCTACTTCTCTGAAATCTGCCACCTCTTCCTCTTTGTGTTTGTTCATGTCTCTTTGTCAATCTCTCTTCTACTTTCAAAGAAAATTGGTATGCTTCTTCCACACCTTCCATCTTAACATAACTGATCTCATCTTGAATAGATGTCCTCAAACCATTTAGGTATCTAGCCACTTTCCCAACTTCATCATCCACATGTCTAGATCTGATATCTAATTTGTGAAATTACTCGGTATATTCTTTCACACTCATGTCCTTTTGTCTCAAATTTTGCATTTTTCTCATCAAACTAACTTGGTAGTCAGCTGGAAGAAAATTCTTCTTCATTTTTCCAAGCATCTTCATCCATGTCTTGATCTTTTCTTTTCCTCTCTTTTGTCTCTCAATTTGCAAATGACCCCACCAAAGAGATGCATGACCTTTCAACTTTGTGACTATCTTAACCTTCTTATTATCAGGAGTACCTTCATACTCAAAGTATTTATCCATCTCATAGATCCAATCCAAAAGTGCATTGGTATCAAGTCTTCCATCATAGCAACCAACTTCCACAGTAGGTCTAGAGTTAGCCTTAGACAAAACTCTCAAAAGTCTTTCCTCATCCTGCTCAACTTCAAGTTCAGGATTAGGTGCTACCTCTTCTTCATCACTAACATCTTCAAGATGTGCACCTCTTCTCTGGGTTGTCTCTACATCTTCAAGCCTAGTTGCAATCTTCCTCAACATATCCATGATAGCATTATCATTTCCTCTACCTCGAACCATCTTGACAATTAGGTTCCAACAAGATCATAACCTTCTGCAAGTTATAGGTCAGATTTCAAATCTGCCACCCTACAACCAATCCAATAAGGTTCTCCATGATCCAATCCACAAGAAAGAACTTCTCTTTGATACCACGTTACGCAAGGGCAAGGTGGCTAAAGGAAGAATCAGGGTTAATTGAGACTTTTTAAACCCACAAACATGCCCTGCAAAGAGTTACACACAGAAGCAATATGAAAACTACATGAAATCAATGAAAACATAATGGATATGAGACAAGCAACATGCCACAACACTGACACAACTATATTAAATCTTTCAACATGCCTGACTATGAGGCCTTTCGGGTTTCAACCTTATACAATGAGAATTATGCAATCAGAATCATTGCTCGCACCCAATCTATTTGCTACTATCTACTCCTTATTCGCACTATCTAAACATCAACCTAAGCTCCAAATATATAGCCAGGAAAGCCACAAGTCAGCCAGTCAGGCATTTAATTACAATATAGGTCCACTTAGGAGGAGAAACCAAAACTAAAGCTAGAAATAACAAAACATGATGCGAAGTGGCATTTAGGTCCACACATGATCCAAGACTAGATCCCCAACCGTGCAAGATCCAATTTTCCCATATGGAACCACAAAAGTCAGAATGCCACACATTTCATGAGTGAAACTAGCGTAAAATTAATGCTCGAGGAAAATTGTGATAGCTTCCAGATACAAATGAATTAGGATGTACGCCCTTAGGAGAATGCTCCAGATTAGGTCCACATGACTGCATTAACTTCACAAGGAAATAAGCCAACAACAGCAACAGCTACAAAACAAACATTAGGCTAGTATAGGAAACAAGAAATATTTTTTTGGTGATGCAAGATTGCTTAAGACCCAAGATGCTCCTGCATCAATAATGGACTTTTTATATGAAATTGCATATATTTAAGTTTAAAACTATGAGTAAATGTAGTTGTTATAAAAAAATTACATCTTATGTTTTATAACAATATGCAAATTATGTATATTATTCTAAAAATGAAATACTAATCCACTAATTAGCTACAAATTCTATTTAAATATGCATACAAAATAAAGATTACAAAGATAAATTAAATAAAAACATGATTTTTACCTTCACTTACCCATGTAGCTTGTCTCCATTGTCATCCTAATTTTAAATTCTTGATTTGGTGAGCTATCAGACTTGTAAATCTGCTCCTTTTCAAGATGCTTTCATAGTGTGGAGATAGTGGACATGAAAATGCAAAACTAGATTAAATCTCATAATGCTTTCTATGCAATGGTGGATGATGCAAGATTTGATGAATATGGATGCTATGAAATTGATCACAACAACACTAGATTGCTTGATTGCTAAATGATTGCTAGTTCTCAAATCTAAAAAATGTTAATTATCACTATTGTCATTGGGCTCACAAAGAAGGAGGAAGGCACCTTTTATATATTTTTGAAGACCTCAAGCCTAGGTGGAAAGATCCAAGGGTGGAGATTGAAAGATGGAGAATCCTAGGGATGAAATTGAATTAGTTGGGGGAGTTGAGAGAAATATGGATTTAGTTGGAACGTGAGAGGAAGAATAGGAGAGATGTTCCTCCTACATTGACAAGAGAGAGTTTAAGGTGGAAGGGAAAGACATATGTCAAGTGTCTCACAAAGACCCTTGAGAAGAAGGTAGGAAGATATTTTCCTCATGAGGACTCTTGGTACAAGTATCCCATGAGTCACCTTTGACTCCTTAAGGTGGCTAAAGAAGCTCCTAAGGAATAGGAAATGTGACATAGACCAAGTTCAAAGAAAATATGTGGTCATGAGACCAAGTCTTTTGAGGCCATATAGTCCTTACGAATATGACACATGGGTGAGGATAAATATGCTAATAAATAATTAAAATTAATTAATTATCATAGCAAGATGATGTGTCAGGTGAGTTGGATTAGTGAGGTGGAAATAAGACTTAGTCATATAGTGATTGTATTATTAAATAATTAATTAAATCACTTTAATAAGACTAATTAGAAGACTTAGAATAAGAAGAATAATATAAATGAGTATACTAAATAAATTAAATAATTTACTTAGTAATAGAAGAAATAAATATTAATTAAATAATAAATATTTAATTAATTTATCCAGCCAATTTTAAGTGTATACAATAACTTAAGTGAAAAGGTGGCTTTTTCAAGCCCAATTGCATGTGCAATTGATATTAAAAATATTGTATGTATAACTTAAGTGAAAAGTGGCTTTTCCCAAGCCAAATACATGTCTTTTGAAATGTGTATTTGCACTCAAAAAGTGCATATTAATCATTGAAGTTATGGAGTGTTATTTTTATATGCAAATGCATATATAAAAGATATTTTTAACCATTTAAGCTAAAGTGGCAATTTGGGGTTGAAAAGCATGTGGTTTGGACTTGTAAAATCTCGTCATTACTCTTTATTACATGTGTTTTGATAAAAACTCCTTTGGTGGTGATTTTTAAGGGAAAAGCATGTGTTTTTTTTACTTGAAAATACCCACTTATTTTGGGCATTTTTGAGAAAAATGGGATTTTGAAGAAAAGAATCACAAGATTCATGGTCAAAACTAAATCATTTTTTCTCCTTATAGGGTTGATTTTGCACTAAATCTCCCAAGGATCATTCTTGGCTACTCAAAAGTGTAGATTTGAAAGGATTTTGTTCACAAAACAACCTATTTTGGGCATTTTTTGGGCATTTTTGCCCAAAAATGGCTCATTTTTTGTCATTTTTCTTCATCAAATCCAATTGTTTTTCTTCTAAGGTGAGCTCTTGGGCATTACATTTTATTTTCAGCTTGTTTATTATTTTAAATAAAAAAAATTTATGCCCTAGGCGCCGTTTTTGGTTTCCACTACATGTGCATTTGAAATAGTCAATTTTTGTTCCTATTTTCTTGTATTTTGTTTCTCTTTTCTTCCCACTTGGAAACTATTGCATATTGAATCTCTAAAATAAGAGGATTAAGACTAGGATTTAAGTGTATATATATATATATATATATATATATATATATATATATATATATATATATATATATATATATATATATATATATATATATATATATATATATATATATATATATATATATATATATATATATATAATATTTGATCTCATCTCTTCTAAATCCAAAAATCCTCTTAGATTTATTTCAGATATTGCTCAAAGATTTGGTAAAACTTCTTCATGTGAGTTGAGGTAAATTTTCCTCAAGTTCTTCCCCAATTCTTTCCAAGTGCATGTTTTGGTTTTTGATTAACATGTAAAATTTCATTTCTATTTCATATTTACATGTGATGTTTGATTTAATGATCCTTCTACTTCTACCTTCAATTCTCAAGTTTCTTATGCAAGAGTCTCCACTTGCTTGCATATGTAGTTGGGGCTAAAACCTCATTCCATGATGAAAAGAAGAGAAAGTCCATGTTAATGCATATATGTAGTTTCCTTAAAAAAAATCACTTACATGAGCCTTGTTTATATCTACCTAATCATCGCCACATGATTTAAAAATCATGGTGGTGGTCAAATCAATTCACTTTTGATGGAAATTCTTAGTTCCATTATAAATAGAGATCATATCCACTCATTTGCATACATGTTTCCCTTCACAATTCTCTCTGTCCACATATGCAATCACCTCCAAGAAACCCATTTTTGGGTCTTTCTTACCATTTTGAGCTAAAAATCATTCATTCTTTGGCTGTCCCATAATTTCCAAGCATCTCCATATGCTCACAATACCTCAAGCTCATACTTCTGCATTAAAAAGTGTGCAATAGATCCATATCATGAAGATATTCTCACCTTGTGTAATTTCATGTCACATGCTACATGGTTGGAGATTCAAGAAGGATTTTTGGCTTCAAAAGTTTGTGATTGTATTGTTTTAAAAAACAATGCAAGCTCTACCCAAGAAGAATAAGGTTCTTCCCAATTGTGTAAATGCAAACTAAAAGGCCACCTCCAAGCATTTACATACAGTTTTCTCACTTTTCCAAAAGTTACAAATGGACCTCTAAACCATGTTTGTGGGTGACAAGTACTATCCAAAATGACATGTAATGGAATTTAAAAACTACATTTATAAGAGAGAAATCTTATCATGCTAGCAGTGCAAAGAGTTGAAGACTAGAATGATGTGGGCATCAAAGCTTTCAAGATAGAGATACTTTCTAAGAAAACAACTATTGTGACACACAAAAATCAAGGATGTAGGTTCATATTCTAGATCAAGATGCTTTCACTAAACTAGAGTGTATCAAGTGTCAGACATCCTATAGCAACATGGGGACCAATCAAGGATGATGTAATAGAAGTTTTTTCTTGTTAGGCACTTAGAAATTTTTCATCGTGTATTTATAATATGTATTTGATAGATTACATGTAATAATAAGATGTAATTGCATGTGATAGTATCACATGTGAAGCTGTAACATATAATCATTAAGCAAATGATTTAAGTCTTGTAGCATTGAATAAGTCAAAGTTAGTTGGAAGTTAGTTAGAGAATAAGTCAAGGTGGTTAAGGGTTTCCCCCTTATTTCTCCACTTTTCTCTCGACTCTTTTCCTATATAAAGGAGGGATCTCATTGCAAATAATTATATTTTGGCAAGGCAAGAAAATTCTGCCAGTTTGTATCTACACTCTAAGACTTTGAGCTTAGATGTAAATTTGAATTGCTTTCAATAAAAGGGGAAACTTTATTTCAAAATATGTTGATTCAAGGTGTTATGTGACGACATTTTTTTGGATATTTATTGTGAGTTTTGGAGCTTTTCTCAAAATGGATTTGAATTCAATTGTGCAAACTTTGAGCTACATATTGCCTTCAGAGCCAATTTGAAATTTTGAAGACTTTGTGCTACAAGAGGAAAAATTGTTATAGATAGTAGTGGCTTCAATTACTTAGAGTTGAATACTTTGGGATTCAGTTGTAAGTGTTTTTATTAAATTTGAGAATATCTAGTAAGAGACTTTGTGCCTTACTGGTTATTTTACTTGAATCCTAATTTGGGATAATTGTAGGAGACTTTGGGTTCTTTACTTGTTCCACAAAATATAAAAGTAAACTACTACCCCTAGTACTATTCTTACGTCAATTCCAAGGTTGCCAGTATTATCCTAACAATAAGGCACTTTTGGTTAAGTTGGAAAGTTGTAGTTATATACGAATCATTCCTAAAAAAAAGGAATTGATTAAGTGAACTTCCCTTTTTGTAATTTTAGTTAAGTTCCTATTGAAACCACCTCCGATAAGAACAAAGCCTCCCCTATTGCTAAGAGGAGAGAGAAACCTCATGGGACATTTCCTAAAGTCACAATTTTTTAAGTTGTGGTCACAGTGACTTACATAATTTTTAGCCAACATTTTTTTGTGACTCTTCTAGGGACACGATGCACATTTGAAAGTCTCACTCTTTCTTTTGAAGTATACCTGTGTCCTTTTCATTGTAATTTATTTTTATTATTTTTTTGAGATTTTACCAAGGACATGTAAATGGCCCAAGGTCCTTTGGGAAATTATTTTGGTCCATTGAATCTAGGTTTGCCTCTACATGCTCTTCTTGATGGCTCGCGAAAGAATTTTCCTAAGTTATTCAGTGATGGACAATGACATCCTGTAATAATATCATATTTCCACAATCCTGATGAACATATTGATGTTTTCTACATTGCATGCAGTGTTCATGGTGTTGAACATGAGGACACATCTGTAAGGTTGTTCATGGAAACTCTCCAAGGTGTGAATGATGACTAGTTTTACCTTCTTGCACCACAAACTATCACAAATTGGGCTAATCTCATAGCCAAGTTTGAAGAAAGGTTCAATCCTCCTAAAGATGCTCATGTACTATTGGCCTAACTTACTCAATTAAAGAAGGCAAATAATTTTCCTAAGTTATTCAGTGATGGACAATGACATCCTGTAATAATATCAGATTTCCACAATCCTGATGAACATATTGATGTTTTCTACATTGTATGCAGTGGTCATGGTGTTGAACATGAGGACATGTCTGTAAGGTTGTTCATGGAAACTCTCCAAGGTGTGAATGATGACTAGTTTTACCTTCTTGCACCATAGACTATCACAAATTCGGCTAATCTCATAGCCAAGTTTGAAGAAAGGTTCAATCCTCCCGAAGATGCTCATGTACTATTGGCCTAACTTCCTCAGTTAAAGAAGGCATCTCACATGCCTATGCATAAATTTTTTTCTCTACCTATTATTGTAAATCTTAATTGTTTCTTTGTCAATGCTCAAACCCCTGAAGTTAGTTTTTTATTAAGAAGAGAAGCCCCAATTACTCTTGCAACTGCATAGAAATTGGTGATTAAAATAGAAGATGATATTGTTCCTGTCGGGAAGATAAGAATTGAAGAAAGTTGGTTTGAAGAAGGTTTTTTTTCTTCCGATTCATTTTCTTCCATCACAAGGATGGATCCTACGGTGCAGAGATTAGCAAATGAGCTTCTTGCCCGTAAAAAGAAAATAGCTCAAGGTATGTTCTTCATTATTCACAAAGATATACAAGAAAGGCCTCTTCCAAATGTTACTCATAATGTTTTTGGTGGGAATCAACCATAGTTAGTTTCATCACCAAGGAAGATTCCTATTGAGGCACCATCAACAAAGGAAGCAACAAAGCATCTTGAATCTGAGGCTAGTGATCTTGCTATTCTCTTCCTAGAATAGGAAGCATAATTAGTTGGCGACTCTTATTTTTGTTTCACGTGGTCTTAGAAATCCGTTGATGAAAATTAGAAAGATGAAACTCATTCTTCCAATGTTCAAGAAAATGAAGATGATTATGTCACTAGACATGAACAGATGGACATGCATGAAGGTCTCAGTCAAGCTTAAAATAGTGCATATTTGTTTCAAGGTCATGAACTTGAACGAATATTGCATGAAAGATTTACCCCATAACTTGATGAGGATCTTATCATGAACATCATAGGTGAATTTTGTTCAAGTATTAAAGACAATCCTCTTTTGTCTGAAATTTATAACCAGCATGATGTAGAAGGAAGAAATGAGGTAACTCATTCTGATCATCTTGAGGATTCCATGGTCGATGAACCAGTCAAGCAAGTTGCATCATACAAGGAAAGATCTGAATTTGTTCAATCAAGGGGATTGTTAGAAACTGCAATTGAAGCAATTGTTTTATTGTCATTAATGTCATACCTTAATTGGTAAGATTTTTTCTATTTAAGAAAGTACTATATCTATTTGATTGTTGTGAAGGGGAAAGGCAAGGTTGGTAACAATAGCACCTAAGGAAAGGTTGAGTTATCTTGATATTTCAATGAGTACTTAATTATGTGGCACAATGATAAGATAATGTATTATTTATCTAAGTATGAATGAAGACTAAACTGGTAGGCTTAACTGAGCACAAATGAAGAAATCTAGTTTAAGTCGAGTGATGTTAGTGTCGACCGAGCTAGTATATGCCGAGTAAATTCAATGTTGATCGAACATCAGTATTAGCCGAGGAAACAATTTTTGAGGTGACTAAGCTTTCTAATGAAGACCAAGGAGTTGAACACTGTATTGACTGAGCATTAGTAATTTACATTTGAGGAAGAATTCAGATTTCTAGCCGACATCGTTGAATTCTTGGATTATGTAAAACGTGTTGACTTTATTTATTGATTGTATGAAAGCATTTAATGCACTGTAAAACATTTTATTGTAAATCTATTAAGAGATTTCAGATATTTCTAGAAGGATAGCCGAAGAACATAAAGTAGGAAGGATTCAATGAATTTGACCTAACCCTAAGATCTACGAAGGAGATTAAGAGGAAAAAGATGTATTGACCTAATTGAGGAAGTATTAAGGGAACCTAAGCTTGAGGTTAACATAGGAGAGGATGTTGGAAGTATTGTTGATGTTATTGATTGTACAAGGAGAGAAGGCTGAAGGAGAAGTGTTGTGATTTCTTGAAGAGAGTTCCGAGCAGATCAGTGATGGTGATGGTAAAGGTTCATAGTCAGTAAGCCAACATATGTGTATGGAATTGGATCTAATATTTGCAAATTGATTTGTATGTTTTTCAGATCAATACTACTGCTACTTTCTAACCATTGTATTAGTCAAAATCCTTTTAACAGAGGTTGACCTAACAGTCATTTTTATAAATCCTTTGAACAAGGTTGCATTCTAATGGAGTGTATGTAAGTCCTATAACAAGGCACACTTTTAATAGAGTGGTTTAAATCCTTTAATCGGGTCACACCTGACAGTGTGTTTGTAACCTTTCATAGGGTTGGCTTTTCACCGAGCTCATTTAAGAAGAGTGAACATAATAGTAACATGTTACAAAGTGGTTTTTCCCAAATTGGGTTTCCACTATAAATCCTAGTGTTGATACTTGTGTGAATGTTTTGGTTTGAACATTTTTGTGTTTTACAAGTTAGATACTATTGGATAAGTGGATTGCACTATTATATGTTTATGTTATGTAATCAGTAATGACCGAGTAGCTATTGGTTATTGGATCTAATTTGTTAAAGAGTTTTAAAGTTTGTTTTATACATTTGGACCTGAGAACAACTAATTCACCCCCCTCTCTATTGTTCTAAATCATATTAATAGGGGATGTCCAATCAAACATCTTGCTTGGTTGGAGGCCAATGGAAAGATAAATATTTCACTTGTACTTGAGCATGATGATATAATTGAGGAAAAGGCTAAACATACATTTGCAACTCAATGGTAGCAATTTGAATTCATGGACCTATCATGGAGCAATAGTACATATGATTCATCTCAAAAAGGTGAATTTTTTTTATCTCTTCCAAGAGGTTACATCAGGCATTGACATCATTGCTTTAGTTGTTTGTGCTCTATCTATACAAAGTTGCCTGTGAACATGAAAGGTACTACAAGTTGCTGAAACAAGGTAGCTATTTTATTGAACCAATAAATGGTTTTATCTGAAAAGTTTCATTATTGGCTAGTTTTATTAGGTAGGTTTTCTTTATTTTCAATAAGTGTGTTTTCACAAGTTTTCTTTTTTTTTTAAATAGTTTTTATTTCCTTTAGTCACATCATCCTTTTTTAGTCTTTTTGTTTTTCACCACATGACTCTAAGCCCAATGGATTAGATGAAGGCACTTAGAGGTTTGGATTCTACATTCCTCATTGTTTCTAAGAATAAATGAGGTTCATTTCTCAATTAGAGCTAGTTGTTGTCCTCAATCTTGACATCACAAAATTGTGGCAACCCTATGCAATTTTCTCATGGATTCGTATGTGCATCTTCTATGTTTCAACACATTGATATGGTGTCATGAAGGTAGTTAGTCATCCTTGAATTTTACTTTATATAGTGTTATTTATGCATTCTTTATTAAAGTTTTTGTCAAGTTAACCCCCCTAAATACTTGTTAGAATGAGTTTTTCTTTTCTGATTGCAAGCACTTGATTTTTGGAAATCTTCAAGTTTATTCTTCATTTTTCCCTTTCTTGTAAGTAGTTTTTAATCTAGTTTTCCCCGTAGGATAACAACCTTTAAAATTCCACTCATTTCGAGCTATTTTAGGCCTCAATCAGAGTTGTCTAGGTCAAATTATAAAGGAAAAGGTGGGGTTTTTTAGGCCGACTACACATTTTATTAAAAAACATCCAAAAGTAGGTTTTTTATTGTCAATTGCACAAAAATAAAATTATTTTTAATATCTAAAGTGGATTTTGACATCCATTTTTAAATTTCAACTCATTCTGAATTGATTTTACCATAGTTTTAATGTTTGTATGAAAATTAGTTTTTTCTAGTCTATTTTCGTGTTACTTTATTAAAAACTATAGTCATTTATTAGATATAATTAAATTTAGTCACTTAAGTGCATAAAAGTGAGGTTTTTATCATTCATTGCATATCTTCCACATACAAGTCATTTTTCAAAACCCACTTTCAATAAATTTAAGTCCCATAGTCACAATAATGGACTTTTTATATGCAATTGCATACATTTAAGTTTAAAACTATGTGTAAATGTAGTTGTTATAATACATTTACACATTATGTTTTATAACTTAAGTGAAAATGTGACTTTTTCAAGTCCAATTACATGTGGAATTGATATTAAAATTTTTGTATGTATAACTTAAGTGGAAAAGTGGCTTTTTCCAAGCCAAATACATGTCTTTTGAAATGTGTATTTGCACTCAAAAAAGTGCATACTTAGTCACTTAAGTTATAGAGTGATATTTTTATATGCAAATGCATATATAAAATACCTTTTTAACCATTGAAGCTAAAGTGGCAATTTGGAGTTGAAAAGCATGTGTTTTGGGCTTGTAAAAGTCCACCGTTACTCTTTATTACATGTGTTTTGATCAAAACTCCTTTGGTGGCAATTTCTAAGTGAAAAGCATGTGTTTCTTACTTGCAAAAGCCCACTTATTTTGGGTGGTTTTGAGAAAAATAGGATTTTGAAGCAAAGAATCACAAGATTCATGGTCAAAACTAAATCATTTTTGCTCACTATAGGGTCCTTTTTGCACTAAATCTCCCAGGGATCATTCTTGGCTACTCAAAAGTGTAGATTTGAAAGGATTTTGTTCACCAAACAACCTATTTTGGGCACATTCATATTTTTCCATTTTTCTTCATTACATCCAAATGTTTTTCTTTTGAGGTGAGTTCTTGGGCATTACATTTCATTTGCAGCTTGTTTATCATTCTTTCTAAGTTGTTTTTTATGCCTCAGGCACCTTAAGAAGCTTTGATAGATGTGTGTGTGAATTTTGTACCTAATCTATAGACACAACACTTCAGTAAAACATTAGAGGTTAGCTAAAATCAAAATCGTGCAATAAATAAAAAATTAAACTAACCAGATGATTTACTGCCTTCTAGTAGATGCAAGTATGTATTCTCAGATTATACCAAGATCAGTGACCTAGACGACACCTAAACGAAGGATTTAAATGCAAAATCTAGATATGGAATGAATGCGATTAATCTATTTTTTTGGTTTTTTTGTGCAATTACGATAATGAAAACTTGATATGAATCTATGCTAATATGAAAATTGATATGCTACAATGATTTAACAAAAATATTCTAAATGATATGGATACTATGCAAAAATAATGAAAATCTCACAACAACTCGAATTCTCAAGATCGATTCTTTAGTCTCCAATTCGGCAGTGTGAGTGTGCAATTCGTGGATCTCATTATGAAGAGCTGAAGCCTTAATTTATAGAAATCTAGGGCTTTGGAGGTGCATGAAAAAAAGCCATAAATCACTCAAATAACTCAGGTTGATTTTTGAGTTATTTTTAAATAAAGGATAATTAACTCACAAAAACATGCAAAAGCATAGTTTAACTCAAAAAGAGTTTAGATTTAATTGATAATTGATAGTTGTCCGCTTTTCTGATTGTGCATGTTTTATTTATGAATTAATTTAATAATAAAGTGATTTATTTTCCACGTAATTGATTTTAAAAAATAAAACAATTGATTTATGGGTTAATCAATCATTTTTCAAACTTTTATTCAAAAAACAATATTATTAAAAATTGACAACTTGCTTTAATTAATTAAATAAGAATTTAATCAATTATTCATAGGATTTTGGATTTATTGTCAAAATTAAATAATACAATTCAGGAATAAATAGAATTAACTTTAATTAAACAATTAAGTGGCAGAATTAAATCTAATTAATTAAATATTGAGAATATCCAATTAATCAAACTTTAGGATAAATAGGATTTATCCCCAAATAATCATTAAATTAAAGATAATTATGATGATTAGGAATATTACTAGGAATATTCCCCGATGCAGAATTTGAGATAATCAATTAGGATTCGATGATGTTCAGATGTGCCTTGGGTTAGGACTTCGATGTCAATTTTGTTCGATATGTCGATATAAGAGATTAATGAACTTATAGCCCATTTTTGGGGTATTACATTTTGCCCCTCTTTGAATTACTGTGTGAAGCGTAGTGGTTCAAAGACAGTCTATGTAGGATGTTGAAATTGATGTTTGATATTGAAATTGATATGAGATAGAAACTGATTGAAATTGATATGAAGATGATAGGTCCTGAATGACCAAAGATAATGTTAACTATAACAACAAATGAACCGATGATTGTGAAAAAGTGTCCAAATTCTTGATTCCAAACCTTATGATTGCGAAGAAGTGAGTGACCGATTTCAGACCTGATTGTCGATAAGAATCACATTGGTATCACATCTAAACCCTTCAATTTCTGAAGAACCAAGGAAATAACATAATTGAACCGATAGTTACAAAAAACTGATACAATTTACAAGATTAAGAGAATACTAGATTGATATGGATCTCGATGAATCTGATATGCCCTAAGAAATGATTGATTTGCCCCAAGCGATGAGGTCTTTTGATGAATCAACAACTAGACGTTGTTGTTGTCTCGATTACTGAGGAAAGATATGATTTTAGATTTAGATTATAGACTTTGAATGATGTGTAATACCATGCCCCCTTCGGGATTAAAAATTGAAATCTGACAAGAAAAGTCAATGTTGATAGTTTAGAAGCATGTTAATTGATGTAAGAAGTGGTTAAACACGTTCAAGAATGCATTCTGCATCGTTTGGAGGTCTAGAAGACCAAGTTTGACTAGGTTTGACCATGAGTTGACCATGGTTGACCAAGTTGAAATGTCGATAGTTTGATGTAAGATAATCAGTTAAGTTGAATTCCAAATTTCTTTGATGATTGAAGGTTGATTATGCAAGTAGTGAATAATATAAATGATCTTAGATTTTGATTTTGATCCCGAAAAAGGATTCTACTTGTTGTTTCGTTGGATGGACCTTCTTGTAGGATTCAGCTCTTTTTAGATTCGAAGATGTGATTGAAGAATCTTTTAAGCATTTGAAGTTCATTGAGTTATTGTGAGATCATGCAAACATGCAAAATGCAAAGAGACACTTAATATGAAAATGCAACCTAAGACCTAGGACTTAGTCACTGATCATTTGTCGGTCATTCTCGTCATTGAATTTTTAGGTAACTGGATAAATCAATACAATGCCCACTAGTGATGAAGCCATAGACATATGAATATCAATTTGTATGCACAGGAATCAATACAACACCCACTGATTAGACAACCATGGACATATGAATATTGATTTTATTTTCAGAATGTCAGATTAGATATAGCAATTTCTATAAGCATCAAAACATAAACGTCATGATGATCTGAATACGCCTTTCATAACAAACACATCAAACAATCAAGAGATCATTCTAAATCCAATGTGAATTACCCATAGTGACTGTTTATCGTGCACATCCTTAGGTAAGATTGCATTTCACAATAGGAGAAAGAACTCACTCAAAAAGATAATAGTTAGATCAAAACTTTCTTGAATTTTTTAGGTATCAATGGTTGAGGTATGCATGGCCATCCAATTTGAGCTAGAGGCTCTTATAGTCAGACACCATTTCAATCCATAATTTCCAAAGTTGTTAGATTTTCTCATACAAGCAGAAGACAAAGAAAAGATTATGCCCCCAGTCATCACTCTCTAAATCATGTAAAGGACATCATTGAAGAGCTCAAAGGGACACAATATGCAAAATCTCAATGTGAATCAGTAAGCATACAAGGATATAAAAGCATGTAAAGCACAAATTGTTTTCAATTTGATGTTTGATGTTTGATTGCGTCATTTTAGATGCAAAATCCTTTCTGGAGACAAGACAAACCGAATGACTCAAATGAAGCTTCAAAGGACTTTGACTAGATATGATACATCTAAGATATACTAGAGACCATAGTATATGACATTGATTGCCCCCAAGTGTTAAGCATTGATAGGATACAGACGCTTGAGCTGATTGGTGTACAAAACTGACTTATTGGAAACAAATTGGGAGATATGTACAAACTAAAGCAAGACTGAAAGCTGGGAAAGACCAAGATTGCACTGATAGATGGAGCATTTTTGAAACAAGTGGCACCTGTTTGCCAGGTTTTCACCATCTTGGTAGAGATTCTATTTTTGCTACCAAGGCACCTGTTTCCAAGTTTTCGCTAAGGCACTTTTTTCTTTTTTTCATTTTTTTCATTTTTTTTTTTTCAATTTTTTGTACTTTTGATATTTTTTACTTTTTTTTTTGTGAATCATCAAGGTGCCTATTTCTAGGTTTTCACCAAGATGTTCATTTTTTTCAGGACTTTTTCAGATTTTTAAGATTTTTTCAGGATATTTTACCATACACTGAATGTCTTAGGCATAGAATTTCTTCAGATGGAGAATGTTGATTGGTTCTTGGAGCTGTTCTCCTTCAGTCGTTGAGAGTTGATAGGCACCAGAGCCAAAAGTAGCAGTGATAAAAAAGGGACCCAGCCAGTTGGGTTCAAACTTCCCCCTGTGTTCTCAATGTGATTGATTTTTAGGATTTTCTCTCAAGACTAGATCACCAACCTGAAATTCTTTGTGGCTGACTTTCTTGTTGTAACCTCTAGACATTCTCTTCTGATATACTCTGCGATGATCATACACTTCTTGTCTACACTCATCTAGTAGTTCAAGTTCTTGCAACCTAGACACTCTATAGTCATCATCAGTTACTAGACCATGCATTCCGATTCTTAGTGATGGGATTTCAACCTCAATAGACAGGACCGCTTCAGACCCATAAACTAAAGTGAAAGGTGTAGCCCCAGTAGGCATTCTGATACTTGTTCTATAGGCCCAAAGAGCTGGATTGATCATGAGATGCTAGTCTCTTCTTGTTTTGTTAACTGTACGGTGCAAGATTTTCAATAAGTTTTTGTTAGAAGCCTCTGCTTGTCCATTCCCTTGAGGATAGTAGATAGAAGACCAATGTTGTGTGATCTTGAATTTGGCACATAGATCATCTAGGTCTTTATTTTTGAATTGTCTCCCATTATCTATGATTATAGAATGTGGGATCCCATATCTACATATGATATAGTTCAATATGAACATTGATATTTTCTTTCCAATTTCTTGTGTCAAAGGGACTGCTTCTACCCATTTTGTAAAATAATCTGTAGCTGTGATTATATGGGTATGTCCATTAGAAGAATGAGGATGTATGGATCCTATAAGATCAAATTCCCATTGGTGAAAAGGCCATTGTGTTGTAAAGGGAATTAGATCTCTCCCTGGAGCATGAATTAGGTTGCCATGTACTTGACACTTTTGACAATTCTTAGCAAATTTGATAGCCTCTTTCTCCATTTCAGGCCAATAGTACCTAGCCCTAATAATTTTTCAAGCTAGTGTTAAACCATTCGAGTGTGACCCAAAAATACCCTCATGGACTTCCTCTAATGTACATTGAGACTCTTCCCATTCTAAACATCTAAGTAGTGTACCATCTAGACCTCATTCATAAAGATCATGACCAATGATGACATATCAGGAGGCATTACAGATAAGGTATCTCTTTTCATGGCAGTTGAAGGTATCGGGAATGATTTGGTCTTGGAGATAGGAAAATAAGTTTTTGTATCTGGATGAATCATGACCTACAATAGTGCAAATCATGCGGGTTTCAGGGGATTCATATGCAGGATAAGATAGTGCTTCCACCAAGAACTCACAGCGTAGCTCATGTTCAGGCTACTGTAATAGAGTAGATAGTTTTGCCATTGCATCGGCAGCCTTGTTCTCCATTCTAGGAATTTTCTCGAATATGATAGAGATGAAATACTTCTTAAGATCATCTACCATTCTCTTGTAAGGAATGAGTTTTTCATCTTTAGTTTGGTACACATCATTGACTTGATGGATAACAAGTTGAGAGTCTCTATGAATGTGTATCTCTATTATTCTCCACTCAATTGCTAGCTTCATACCATTCAAAAGGGCTTCATATTCTACAATATTGTTTGTGCAAGGAAACTTTAATCTGAATGCTTTTGGAATTGAGTATCCTTGAGGGGTTATGAACAATATGCCTACTCTAGATCCATTCTATGTGTAGGAGCCATCAAAGAATAATTGCCATTCTCTAGAAGAAAGAGTCATGATAGAGGAATTTGGAAATTCCATTTTCATTGGTGTATCATCAATCATAGGTGCATCATCCAATTGATCAGCAATCATCTGTCCTTTTATAGCATTTCTTTCCACATATTCAATGTCAAATTCACTTAATAGCATGACCCATTTGGCTAATCTACCCATGAGGGTAGCTTTGCTTAGTAGGTATTTTAGTGGATCAATTTTAGCTACCAAATGTGTGGTATGAGCTAACATGTAGTGTCTCAATTTCTGTGATGCAAAGATCACATCTAGACAAGCTTTCTCAATCATTGAATATTTCTTTTCATATGCAACCAATGTTCTATTGATATAATATATAGCTTTTTCCTTTTTATTCTCATCATGTTGTGCTAGCAATGCCCCCAGTGATGTATCTGTTGTAGAGACATATAAGATCAATGGCTTCCCATGAATAGGAGGCATCAAGATTGGAGGATTTGATAGATATTGTTTGATATGATCAAATTTTTTCTCACATTCTTCATTCCATGCAAAGGTCACACCTTTATGTAATATTTTTGTAAACGGTTGTGATATGTTCGCAAGTTGTGATATGAATTTTCTGATAGATTGAACTCTTCCTTACAATGTCCTCATTTGACTGATATTCTTTGGGGGTTGCATCTCTATTATAGCCTTTACTTTAGCTGGATCAACTTCAATGCCCTTCTTTGAGACTATGTACCCTAAGAGCTTTCTAGAAGTGACACCAAAAGCACACTTCTTAGGATTTAATCTGAGACTAAATTTTTCCATTCTATCTAGTATCTTGCTTAAGTCATTTAGATGTTCAGCTCTAATCATAGATTTTGCTAAAGTATCATCCACATAATCTTCCATAGTCCTATGCATCATGTCATGGAAAATAGATTCCATGGCTCTTTGATATGCAGCACTAGCATTTTTAAGCCCAAATGGCATAACATTTCAACAAAGGGTGCCCCATGCACATGTGAAAGAAGTTTTCTCTTGATCCTCTGGAGAAATTTTTATTTGGTTATATCCAGAAAAATTGTACATTAAAGAGTACATCTCGAAACCTACAGTCATTTCCACTATCATATCAATGTTAGGTAGTGGAAAATCATCCTTAGGGCATGCTCTATTTACATATCTAAAGTCTGTGTATACTCTGATTGATTTATCTAGTTTTGAAATAGGTACAATATTAGAGATCCACACTACATAGTCAATAACTCAGATGAATCTAGCTTTCAGGAGCTTCTCTAATTCAGCTTTTACTAAGAGTGCAACATGAGGATGCATCTTTGTTAATTTTTGCTTGACAAGTTTGACATTTGGAGCTATAGATAAATGATGCATTATAAGATTAGGATCCAACCCTGGCATATCTGAATATTTCCATGCAAAGTTGATCTTCTTCTCTATTAGGAATGTTGTAAACTTTTTCTTCTCATCTTCTGATAAAGATTGTGCTACATGAATCAACTGTGGTTCTTCTGTGGTTCCCAAGTTGATGGATTGAGTGGGCTCAATTAGAACTAGAGATCTGTCCTGTAAATGACCTGGAAGGACATCAAATATCTCATCCTTAGGTGCCTCAAAGAGGTTTTCACCTTCAGATAGATCTTTTATTTTTACTTTTGTAGGTATTGAGACTACCACAAAGTGGTTTTCACCCTTAGAACTCCTTTTCTTTTTATTCTTATTTTTATTTTTCTGAGTAAGATATTTGATGTCTGACTCTATCATGCTAATGCTCAGTTCATTGATGGAAGTCCTCATAGGCTCAACTGCATTGAGGTAACAAGCAAGGGCATAGTCACTCGGGAAGGTATAAATACCATGGCTCAGATTTGTGGAGGTTTGATCAATAAGGTCTGGATATTGGATAGTCAAAGTGGTAAAAGATTGGGAGATAGTGTTTATGGATATGGATCTGTCATCATTGGTCCTAACCTGATGCTCGAGTTCAAAGCTGATATTACAACTTAAGACATTCAATTCATGAATAGACTCAATGTCATTGTGGGAGTCCAATTCAGCCATAGGTGGATCAGACTTGATAGGTTCATCATTTCGCTCTAGACTTACGTTGGGTTGAGGTGCATATTGGTGAATAACATCAACATGTTTCTCTATGATAAGCTCATCTAGTTCTAGAATGACTCCCCATTCATAGTCATTAGATTCATCTTCGGACTTAGGATCTCTAGGAAATCTAAGAACATGAGTAAAGTTAGGGTGAATACCCCAAGAAGGGTTACCCTTAGATTCTATTTTGTATTCATACTCATGGGAATCTATCTCAGAAGAACTACCACCTTCTTCTTGGTCTGTTTGATTAGCTTCAAGATTAGCTAGTTCTTGTGTGGCAACTATCTCTTGCTCTATAGTAGGTTCTTGTGTTTCTACTACATTCATTCTTCTGATAGGATCATCTTCTGCATCAAGAAGGTCTTTGATCTCTTTAGGCAATTTTTCATAGGGAATGAGTTCTAAGTTGTCTGAATAACTATCTGATGGTTCTGTTTCTTCTTTCTTAAGAAGGGCTTCTCCTGGCATGATCTGTTCTATGACATGAGAATAATTACCTTTGAGGTGAAAGGGTTTCTTTTTAAATCCTAAGCCAACTTTGTCTTTATTTTCTCTACCAGTATGTGGGATAGGTGCCTCAAGACCTTTTCCTCTGACTCCTAGAGTTCCCTTACCTGGATATCCCATCTTAGCTATCAATTTATCTCTTGGGCCATATGACTTAGAAGGTTCTTTTGGTATTGCTGAGTTACTAGTTTGGATATCATGGGATTCAAATTCATCTTTGTATAGCCATGCAAGCATGGCTTCATCCTCTTCAAATTCTTGCTTGGATATTTTCTTTGCTACAAAATTCTTCTTATATGCCTCAAGAGGTTTTTTAGAGTCTGGTTTGGATTGTTTCAAAGATTGTCCATAAGACTTAGGTGAGATAGGAAGGGATGTCAAAGATAAGACTGGCTCTATAGTATATTCTCCCATTCTATTTTCTTTGATATGGACGTCTTTGGCAATATCTTCCATTTTAGAAGTGGATGTGTCTTTTGTTGACTTAATGGAAGATTCTCTGTTATTGGGCACAAGTTTATCTGCACTTTCTTTCAAGGTATTGCAAGTAGTGGATATGTCTGCTGGGATAGTAACCTCTACTCCTTCATAAGGAAAATTCAAGCATTGGTGGAATGTAGAAGGAATAGCTTGCATTTCATGTATCCACGATCTCCCTAGAAGAATGTTGTAAGCCAAAGGTAGATCAAGGACTTGACATACAGTATCTCTGATAACTAGACTTGCTCTGATAGATAAGACAATGGTGCCTTTAGAAGATCTTTTTTGTTCATCATAGGCTTTTATAGTTATTTTCTTTCTAGGATCAATAGCCATTTTTGAAAATCCCAATTGTGTGACCAGTTGTAAGAACAAGTATTTAGGCCAGCGCCCCCATCTATCAACACACATTTGACTCTACGGTTTTGGATCAAGACTTCTATATGCAAGGGATGATTATGTGGGTGACTCAAGGAGTTGTCATCTTCCTCTAAAAAGGAGATATATTGTAGAGATGTAAGATGTCCAACCATAGTCTAGAACCTATCTAAATCAAGGTCATCAGGAACATTGGATCCGAGCAAAGCTTTATCTAGAATAGCTCTATGAGCTGGAGATATCCGAAGCAACTCAAACATGGAGATTTTTGCATTAGTATGTTGGAGTTGTTGAACAATGCTATAAGATGTTGGCCTCGTATCTTTAGGATTGGAAGATTTAGAAGCAGCCTTCTATTTGGAAGTGGAAGAAAGATTGAAGGCCATCTTAGGGACATTTGATGAATCTAGGATTTGTCCGTTCAGATGTGCCTGAGCTTGTGATCGAGTGACTACGTTAGCTGAAGGATGATCTCTATCTCTTCACACAATTGTGATGACATTGCAATGTTCAGAGACACAAGGTTCAACCATATTGATAACGACATTATGTCCAGGGTAAGCATAATTGACCTTTGCCCCCATATTAGGCTAAGAAGATGAAAATTCTTGACCATGTTTCGGAAATGGTTCTGTGAATGCCATATGATCATTATTGCTCTTATGATTGTCAATGGTGATATCTCCCTTATCAATCAGATCTTGAATAGTATGTTTCAAGTGTAAGCAGTTATTCATTTTGTGACCTTTACCTCGATGGAAATCACAAAATTCGTTCTCTCTCCACCATTTTGGTTTAGGCTCAGAATCAGGTGGTTGGATCTCAAGAAAGGAGATGATGTTATTAGCTAGCAAAGTTCTCATGGCTGATTCCAAAGATTCTCCAAGAGGAGTGAACATTCGTTTATTATCAGTAGACCACTTTTTATACTCTGGCTTCTTTTGAGATGATTAGATTGAAAGCTGGTGCCTTGGATGGGGCACGGATAGTATCAACAACGCCATTTGTGATGATGCCTTTATTTTTGTTCCAATTTTTGTTCTTTTCTTTAGAACTAGATCTTGATTCATACTTGTCTTTTTGAAGTGTGATTTCTCCTTTTTTCACAAGCACTTTTTCAATTTTGATAGCATTGTCTACCATCTTATCAAAAGATGTATGATCTTGCATTTGTAAAGGATAGTTGATCTCTGGGACAAGATTATTGATGAAGATTTCTAGTTTCTCAGTTTCTGGAATAGGCCTAGCGTATAGAGAGAATTTCTTCCTCCATCTCTTGAGAAATGTCAGGAATGGTTCCCCTGGATATTGTTTGAGATTGTAGATATCAATCATGGTGACTAGATACTGAATATTGTAGGAGTATTGCTGATAGAACAATTTGATCAACTCCTCAAAATTTTTGATAGTAGAAGGCAATCTAGAGAACTAATGAATGGCCATTCCACCTAGAGATCGAGGGAAGAGACACATCAGATAGGTTGGTTCATGCATGAACTCCATAAATTGTGTACATAATTCTTTGACATGATCTTGGGGATCTGAGTGTCCATCATACTTATCATACTTAGGCATCTCCACTCTTTTTGGGAATGGTGGCATGTACAAGTCTTTGTCAAATGGAAAAGGACATAGAGCCTCCATGGAGAACTCCTTGGGTTCCTTTTCTTTTTCAAGGTTGTTAAGTTTGACTTGCATGGCATGCATCTATTTCATCATAGCCATGAGTGGAGTTTCTTCCTCATGCGTAATGATATCTTCAACATTAAAGTTGGGAGGAAGTTTAGCTCCTTCATGAGCTAATTGTAAAAAATAGACTTCTCTATCTTCTTTCAAGAAATGCTTCATCATTTTCTTGAATTCATCGTCATTTTGATATTGAGCAATTTGTTTAGGTGTGGGTTCCTGATCTAATCCATGTTGAGATTGAGTTATATGAGAAACAAAGTTTGTCCCTACTTGAGACATGGTAGGAGTTTGTGGGCTCCCTGGAATAGATCGATGAGGAGATTATTGATTGCCTCCGTGAGTTGATGATGGAGGAATGTAACCAGTTTTTAATCGAAAGTTGCCAAGACCATCATCTTCGTAAAGATCAGAATTGTAGAGTTGTTCAAGAGTTGGACCTTGGATATGAGTCAAAGGTAAGGTATAAGATGCTTCTCCTAATTTCTTATGAGAGGAAGCTCTAGTTTCCACCATTAACCTTGGGTGAAGCAAAAGAATAAGATGAAGACAACTGAAGAATGAATCGAATCAAGATGATCGGATGATGCAACCTTGTCAAGGTTTGATTGATTGGAGTATAGATTTGACTTGGATGAGGGATACTATGCCCTCGATGTATGGGTAGATGCCCAAAGGATAGTGGACAAGATATCACAACACTTAGTCATTTTTTTTGAAGATTGATTGAAGATTGATAGTTATGACAAGGTTTTGACACAAGATGATAAAGACTCAAATTGATTGACCAGAAGGCTAAATTAGATTCAAAAGGCCACTTTAGGAAAATGATTGGATTCTTAGTAGTTTTCTACTCTATTCCTGACATAGTGATTTTCTTTGACAGACTCTAGAAATAGGCTAGAAAAGCTAGATATCTAGCAATTCTGACAACTTTCTGGCAATTTTTCAAAAGTTCTCAAATGACTTTCTGCAGGCTCGTACAATAGTGGGTATAGCATGAAACAACAATTGACAAGCTCATACGACAGTTGACAATAGGAAAATTGACTTTTGAAAATGACTGGCTGAAACACTTGTACGACAATATACCAGTTACCATATGACACTCAGGGGGTTATGAAACGACTCTTTCCAAAACTCGTATGACTTTATAACTCTCTGGGATGACTTTTGACTCCAGAAAGGAATTTCACTTCAATTTTTGCAAATTTTTGGGTTTTCAGTTTCAGATTGTTTGCAAATTTCAATGTCCAAATTTGAGGATTGTAAAAGATTTGTTCATTTTCAGTAACCAGATAGATAAGCAAGCACACAAAATAGAAAGCAAGTGATTTCAAGCATGTTTGAAAATAATGAATAAGGGCAAAAGCAACCTTGCACATGAACAATCAAGTGACTTATTTATGCTAATCCTTAGAAGTGCTAATTATGTATGTTCCAAAAAGTTTTGCAATAACACACATATCCCTAGAAAATGAAAATTTGGCCTCACTAGGGTTTTTAGTAATGGTTTGACTCTGCAACTTTTATGATCCAAGAGGGCGAACTCCAATCCAGGTGCACCGGAGTTTTGACATAGTCCGAAGAACTTAATCTTTAGGATCTGCTAGGGAGATCTGACAACCCAACAAGAGACCACACCTGTGGAGATTTCTTCCAATAGGACATTTATATAGCGGTTGTCACTACCACGACAAAAATGGCTATTACCGCTTGAGGTTCCGTCAACGTGGTTGACCCAATTAAGGCAATGTCCACTATGGTTAACCCTCTCTAAAGGTGACTCACAAGATATACCACATGGATACTAGATCAGATTCAAGGATCTAGGTCTCTAGTACTATCCAAAAAGGAAGTAGAGCATAATCCCCTAGCCTCTTCACTTCACCAAAACAAAGCAAACAGATAAATTCGACGTGCTAAGACTAAGATTATCTCACAAAGATCTATGATGTCAACCCCTTATGATCTATCAACCTCTCCGGAGAGAGAATGCCTTGATCAAAAGTTGAAGACACATGGATCTAGTAGAATGTGAGATGCCCTCAGTATCCTCCCTACCTACAAGAGTTCCTTTGTTGAGAAGAGTTTCCTTGGAAACTCACTCTCTCAAGAGCCACAAATAGTGTTCATAGGGCCTATTTACTATGTGTAACAAAGATGCTGAACACAAATCTATGTTCATTTTTAGAGCCCAAATGAAATGTGTGATATGGAAAAGAAAGGCACTCAAGCTAGACATGCAAGATGTTCATTTTAATCCAAATTGAAATGTTATTAGTTGAGAAGGTTTCCTTAATTCCTCGCAATGTGCTTAGTAGATTTTTACCTATTTTTAGCAATTTTTGCACTTTTTCCAATCAAAAACCAATGAAAATCAATCAAAAATAGAGAATTCCAATTGTTAGGGTTAGCTGTTAGTCAAAATCTAACAACCAAATTTGACAAACTGCTTGAAAAAGTGAAACAACAATTGAACCTTGGCACTAAAACTCGTACGATAGTGGGTTACCTCCCAAACAACAATCAAGAAGCTCGTACAACAATAGGTATCAGATCGCATGACAATCGAGCTTCCAGATGACAGTGGGTTTCTACTTCTACGATCCTCAATCAAATCAACTGTCGTACGACAGTGGGTATCTCCTGGTATGAGTTTCTGATGAAACTCATACGAAAATTGTACAGACAAAGAATAAAATCGTAGCCTAGAATAGAAAAAGACAAGAAAATGATAGAAATTGATAAAATTTGAAGGGAAACCCGTTTCAGGGCCCCACGATGGGCACCAAAAATGTGTGTGTGAATTTTGTACCTGATCTGTAGACACAACACTTTAGTAAAATATTAGAGGTTAGCTAAAATCAAAATCATGCAATAAATGAAAAACTAAACTAACCAGGTGGTTTACTACCTTCTAGTAGATGTGAGTATGTATTCTTAGATTATACCAAGATCAGTGACCTAGACGACACCTAAACGAAGGATTTAAATGCAAAATCTAGATATGGAATGAATGCAATTAATCTATTTTTTTTGGTTTTTCTGTGCAATTATGATAATGAAAACTTGATATGAATCTATGCTAATATGAAAATTGATATGCTACAATGATTTAGCAAAAATATTCTAAATGATATGGATACTATGCAAAAACAATGAAAATCTCACAACTTGAATTCTCAAGATCGATTCTTTAGTCTCCAATTCGGCAGCGTGAGTGTGCAATTCGTGGATCTCATTATGAAGAGCTGAAGCCTTAATTTATAGAAATCTAGGGCTTTGGAGGTGCATGAAAAAAAGCCATAAATCACTCAAATAACTCAGGTTGATTTTTGAGTTATTTTTAAATAAAGGATAATTAACTCATAAAAACATGCAAAAGCAGAGTTTAACTCAAAAAGAGTTTAGATTTAATTGATAATTGATAGTTGTCTTCTTTTCTAATTGTGCATGTTTTATTTATGAATTAATTTAATAATAAAGTGATTTATTTTCCACGTAATTGATTTTGAAAAATAAAATAATTGATTTATGGGTTAATCAATCATTTTTCAAACTTTTGTTCAAAAACAATATTATTAAAAATTGACAACTTGCTTTAATTAATTAAATAAGAATTTAATCAATTATTCATAGGATTTTGGATTTATTGTCAAAATTAAATAATACAATTTAGGAATAAATAGAATTAACTTTAATTAAACAATTAAGTGGCAGAATTAAATCTAATTAATTAAATATTGAGAATATTCAATTAATCAAACTTTAGGATAAATAGGATTTATCGCCAAATAATTATTAAATTAAAGATAATTATGATGATTAGGAATATTACTAAGAATATTCCCCGATGTAGAATTTGAGATAATCAATTAGGATTCGATGATGTTCAGATGTGCCTTGGGTTAGGACTTCGATGTCAATTTTGTTCGATATGTCGATATAAGAGATTAATGAACTTATAGCCCATTTTTGGGGTATTACAACTATAGGGTCCTTTTTGCACTAAATCTCCTAGGGATCATTCTTGGCTACTCAAAAGTGCAGATTTGAAAGGATTTTGTTCACCAAACAACCTATTTTGGGCACATTCATATTTTTCCATTTTTCTTCATTAAATCCAAATGTTTTTCTTTTGAGGTGAGTTCTTGGGCATTACATTTCATTTGTAGCTTGTTTATCATTCTTTCTAAGTTGTTTTTGATGCCTTAGGCACCTTTTTGGGTTTCCATTACATGTGCATTTGAAATAGTAAGTTTTTGTTGCTATTTTCTTGTATTTTATTTCTCTTTTCTTCCCACTTGGCAACTATTGCATATTGACTCTCCAAAATAAGAGGATTAAGACTAGGATTGAAGTCTATATATAAATAATCTTTGAGCTCATCTCTTCTAAATAAAAAAAAACCTCTTGGATTTATTTTAGATTTTTCTCAAAGATTTGGCAAATTTTCTTCATGTGAATTGTGGTAATTTTTCCTTAAGTTCTTCCCCAATTCTTTCCAAGTTCATGTTTTGGTTTTTGATTAACATGTAAGATTTCATTTCTATTTCATATTTACATGTTATGTTTGTTTTAATGATCCTTCTACTTCTACCTTCAATTCTCAAGTTTCTTACGCAAGAGTCTCCACTTTTTTGCATATGTAGTCAGGACTAAAAACCTCATTCCATGATGAAAAGAAGAGCAAGTCCATGTTAACGCATATATGTAGTTTCCTTCCAAAAACCCACTTAGATGAGCCTTGTTTATATCTACCTAATTTCTGCCACATAATTTAAAACTCATGGTGGTGGTCAAATCAATTCACTTTTGATGAAAATTCTTAGTTCCATTATAAGTATAAATCATTTCCAATCATTTGCATACACGTTTCCCTTCATAATTCTCATTGTCCACATATGCAATCACCTCCAAGAAACCTATTTTTGGGTCTTTCTTACCATTTTTGAGCTAAAACCAATTCATTCTTTCACTGTTCCATAATTTCTAGCTATCTCCATATGCTCACAATACCCCAAGCTCATACCTGTGCATCAAAAAGTGTGCAATAGATCCATCTCATGAAGATGTTATCACCTTGTGGAATTTTCATGTCACATGCTACATGGTTAGAGATTCAAACAAGGATTTTTGTCTTCAAAAGTTTGTGATTATATTGTTTTAAAAAACAATGCAAGTTCTACCCAAGAAGAAGATGGTTCTTCTCCATCATGTAAATGCAAGCTAAAAGCCCACCTCCAAGCATTTACATACATATTTCTCACTTTTCCAAAAGCTACAAATGGACCTCTAAAACATGTTTGTGGGTGACAAGTACTCTCTAAAATGACATGTAATGGGATTTAAAAACTCCATTTACAAGAGAGATGTTAGAATAACTAAGAGGGGGGTGAATCAGTTATCCACCGTCCCAATCAAAAAATGTATATCAAAAACAATTTACTAAAAATTCTATAGCTCGGTAAACTAAAATAGTATTTTGTCTGTGCTTTTACCGATTACCAGTTAATAACATATAATGATTACCGATCAAATCTAGTATGCAACATGTAAATTATGATAAAAAACAATCATCACAATCAACACATAACACAAGAGATTTAATGTGGAAACCCTATGAAGGGAAAAACCACCTGGGATCGGAAATCCAAAAATTGTTCACTCTTCTGAAGTGAGGTCGGTGAAGACCCAACCCTATTAAAGGTTACAAATACACTGTGAGGTGTGACCTTGTTAGAGGATTTTAGACCAACCGTTATCATCCAACTAGCATTCACTATGGGGTTGACAAGATAACAAATGAACACTCTACGAATGACATTGCAAGACTTTCTAGTCCACTCTGTTAAGAGATTTCTCTATTTACAATGGTTAAAATGTAACAGCAGTTGATCTGATTACAACACAACTAATATTACAGATTATTAGATCTATGTTAAGCTCATTCAAATCCTCTAATGAATATTTCAATTTCATTTCAATCAATATTCTGTAACTTACTATTGCTCGATAATAGCTTTCTAACGCTCAGTTATCTCTGCAGTTTGGTTCTCCTTAACCAGTCTGATCAGGCATGCATGAATCTTGTTCACGCGATATCTTCTGCAGTCTCCTTCTGGCATGATTTCATCATGAAATCCCAGTCTCTTAAATAGATGAGTAAACCATTTTATTTCCATCCATCAGATTTTGCTTCTTAATCTCCTTTATTCATTTTGCCGCTTAAACCCTCCTCAGCTGATATGTCAGTAAAACATTTTGTTTCAATCCATTAGATCTTCTTCAAATTATGTTAGCTGTTGATCTTCCTAACAAACATTATCTTCATCTCTGATTTTGAGGTACTTTATAGCTCATCAACTTCCATCAGCTAAACTAGTCATTTAGTTCTTTTCTTCTACTCAGTTAACAAAGAAATGTGTCGGTGAACACAATCTTAGTTTGTACTGTGATCGGTATACACTACACTGCGTCGGTGTATACTAAAATGGTTCATTAACTAACAAAACTACCTTGTGCATTTTTCTCTATCCTTCATCATAGATGAATGCAACATAGTCAAGTCAATAATATAAGGCCATAGACTCATCCATAATTTACCCAATGTATTCTTTATCCGTATCTATCATATCCATCTTCCTCATGTAGATATATTTGTTCTTCATCTCTTTTCTTCTTCTTCTTCTACAAATGTTTGGGTATAGTAACTTACAAGATAAGTACTGTCAAAACTAGTTGACATCAATGACAACATATTACTAATTTAATCATCTTACATATCTAATTAGCAACTCAGTGATCTTAAATCACAGATCTTCAAGTTATACAATGTATTCAAATCAGTTGTAGTTCATCAATCTCTCCCTTTGGCATTGATGGCAACACAAGAAATATGAAATATGCCATACACATACCAAACATGTATTCTACAACTCTTGTTAACAAATGTTGTAATGGTACAAGCTCTCCCTAGCTTAATATGTTTAATCACTACGTTACATAAAAGAATTTGCAAGTGTAGACTAAGTTCTGTAGATATGATCTTTTTAGCTCCCTTTTCCGTATCTCTCTCCCTTTGTCTTTGGATCCATATTATTCATATTAATCTCTCTCCCTTTGACAGCAATGTCAAAGAACAATACAAACATACAGCTCTGTAGTAGCCATGTAAATCTCTGTTGTCCAGTGCATTCTCTATATCCTGGTATACTGTTATGCAAATCGGTTCCAATACTTCAATCTTTCACAACTATAGACAAAAATCCAAAGTGTGAACTCTGTTGCATTAACATGTATGATCTTCTGATAAGATTGGGCTGATGCAACCTCCAGATCACCTTAGTGACCGGTAGATAGGGGACGGACCCCAAGTCTAGTCCTCAAGTATTCATATGTATCCTTCGGTAGAGGCTTTGTAAATATGTCAGCAAGTTGTTTTTTTGATGTAACAAATTCTAGCTTAACTTGCTTCTCCTGTACTTGTTCCCTTAAGTAGTGATACTTAATTGATATGTGATTTGTTTTAGAGTGCATCACCAGATTCTTTGAAATATTAATAGCACTAGTGTTATCACAATATATAATCATCGGCTCAGTGATTACCTCATTCATTCTTTTTAACACTTGCTTGATATATGCAATATTTGAATAGTTAGTAGCAGTAGAAACATATTTTGCTTTAGCTATAGACTGAGAAATGCAAGCCTGTTTCTTACTTGTCCATGTAACAAGTCTTTCACCAAAGAATAATTATCCTCTAGTGGTACTCTTTCTATCATCCACATTTCCAACCCAATTAGCACCGGTGTACACTTTCAGCTCAAACTTTCCTTTCTTAGGATACCACAGTCCATAATCTTCATTTTTCTTTAGGTATCTTAAGATTCTCTTTGTAGCAACCATGTGTGACTCTCTAGGGTTTGCAAAAAATCTAGCAACTATTCCAACATCATGTGCTATATCAGGTCTACTGTGAACTACATACATTAACTTACCAATCATGGATCGGTACAGTGTTTGGTTTACCTTAGTAGTTCCATCTTCTTTAGTTAGTTTACATCCAGTAGCCATTAGTGTTCCCATAGGTTTAGCATCTTCCATGCCAAATGTCTTCAAGACTTCCTTTATATATTTAGATTGTGTGATGAATATACCATCATTCTGTTAAATCACTTGTAAGCCTAGAAAGAACTTAATCTCTCCAAATATAGACATTTCAAATTCACTTTTCATTTCATCAGCAAATGAATTATAGATTTGATCTTGTCCTCCAAATATTATGTCATCCACAAATATCTCAACAATCAAGATAGTATCATCAGAATTTCCTTTCATGTACAGATTACTGTTCTCACTTGTTCTAACAAATCCAATACTCAACAACTAGTTATATAGCTTCTCATACCGGGCTCTCAGTTCTTGCTTCAAACCATATAAAGCTTTATGTAATCTACATACCATATCTTTGTTTTCTGGATCAACGAACCCTTTAGGTTGTTCTATGTAGACTTCTTCTTCAAGTATCCCATTTAGAAAAGCTGATTTGACATCCATTTGGTAAACTTTGAACTTTTTGTGTGTAGCATATGCAAGTAACATTCTGACTCCTAATCTAGCAACAGGTGCAAATGTCTCACCATAATCTATTCCTTCCTCCTATGCATATCCCTTGCATACTAACCTAGCTTTGTTCCTTGCTACCTCTCCATTCTCATTAAGATTTTTTCTAAATATCCACTTAGTACCGATAACATTCTTGTCCTTAGGTCTGGGTACTAAACTCCAAGTTTTGTTCTTCTCTATCTTTTCTATTTCCTCTTTCATTGCATTAACCCATTCATCATTTTCTAATGCAACTTTTACATTCTTTGGTTCATATTCACAAACTCGACATGTACCTTGTCTTGGTTTACTTCTTGTTTGCATGCTAGCTTGTCTATTTCCAATGATTTGTGTCTCAGGATGATGTCTTTTGACAAATTTCACCAGTATTCGATCTCTTCTTTCTTGTTCATCCTGTGCAGGTTTATTTTCTTGCTCGGTGGATGCTTCCTGCTATTCAGTTTCTTTTTCTTGTTGCTCAGTATTATTTTCCTATTGACCGGTTGTCATTGTTTGCTAGGTTGGTAGGTACTCTGGTTGTTCAATGTAACTAAATCTACTGTAGTATTCTGATTCCTTTGTGCTTTCCTCTACATTCT
Organism: Chamaecyparis obtusa; assembly: GCA_027943335.1. Classification (NCBI taxonomy): domain Eukaryota; kingdom Viridiplantae; phylum Streptophyta; class Pinopsida; order Cupressales; family Cupressaceae; genus Chamaecyparis; species Chamaecyparis obtusa. Next base: position 843,042 of record BSBK01004849.1, read on the forward strand.
TATCATCAAACTCATCAACTCTAACATTAGTACTTTCAATCATTTTATTAGTTACTTTGTTAAGACACTTGTATGCTTTACTTTTAGTGGAATATCCCAAAAATATCCCTTCATCACCTTTTGAGTCAAACTTCCCATTTCTTTCATCTTTTAGAAAAAGCATTTACTTCCAAAAATTCTAAAATAACTTACAGTGGGTTTGTGACCAAACCATAACTCATAGGGTGTCTTGTAAGTGTCCTTCTTCAGTTGTACTTGGTTTAGAACATAAACAGTTGTGCTAACAACTTCCCTCCAGTATGTCTGAGCAACATTCTTTTGTAATATTAGTGTTCTTGCATAGTCAACTATTGACCTATTCTTCCTTTCAGCTATTCCATTTTGTTGTGGTGTCCTCGGTGCAAAGACCTATCTTTTAATACCATGCTCATTACAAAAGTTAGTAAATTCATCAAAAATAAATTCACCACCTTGATCAGATCTTAAGCATTTTAATTCCTTACCAGTCTCTTTCTCAACTATTACTTTATACCACTTGAACATCTTAAATGCCTCTTATTTTTCCTTCAAGAACATGACTATCATTAATCTAGTATAATCATCAACAAAAAGAATAAAATATATGTCTCCATAGTAACTTTGAGTTCTCATAGGACCACATAGGTCGATATGCACTAACTCAAGTAATCTATTTGTTGAATAATCTTTTCTTTTGATACTAGATTTTGTCATTTTACCTTTCTGACATTCATGACACATAACATGATCAGGCTTAGATAAGTTAGGCAGACCTCTAACCTCTTTCTTTTTACTGATCTTAATCATGTTATCAAAATTCACATGACATAGCCTCTTATGCCAAAACAATACATCTTCATCTTTCATCATTAAACAAGAGGACTGATCATTATCAAGATAAAATAGATTACCTCTCGACTGTTTTCTAGTTCCAATAAATCTTCCTCCATCATCATATATCTTCACTTTCTTTCTCTCAAAAGAAACTCGGTGGCCTAAATTGTTCAGCTGTGCCACACTTAGCAAATTATAGTTTAGACCTTTTACCCAATAAGCATTATCACATCTTATTCTATCATTTATCATCAAGGATCATTTTCCTCTAACCATGCAAGGTGCATCATTACCCATTCTAATAGATCCTCCATTGTGTTCTTCAAGATGATCAAATTTCTCTTCATCACCAGTCATGTGATATGTACAGCCACTATCTATAATCCATGTATCATTCTTATTAACCTTAGAGATAAGTGTTGTCTCTACATACCTCTCATCTTCCTCTAAGTCATCCTTCATTGCAAAAAATACTACCTCCACATCTTCATCAGTGTCGGTATCAGTGACATCTTCTTCTACAATGTAGCACACCTTCTTGCCTTTATCATTATTGTCTCGATTGTCTCTGTTGTAGTGTCAGTAACTTCTGTTGCCTCTTCTCCCATAGCTTCCTTCACCAGATTGGTCTTTGTTTCTATCATCATCTTTCCTGTGTGGACATCTAGAAGCAATATGACCAACCTCTTTACAATTAAAGCATGCTAAAGGTAATTTACCTCTATACCTTCCTTTACCTTTAGGTAACCTTCTGGCCATAAGAGCTTCAAGTTTATCAAGCCCATCATCAGTATTGCTATCACTATCATCATTCTTACTTCTGCTACTAGACTTACCAATCTTCAGAGAAGACATAAAATTAGATTCAACAGATGGTACAACACTATTGTCAAATTTATTCAATTCAAATGTTGTAAACTTACCAATCAGATTATCAAGAGTAAGGTTGTTACCAGATGCAGACCTTGTTTCATGAATTGCAGATATTCTGATTGCATAAACTGACAATAAGGTTCTAAGAACTTTTCTTACCACTGTCTCTTCATCAATAACACCATCAGATGCTCTAATAACATGTACTACCTCTTTCAGTCTATTTGTGTACTGCACAATATTTTCTCCTTCCTTCATCTTCAAATCATTGAATTTTCCCCTTAAGCTTTTAGCTTTGGCTCTTTTGACATTCACATCACCACTATAAACTTGAGAAAGTTTATCCCACATACCTTTAGTAGTAGTGCAATTCTTAATATCTTCAAATTCGGCATCAGTATAGGGAACAACAATCTCCATCAGAGTAACATTATGTTCATGCATTTCTCTTAGTTGATCAAGGGTCAAGGGACTAGTGGGCGGTGCAATGTAGCCATTCTCCATTAGTGTCAGGGAAGAATTCCCAATTCCAGATACATGCATCTTCATTCAACTTTGCCATACTATGAAGTTATCCTTGTTTAGCTTTGGCACTTCCCTCTTATACATTTTGAAATCTTTGTGTTGAAGTCCTTAAAACTCTATTCCAAGCAACCAACGCTCTGATACCAATTGTTAGAATAACTGAGAGGGGGGTGAATCAGTTATCCACCGTCCCAATCACAAAATGTATATCCAAAATAATTTACTAAAAATTTTGCAGCTCGGTAAACTAAAATACTATTTTGTCTGTGCTTTTATCGATTACCAGTTAATAACATATAATGATTACCGATCAAATCTAGTATGAAACATGTAAAGTATGATAACAAAAAATCATCACAATCAACACATAACACAAGAGATTTAACGTGGAAACCCTGTGAAGGGAAAAACCACCTAGGATAGGCAACCCAAAAATTGTTCACTCTTCTAAAGTGAGGTCGGTGAAGACCCAACCCTGTTAAAGGTTACAAACACACTGTGAGGTGTGACCTTGTTAGAGGATTTTAGACCAACTGTTATTGTCCAACCAGCATTCACTATGGGGTTGACAGGATAACAAATGTACACTCTATGAATGACATTACAAGACTTTCTAGTCCACTCTATTAAGAGATTTCTCTATTTACAATGGTTAAAATGTAACAACAGTTGATCTGATTACAACACAGCTTCAATTATAGATTATCAGATCTATGTTAAGCTCATTCAAATCCTCTGATCAATATTTCAATTATGTTTCATTCAATATTTAGTAACTTATTGTCACTCAGTAATAGCTTTCTGATGCTTGGTTATCTTTGCAGTTCGGTTCTCCTTAACCAGTCTGATCAGGCATGCATGAAGCTTTTTCATGTGATATCTTCTATAGTCTCCTTCTTCCGACATGATTTCATCATGAAATCCTAGTTTCTTAAATAGACGAGTAAACCATTTGATTTCCATCCATTAGATTTTGCTGCTTAATCTCCTTTGTTGATTTTGTCACTTACACCTTCCTCAGCTGATGTGTCAGTAAAACATTTTGTTTCAATCCATTAGATCTTCTCCAAATTATGTTAGCCATTGATCTTCATAACAAACATTATCTTCATCTCTGATTTTGAGGTACTTTACAGCTCATCAACTTCCATCGGCTAAACTAGTCATTTAGTTCTTTTCTTCTACTTGGTTAACAAAGAAATGTGTCGGTGAACAAAAGCTCAGTTTGTACTATGATCGGTATACACTACACTATGTCGGTGTATACTGAAATGGTTCATTAATCGACAACACTGCCTTGTGCATTTTTCTCTATCCTTCATCATAGATGAATGCAACATAGTCAAGTCAATAACATAAGGCCATAGACCCATCCATAAGTTACTCAATGTATTCCTTATCCTTATCTTTCATATCCATCTTCCTCATGTAGATATATCCGTTCTTCATCTATTTTCTTCTTCTTCTTCTATAGATGTTTGGGTATAGTAACTTACAAGATAAGTACTGTGAAAACTAGTTGACATCAATGACAACATATTACTGATTTAATCATCTTACATATCTAATCAACAACTCAGTGATCTTAAATCACAAATCTTCAAGTTATACAATGTATTCAAATAAGTTTTAGTTCATCAAGAGAAATCTTCCTATGCGAGTGCAAAGAATTGAAGACTGGAGTGATGCAGACATCAAATGCTTTCAAGATAGAGATGCTTTCCAATGAAACAACCATTATGTACAAGACAACCAAGGATGCAGGTTCCCATTCCAGATCAAGATTCTTTCACCAAACTAGAGTGTATCAAGCATTGGTCATCCTATAGCAGCATGGTGACTAATAAAGGATGATGTAATAGAACTTATGTCTTATCAGGCACTTAATTTTTTTTCATCGTGTATTTATAATTTGTATTTGACAGCTTACATGTAATAACAAGATGTGATTGCATGTGATAACAAGATGTGATTGCATGCAATAACAAGATGTGATTGCATGTGATAATATCACATGTGAAGCTGTAACATATAATTATGTTGCAAGTGCTTTAAGCCTTGTAGCATTGAATAAGTCAAAGTTAGTTAGAAGTTAGTTAGAGAATAAGTCAAGGTGGTTAAGGGTTTCCCCCTTCTTTCTCCACCTTTCTTTCCACTCTTTTCCTGTATAAAGGAGGGAGCTCATTGCAAATAATCATCTTTTTGAAAGGCAATAAAATTTTGCCAATTTGTATCTACACTCTAAGACTTTGAGCTTAGATATAAATTTGAATTGCTTTCAATAAAAGGGACAACTTGCTTTCAAACTTTGTGTTGATTCAAGGTGTTATGCGATGACATTTTTTTTATACTGATTGAGTTTTAGAGCTTTTCTCAAAAGGGATTTAAATTCAATTGTGTAGACTTTGAGATGCCTATTGCATTCAAAGCCAATTTCAAATTTTGAAGACTTTGTGCTACAAGAGGAAATTTTTTTATAGATATTAGTGGCTACAATTACTTAGAGTTGAAGGATTTGGGCTTTAGTTGTAAGTGTTTTTATTAAATTTAAGAATATCCAGTAAGAGACTGTGTGCCTTACTACTTATTTTACTTGAATCCTAATTTAAGATAATTGTAGGAGATTTTGGGTTCCTGTACTTGTTCTACAAAATATAAAAGTAAATTGTTGCCCCTAATATTGTTCTTTCATCAATTCCAAGGTCGCTAGTATTATCCTTGCAATAAGGAAATTTGTGTTGATTTGGAAAGTTGTAGTTGTATGTGGATCATTTCTGAAAAAAAGAGGAATTGATTAAGTGAACCTCCCTTTTTGTAATTTTAGTTAAATTCCTATTGAAGCCACCTACGGTAAGAAGGGAGCCTCCCCTATTGTTGACAAGAGAGAAATCTCATGAGATGTTTCCTAAAGTCACAATTTTGTAAGTTGTGGTCACAGTGACTTACAAAATTTTAGCCAACATCTCCCTAGTAGAAAATGACACACACACATTGGAAAAACATCACATAGATTTTTTTCCTTATACCATCCTATATTAAACTCCACCCAACTTTTTTCTTTTATCAAAATAGATTGTCCCTCATTCAACCAAGAAACTTTATAAGGGGTGGCATTTGATATTATAGGAAACTTAAGTTTTTTAGTCATCTCTAATGAAACCATGTTATCCATGCTACTTGAATCAATTAAATTTTACATACCTTTCCCAAGAATTTACAAGTTGTCTTGAAGAGTGTCCTTTGTGGTGGCTCTTTTTCCTTTGATGCTTTTAGAAGTGTTCTTCTTACCATTAGTGATTCACCATCCTCTAGAGAAACATGATGAGATGGAGAGTTTACACTCTCATTGTATTCTTCTTGCACCAATTGGGTCCTCCTTTCACCTCCGGGTGGTCCCACAATAGTGTGTCCCACTTTTTGGCCAACTTTGACACAAAGATCAACATTCTGAGAAAAACTTCACTTTCGAACACTTGTTGCCCCAAAAATATTAGGAATTTGAAGATGATGTAAACTAGAGTCTTTTAGAATTTTCTTTCTAGTTTCTAGATATTTTTATTTTTTTTAAATTAAAATTCATTTTTCCTTCTCCTTCGAAAAGTGGTTTGTCTGAAAAAACTATGTTTTTAAGGAGTTACTCTCACTTGGATCAGCATAATTTTTTTTTTAAAAATATGATAATGATGTAATTATTTCGATATTATATTTGTAACTTCAATATCTAAAGGATAAAATTGGTTTCATTCATTTTGGGTCAATATTTCATAGTTTATTAAGTTCTAAAGTGATAGTAACTATAATTTAGACATAAGGTCACTTGGATCGCTCTAACTTTATCTGTATATATCGAAATTCATTTTTTATTTTTCTTTTTATAGAAAGGTAACACAAATACTCTTTTCCTACATATTTTTCATAATTTTTTTTTGTAATTTACTATTTTTCCCAAAGTCTTGAAGAGATTGGTTGTTGAATGACCAAACAACATATGTTTAGTTAAAGTAATATTTAAAAGTGATAATGAACTCAATATGTATTAAAATTATATTCATTAGAAAGGTTGTTCTAAATAGCATCATACTACACAAATAGGTTTTTCAAATGGATTTATTTGATATGCTAAAACAGAAAGTCAAAGTGATTTTTTGTCATCATTTTAATAGGTGCAAAGGAGACTCCATTGTAGGTATGAATGAGGAGTATATATGTTATATCAATTTTTTTTTAATCTAAGAGGCTTTGAGCTAACCATTTGTAATTAATTCCTTCAAATGGAACCTCTCAAGGCTTAAATCGTCATATTTTATTTAAAATGTGTTATTTCAACAAAAATCAGCATGTCTAAAAAAGTGTAACCCGCTATTGTGGGGTCACCCCTCCATGTGAAGTAGAAGTTTGACCCTCATTACATTTCCAAGATTGGTGTCCAAATTTGTTCCATTGATAGCACCTTCATGTGAGTCCATCAGAACTTTCTCTTTGACTCCCAAATCTTCCCCTAAACCCTTATCTACCTCCTCTAAATCCAGATCTTTGATCAACCTCTTACTCTTGTATTTTTATTGTATCTTCTTCGTTCTCATATGATTTCATTAGAATAGAAAAGGAATATCTTCCTCTAGGATTGTTTCCTTTTCCCTTAGTTTTTTTATCTTTCCTCCTCTTTAGCTTTTCTTCATCTCTAATTACCATTTGATAACATTCCTCAATTGTCCTTAGATTTTCTAAGGTTAACTCATCTTGAATGTTGAATCTTAACCCACCAACATACCTAGCTACCTTTCCACAATCCTCCAAATTCACTACCCTTATACTTATTTTATAAAATTCATCAATATATTCCTTGACATCCATTTCTCTTTACTTCAAACCTTGCAATTTATTTTACATTTGAAGTCCATAATCAAATGGTAAGAACTCGCCTATAGGATTTTCTGCCATTCTATCCCAAGAAATAATTTTTTACTTACCTTTCTTTCTACTTTCATTTTTCTCATAATCCCACCATAATAGTGCATGACCCTCCAGCTTTGTTTTTTCAATCTTTGCCTTTTGTTCGTCAAGTACATCTTCAAACTCAAAAGTAATTATCAAGTTCTTCTATCCAACCCAAAATCTCTTCTTTATTTAGACTACCTTCATACATAGGTACATTAATCTTTATATTGTGCTTATCTTCCTTGACTTATCTCTATATCTTAGCCGTCCTCTGAACACCAGGATCCAATTCCTCTTCCTCTTCACTCTCCTCTTCCCCTTCTTCCTTGAAGTGACACTCATCACTAGGAGCCATACCTCTTCTCTAACTAATTTCCATAACCTCAAGCCTTTCTACTAAACTTTCTTGGAGTTATTTCAATATTCTAATCTCTCATTTTTCCTTCTCTTCCATCACATTCATCTTCCTATCCATGGTGTTACCTTTTGGGAACATCTTGTCTCTTCAACTTCCACCACACAAACAACAAAGAAATTCCTTAGATCAAACCTAGCTTTGATACTAATTGATGTAAATAAGGGATGGTTATGGATTCATTTATTCCATATTACACAACTTTTAGGGTTTCCAAACATCCAATGCAAATTCCAAACTCCTAAATTGTGGATTTTCACTTCCTAGGCCTAGTCTTTTATGTAGCCCTTGAAAATAGGGTTTTCAAGAATATCTCCCATAGACTTCCCAACCTTGAAAATCTAGTCACCTTTTATAATAATCTTTTGGATCCTCTTTAACATATCAAAAATTTGGATAGGGTTTCTTTGGAACATATCTCTCATTAATTGACTGGTAATCAACAATTAGGCCTAAAGAGAGTAGTAAATTATGTATTTTGGCCATAACTTTAAAACCAAAATTGGTATCCCAGAAAGAAAACTTGATTCAACCAATCATTTTTCCCTTATTTAACATATCTCAAAATCATAAGATTTTTTTCATAAGGAGTCCCAAAAATATGGCTTGCTACTCTACTACAAGGCCCAATTAGGCTTGATTCCTAAATCAACTTTGTGGTATTCAATTCCCAAACCATCAAAATTCATCTTTGAGTCTTAGAAATGTTAAAGAGGGTCTAAATATTCCAAAACCACTAGTTTCAGCAATCACCAAATCACCTTACTACAAAACCCTACTACTAGCTTTCTTCTCATGCCAAAAACAAGGAGTTTTTCAGCCTAGGGCATCACCCAGTTTGCATAAAATTCACTCCCCTACTCCTAAAACTTTTTAGAAACCAAAAAAATATTAAAAATATTTGTTTCACCAAGTTTCATCAAATTCCACCAAGTGGAATGGGAGTTACAACATTTTTTTGTGCTCAAACCCTTTTACCTAGGGTTTCAAGCTATTTTTAGAAAAATGGCTATAAAATGCTCAAATCTTAATGAAATTTAGTGAGACCAAGTTTAATAGAAATTATATTCACTCCTCTACCTAAACCAACCATTTTCAAATCACTGTCTTACCGTACAAGACAACACATCAATTTTTAATAGCAACAAATGTTTGGAATTGGAAGAAATAATAAATTTTATAGTTTCAAATCACTTCAAATGGCCACCAAACCTGACCTCAACCATTACATGATGTATTTAAACATTTTAAACCATATCTAACCAACTCCAACTACTTTTCAAATCCTATGAGCGTTCAACTTCCCACAAAATGAAAAAATGCAAAGTTGCTAGACAACTTTTGCAACATTTTACAATATAGAGCAACTTTGGACATGTCACCGACTTGACAAAATCTAGACCCCAAAGACCCTATTCACACCTTTACAAACATGGGAGATGGTCTTTAGGAAATTATTACATATAATAAACACACAACCAAAATCAAAGCATAAAGTCTCATGGATGTTGTACACCAAAAAGATAAATTATAATTTTTCAATTATTAGTTCAACAAAGGGTCCTTTTAAAATTAGTAAGCCAAATAATATATAACTCATGCCAAACTATTTTAGATAGAAATAGAAATTAATTAATTTAGTTTAATTTCATGTAGCTTTATAAATAATTAATCGATAGTAATAATTCATCAAGTATTTTGTGAATGTTAAAATAAAATATTACACTATCTTACTTCTAATCGTTTGTTGACATTTTTTGTTAGGTGTTGAGGTACATTAATAGCTTCTACCAAATATGTAAGATTTACTTTGAAAATCTTTTTTATTATTGCTTTGTACTGAGTTCTTCATTTATTTTACTAAAACTAATGTTAATTAATTTGAATACCAAGTTTGATCTTGTTGGTCAACTCTTTGGTTGATAATTTGGTGCTCAAATCTTTAAATAAGGATCTCTAGTATGCAACAACCTGAAGCACCTTTCTTTCAATGGAGCCCCATTAAATTAATTTCTTACAAGATTATACAAGTCTCTATTATTTAGAGTTGTAGACAGTAAAGGACTATACAAAACGTGTGATATTTCAGATGATGGAGATATCTATATAGAAGGAAAATTGAAGGATATATTACTTATCTTTCAAGGCTTGTGACATCATGCACATCCTTCATAACCAGGTAAGATGACCTTCATTAGAGAAACTTGCATCAAAAAGAATATTGTTGATTTGCATTTTCTCACGAATAATGAGGTACATATTTTTTTTTATCTTTTGAGTATTACATTCTCATATATAAGCAAGATACTATACTTACTTGAACATTGTTCTCTCTTATAGATTTTCATCTTCACAAAAGTATTCACATTAGATAAATAAAAGAGATAGAGTTATAAATCTAATCAAAAGATATTCTAGTTTCATCATTAGAAATTGGGTTCATCATATATCTAGGAAATAAGAAATATAATTAAATTCCTCTATCCTAAATCTGATCACAATTCAACACTTGGAGTCACTCACATCACTGGGAGCCACACCTCTTCTCTGGCTAATTTCCATAGCCTCAAACCTTTCTATGAACCTTTCTTGGAGTTATTTAAATATTCTAATCTCTCTTTTAGTATTCTCTTCCATTTCATTCATCTTCCTATCCATGGTGTTACCTTTTGGAGACATCTTGTCTCTTCAACTTCCAGCACACCAACAAAAAAAAACTTCCTTGGATCAAACCTGGCTCTAATACAAATTGATGCAGACAATGGTTTTTTTATGGCTTCATTATTTCCATATTACACAACTTTTAAGGTTTCCAAATATCCAATGCAAATTCCAAACTCCTAAATTATGGATTTTCACTTTCTAGGCTTAGTCTCCCATAGAATTCCCAACCTTGAAAACCTAGTCACCTTTTAGAATACCCTTTGGCTCCTCTCCAAAATATCAAAAATTTATATATGGTTTCTTTGGAACATATCTCTCAATAATTAGAAGGTAATCAATAATTAGGCCTAAAGAGAGCAACAAACTGTGTATTTTGGCCATAACTTTCAAATCAGAATTGGTCTCTCAGAAAGAAAACTTGATTAAAATACTCATTTGGGCCTTATTTAACATATCTCAAAATCATAAGAGGTTCTTTCATAAGGAATCCCTAAAAAACTGATTTCTACTCTTCTACAAGGCCTAATTAGGCTTGATTCCCAAAGAACCTTTGTGGTATTCAATTCCTAGACCATCAAACTTTATCTTTGAGTCTTATAAATGTTACATAGGGTCTAAAAATGCCAAAACCAGTAGTTGGATAAATCACCAAGTCAGGTTACTAAAAAACCCTACTCCTAGCTTTCTTCTCATGCCAAAAATAAGGAGTTTTCAGCCTAGGGCATTACCCAATTTGCATCGAATTCACTCCCCTACTCTTGCAACTTTGAAAAAATGAAAAAAATCTTCAAAATATCTATTTCACCAAATTTCGTCAAATTCCACTAAGTGGAATGAGAGTTACAACATTTTTTTTGTGCTCAAACCCTTTTACCTAGGGTTTCAAGACATTTTAAGGAAATGGCTATAAAATGCTCAAATCGTAATGACATTTAGTGAGACCAATTTTAATAGAAACTAGATTCACTCATCTATCTAACCCAACTATTTCCAGATTGCTATCTTACCTTACAGGGTCATACAACAAATTGCAACGACAAAAATTGTTTGGAATTGGAAGAAATAATGAATTTAATAGTTTCAAATCACTTCCAATAGCCACCTACTCTGACCTCAACCATTACATATGGTGTATTTAAATATTTCCAACCATATATAGCCAACGAAAACTACTTTTCAAATCCTATGACCATTCAACTTCTGACAAAATGAAAAAATGCAAAGTTGCTAGACGTTTTTTGGAACTTTTTACAATATAGAGCAACTTTGGACATTTCACCGACTTGACCAAACCTAGACGCCTAAGATCCTATTCACACATTTTAAAAAATGGGAAATGGTCTTCAAGACCTTATTACATCTAATAAACAAAAAACCAAAATCAAAACATAAAGTCTCATTGATGTCCTACACCAAAAAGATAAATTATAATATTCAATTATTAGTTCAACAAGGGATCCTATTAAAATTAGTAAGCCAAATAATTTTTTTAATAAAACTCATGCCAAACTATTTTAGATAGAAGTAGAAATTAATTAATTATTTTTAATTTCATGGAGTGTTATAAATAATTAATCAATGGTAATAATTCATCAAGTATTTTGTGAATGCTAATATAAAACATTACACTATCTTACTTCTAATCATTTGTTGACATTTTTTGTTTGGTGCTAAGGTACATTAATAGCTAATACCAAATTTGTAAAATTTATATTGCAAATCATTTTAATATTAGATTATGGCTTTGTACCGAGTTCTTCATTTATTTTACCAAAACTAATCTTAATTAATTTGAATGCAAAGTTTGATCTTGGTGGTCAACTCTTTGGTTGATAATTTGGTGGTCAAATATTTAAATAAGGATCTCTAGTGTGAAACAACCTGAAGCATCCCGCTCTCCATGGAGCCCCATCAGATGAATTTCTTGCAAGATTATACAAGTCTTTATTATTTGAGTCGTAGACACTAAAGGACTATACACAACTTGTGATATTTCAGATGATGGAGATATCTCTATAGAAGGAAAATTAAACGAAGTATTACTTATCTTTCAAGGCTTGTGACAACGTGCACATCCTTCATAACTAGGTAACAGGTGTTGGAAATATACTATGGGAAAGTGAGATAATGAGAGGGTGAGGGGGGGGGGGGTGAATTAGATATCCACTACTAATTCCACTTTGACATAAATTCAACTTACATAACATAAACATGAATTTCAATACTGAAATAGATCTAACAATCTAATCACAACCATCAAATGAAACATATTACAAAAATATTTTGGTTACCCAGAAACCCTTGAAAGCTAAAACTAGGGTGGGGATGACACCCACAAATCTTCACTACTGCAATATTAAATTTTTCCTATTAGGGCTACAAAGTTTGATTATTTATGATGATCTACCCTATGAGGGGTCTACCCTGTTAAGAGCTTACAGAGTTAACCATCTACCTTGATTAACGGATTTGATGATAACCTACAACTGATTGAATATCTTGATGAAATGAATAGACCAGTAAAAGAAAATGATTAGAGATCACCAAGATACTAAAGTGATATGTAAGGCAATTAAATCAATCAATGTATTGTCATTAATGCTAACTAGTTTTGATTGTACTTATCATAATAATTACAAACATCTAAAGAAGTAGAAAATGATCAAGGAATGAGATATATACATGAAGATGAGATGGATGTGGAAGATATGACTAAGGTATACATTGGGTAACTTATTGATGAGTCTATGGCATCATATTGTTGACTTGATTGTATTACATGAATTTGCTATGTATTGAAGTGCATCATCTTAAAATGGAAGCACTTCCATGATAAGAGAATTTAGCCCTCCGAGTAAGTAGTCTGGGGTCATGTTAAGCACATTGACTAGGTCTTTTCATGTAATCTATCTTTTTCCCCTCGTTCTACTTCTCTCTGCACCTGTTTTCCACTTTATTTTTGCATTTTTGAACACTCTGGATTGAGGTCCTGAGGTTTTTGACCTCAAGGTCAAAGTTGACCTTGAGGGTCAAAGTCAACCTTGACCCTGACCTAGGTCATGGATGACCTCAACCCTGACCTAGGGTGGGGTCTACCTTATCCTTGAACCATATTTCAAATTTCAGGTTCCCATGATTTCTAGGTGTCGGGTTTCAGAAATATTTGTTTTCCCACTTCTGGGTCGGCCATTTCGGGTTTTAGAATGGTAAATCCTTAAATTTCATTTAATATGGGTCCATTTCTATGGGTTAAGGTTAATTAGGATTTGATTCCCTAATGTCGGCCTTCTCTAGAGGTTTGTGCCCTAGATCACTATAAAAGGAGGCCTTCCTCTCTCATTTCAATCAATCTCTCAATCAAGTTTTTATAGATCATCTCAAGAAATTTCATGAGAAAGCTCTCAGGTGCAAGCAAGTGAATTCAATTATTCAAGAAATCATTCAATAATTCAAGTGTTCAAGCATTCATTCATCAAGGAGATCCATTGTTAGCCATTGAAGGATTCAATCTCTTTGGAGCCCCCTTGAAGATCCATCCTTCCACATTCATCCAAGCCTCCTCATATGAAAAGATCCATTCAAGATTGGTGTTAAAGATCAAATTCCATTGATTTGTGACATCCTACATTCATTCTACATCCATTAGAGCATCCCTAGTTGTGGATTTGAGGATTTGAATCCTCTACAAGGAATTCAACATAAGCAAGGTGAAAAGTTCCATTTGCTTTGTTTATGCATATTATAATTTCAATTCAATTTCAAGGTTAATTCCTAAATTAGGGTTTGACCAAGGGAAAACCCTCATAAAAACAACAAAAACCCTCTTTTTCTTGTAGGTACAGGTGTGGAACTGCGGATCTAAGCTTGGATTTGGATACCCTTTTCGGAGAACTTTTGAGATTTGTGAACAAAGTCGAGGTCAACTTTCAAAATATTAATGTAGCCTTTGACCTTTTATCAGGTTCAAAGACTTCCTGTTGTCAAAAAGATAAATTTTTTATGAGTTTTCTTCATCTCGACATTTCCAATCTGAAAGAGGTTGTGAAATTTCCCGAAACTACACACAGACATCAGAAATCAACATTTTCTAGATCTGCCCTATTTTGAGGTTATTACTTGTCTTTCAATTATTTTAGATTTCAAGCACATATTATTCATAGGGAAATATAAGGTTTTCTTCCTCTTTCATATTCTCCATAGATTGATTCAATTGTGCATTAACCTTTCGGTTGATCAATTTGGATCTCTCCTTTGGGAATGTGGATTTAGAAGTAGATCTCATACTTCCCCCATACATTTTAGGGTGGACACTAATTTCACCTTATTCATTTTGGTGAACCCGACATATCTAATCTCCTTTCTTTTGTGGAATTAGATGCCCTAGTGTGTTTTATTTCCTTTTATCTTGTTGTTATTAGATTTATCTTTTATGTTAAATCTTGCATGCTATTTAGATTGCAAAAATACAAAAATATTCATTCTTTATGTGTTCTTAGTTTAGTTCATTTTCATTGCATTGGTTTATGAGCTTTACTACTACTAGTCCTACTTATAACATTCTGGTTAGAAGAAGTCGTAGACTCATGGGTGCCTTTGATCCTAAATCTTCCTCTCCTTTCCTTAGGATCCCGAATGATAATTTGATTCTTCATGATTCCAATCCTATTATGGAGCAAAAATCTTCTCACTCATCTCATGATGAGGATGATTCTTTAAGAGTTCCTCTTGAACAAGTCCAAAAACTTTCAACTGAACTTGATAAAATGGGTAATTGGCTTATTCAAGAGAACCATAATCAAGATTCTATTCAAGCTATAGAGGCTCTTAAGAAAGTTCTTCATGATAGTGATCAAGGTGTTAACCTCTTGCGTGGTATTAATCACCTTGTGCATTCAAATGTTAAACCTCTAGGTCAAGAAGCTCAAGATTTAGGGTTGATTCCTCCTATCACTAGTGTAGAACCCTCTTCTAATCCTTTACATAGTATTCCTATCTATAAACCTTCTTTGGTGACTGTGACGGTTCCCTCCATTCCTACGAGTGTTCCTCCTATGTCCCTTCCTACATCACAACCTTCATATCATAATGTTCCTTTTACTTATTCCAATCAGCTTCCAACTATAGTTCCTAGTGTTCCTCTAGTTGTGTCTTCTATTCCTACAACTTCTTACACTATACCTAGTGTTTCTAATGTTGCTACTCCTCCTATTTCATCTAATGATTCAAAAATCATCAGTTTGGATCAAACTGTGTCATCCTTACAACAACAACTTGCTTCCCTAACTCAAAATAAGTTTAGTATTCCTACATGTGACATGGGAAGTCCTTTGTCCTGAGACATTATTTGTACTCCTGTTCCTCAGCAAGTCAATATGCCTCATCTTGAGAATTATAATGGAAAAGGAGACCTCGTTCATCATGTTAAAAAATTCCAAATCCTTTGTAGTGATTATGCTCATGACCATAGGATTTTAGCCAAACTATTTGCTAGAACTTTCTGTGACAAGGCCTTACAATGGTATTGATCCTTGCCTCCTTATTCTACTGATTCCTTTCCACAACTTGCCAATGCCTTTATTCAACAATTTCAAAATAATATTGACCAGCAAGTGTCTTTGACTGATTTGATGCATTGTAAACAAAATGCTAAGGAAAAATTAACTAAATTTATTGGTAGATTTAAGCATTTGTATGCTCACATTTCCTATCCTATTCCTAATATTGATATTCAACGTATGTTTATTTCAAATTTGCAAAAGGATATTAGAGATAAGATTCTGCTTACTGAATTTACCTCTTTTCAACAACTTTGTACAACACTTCATCATTATCAATTACAAGTGAGTCAATTTGAGAGAAACACTCCAATGGCTCCTATTCCAATTGATAAAAGTGATGCTGCTCCTAATCCAAACAAATTTCAAAAATTAAACAACTATATCAAGATAAACAAACAATTGAATGTAGTTGCTGATCAAGTTGTTGTTGCATCTCACAATGCCACTTCTGCATCCACTACTTTTCGATTAAATCGTACGTTTACTCCTCTTTTTGAATCTTTACATGCTATTATGAATAGGTTGTTAACTACTAATATGATTACTTTACCTCCTATTCGACCTCTATTACCTGCTACAATTGCATCTAAATCTTTTGATCCTAAATATTTTTGTCAATATCACCGTCAGAATGGTCATGATACTGAAAAGTGTTATTCTTTAAAACATAAGGTTCAAGACTTAATTAATTCTAATGCCTTATATGTTGATAATATTGATGGTAGTGGGAACAAATCTGTCTCTCCTCCTAATCAAAACCTTCAAATTGATATGAATCCTTTACCTACACATGATACTAATACCATTTCTCAGCCATCTGCTATGGAAATTGTGTATGATTCAAATATGGATGATCTCAATCATGTTCTTAATCAAGTAGAACATGTTGGTCAATTTGTATCTCAACCTCAACCTCAACCTCAGATTCAACCTCAAGTTTAATCTCAAACTCAACCAAAACCTAAGCCTAAATTGAAAGCTCAACCTAAACCTTGACAAAAACCTAAGAATAAAAGACCTCGGGAACTTTTGATTACTTTTGATGACTCTGGGACTATTAAAGCTCCTGATGGTCCCCTTTACATTTATGCTAGGATTTCTTAGAAACCTACTCGTGGTTGTCTTGTTGATCCTACATCCTTAGTCAATTTTATTACCGAAGAAAATCTTTTTATGAAAAGATTACAACATGATTCTTATGATACATCAGATGTGTGGATTCATACTTGTAATGGTTTTCTTTATCCATCATTTGGTTTTATTACTTTACCAATTGAACTTTGTGGAAAAATTGTGAACACTACCTTTGTTGTTGTTCCTACGTCTAATCAATTTCAAGTTCAGCTAGGTTTGCCTTGGTTGAATTGCATGCATGTTGTTGCTTCACCTATCCATAAATGTCTCAAATTTGTTCATGATGAAGAAGTGAAGATGGTTAATAATAGTTTATATCAACCTTCTAGGGCTAGATATTGTGCTCCTCTTGATTTCTTTTGGCCTTCATTACCTAATTCATGTTCTCCTCGACCTAATAATTTTTTCCATTCATATTAAGCTTATAAACACCATAAGATTCTTGAATTAAGAATACCTCATATGGATCTTAATCATGGTCTTTGCCTACACCTTCCATAGCTCCTTTAACTATGGCTTCTAGTTATGTTAATCAAGTTCCTCCTATTGCTGACAATCCTATTGATCTTCCTAAAGAACCTGTGAAGGATCCTATGATTGTTCCTCCTAGTTCTCAACCTATTTCAAGTAAATCAAAGTGTAATCAATATGATAATGAACATTGTAAGAAGTGTCATGCTCATGCTAAAGCTCGTAATTTTGTTCTTCAAAGATCTCTACCTTCTTCAGATAAGACTATGCATGATGTTGTTACTAATAATGATGTTAAGATGCATGATTATGATGATTTTATTTGTATCTTAGATCCTATTTTGATTAATTTGGATGAAGAAGATACTCTTGATGATACTGATGATGTTAATGATGAATATGAGACTATTGACATTGACATAGATTTACCTAATATGCTTTCATCACAATTAACTCTTACACCTAGTGTCGAACATTGTGATTCTCAAGAGGATCCTTGTTTGGAACTAGCTATCATTCCTACTGTGTTGGATGTAGCCCCTCTTGAAAGTTACCCACCTTCCCTAAATGATATACAATGAAATGGGGAGAGTAGGTAGCATGCTGGATCGACTTGTCCTTCGTGGTAGCTTTTTTGTGTGTTTTCCTGTTGTACTGTGCTTCTCCCATAATGTGTTTGCTAAATGTTGTTAGTTTCTTTTCTATGATCCTTGTTACTCAGTTGGTGCAAGGTGATAAAGGAATTGAAACTGTTGTTCAATTCCTCTATATGTATCTCTATTCTTCTATATGTTGTTTCATTAAGTGCTAGTTTCTAGATTCAATTGTGTATTCCTTTTTTCCATCAACGTTTTGGATCATACTACATGATCCATCATCAAGATGCTAGAGAGAAAAGAGACATGAAATGATATGTTGCAGATCTGGCATGTAATAAAAAGAGGAGGGAGAGAGGAAGAGGGGAGAGAGAAGAAAGGTGCATGGAAATCCATAATGACAAGACCTATAACCAATGACATTCATATACAGTTATATATAAATATATCAAAATATATATATATATATATATATATATATATATATATATATATATATATATATATATATATATATATATATATATATATATATATATATATATATATATATATATATATATATATATATATATATATATATATATATATATATGAGTGTGAGAAAATAATTAATTTAATATATACAAATAAACACAAAGAAAAACTTGAATGAATAAACATAAAAAAAATAAATAGACCACAAAAAATGTCATTAAAAAGAACAAAACCATAAACATAAACATAAATAAGCAAAAGCACCAATACAATTATTACTATGAAAGTTGATTACAAACAAAATTAAGGAGCAAAGAAAAGTAAAAAAGCCAACCTACAAGGAACAAGAAGTACGGGAAAGATGGTCAAATAAAATTCAAAGTTATATATATATATATGCTAATGAGTAAGTGAAAAAAGCAACTCGTGAATGTGTGTGTGCTCAAGAGAGAGGGACCCACCATGCAAAGGAGTATGAGCCCACAAACACCATGGAGAAAGGAAGCGAGGAGTGGCACCTAAAGGGGAGAGGACAGGGCTGAGGATGGGAGGAGGGGAAAAAGAAAAAGGCTATGTTTCATGTTATGTCATAAATGTGCTATTGTTCACAAATGTTTCCTTGTGTAATCTGCTTGGATTCGAGATGTGGTAGCACTGATTCTTTTTGGTCTCCATGTCATGGCCCAAAAAGATTCTTCTTTGTATATCGAATGTGATATTTCCTCCTTAGTGATTGAAGTTCTACTTTCTTTGGGGAATGATGTCAATTCATTTGCAATAATATCATATATATATTATCTTATGATCATATTGACCCCATGGTAGGTAGATCCCTTCTGTGTTCTCTATATGTTTCTATGATATTTCCCTTGATTTGTCTTCATCTGGGGGCATCTCAACGTGGAAATGTAATCGGTGGAGTTGTTTATGTTTCCGTTAAAGCCATTGCTCCTATTAAAGTGTTAGAAATGACTTTAACATGGGGGCATACCCTCTACTCACCTGTTGCACACACACACTTTTCGATATGCATATATTATTTTTCAAGATACCTTTTCTCCCTTTTTGGATTAGTAACTAATCCTTAAAGCATGGATTTAAATTTTAGGATCTCTTGATCCCTCCAGTTTCAAATAAGTATTATATATTTTTTATCCCTTAAGGTCGGAGGTGTCCTTAAGACTAGATCTCTTTTATTTTTGGCTTTATACTTATGGAATAGAATATTCCTAAGGGTGAATCCTTGATGGGTTGACTAGTGAGTAGCCACATTCACTAGGCGGTTCAATTCCATCTTTCTAGTTGCACTGTTTCCTTGTGTGGTTCACAATGGGACATAAGTTCTCATTGGGCGAGATAATCACACCCTTTCTCTCTCTCTCTAGAGATGTCTCTCTTATTGTGATCTTGGAGTTGACAAAGACTTGAGTCCCTGGGAGCTTGAGGTTTCTCTTTGTCCCTTGGGTTATGATAAGATTATCTTTTCATTTTGATCTCCTTTACCAAGAGTTTGCATCGAGTCCATACTCTTGCTAAAGTGGGGGCTTAATGTATCATCTTAAAATGGAAGCACTTACATGATAAGAGCATTTAGCCCTCTGAGTAAGTAGTTTGGGGTCATGTTAAGTGCCTTGATCGGGTCTTTGCATGTATCTGGATTTCTCCCCCTATTTGACTTCTCTCTGCTCCTATTTTCCACTTTATTTCTGCATTTCTGAACACTCTGGATTGAGGTCCTGCGGTTTTTGACCTCAAGGTCAAAGTTAACCTTGAGGTTCAAAGTCAACCTTGACCCTAACCTAGGTTAGGGATGACCTCGACCCTAACCTTGGGCGGGGTCTACCTCGCCCTTGACCTAGATTTCGGTTCCCATGATTTCTGGGTGTCAAGTTTCAGAAATATTTGTTTTCCCGCTTTTGGGTCGGCCATTTCGGGTTTCAAAATGGTAAATCCTTAAATTGAATTTAATATAGGTCCATTTCTATGGGTTAAGGTTAATTGGGATTTAATTCCCCAATGTCAACCTTCTCTAGAGGTTTGTGCCCTAGATCACTATAAAAGGAGGCCTTCCTCTCTCATTTCAATCAATCTCTCAATCAAGTTTTCATAGATCATCTCAAGCAATTTCATGAGCAAGCTCTCAAGTGAAAGCAAGTGAATTCAAGTATTCAGGAAAGCATTCAAGCATTCAAGTGTTCAAGCATTCATTCATCAAGGAGATCCATTGTTAGCCATTGAAGGATTCAATCTCTTTGGAGCCCCCTTGAAGATCCATCCTTCCACATTCATCCAAGCCTCCTCATATGCAAAGATCCATTCAAGATTGGTGTTGAAGATCAAATGCCATTGATTTGAGACATCCTACATTCATTCTACATCCATTAGAGCATCCCTAGTTGTGGATTTGAGGATTTGAATCCTCTACAAGGAATTCAACATAAGCAAGGTGAAAAGTTCCATTTGCTTTGTTTATGCATATTACAATTTCAATTCAATTTCAAGGTTGATTCCTAAATTGGGGTTTGACCAAGGCAAAACCCCCATACAAACAAAAGAACCCCTCTTTTTCTTGTAGATACAAGTGCAGAACTGCGGATCTGAGCTTGGATTTGGATACCCTTTTCGGTGAACTTCTAAGATCTGTGAACAAAGTCGAGGTCGACCTTCCAAATATTAATGTAGCCTTTGACCTTTTATCAGGGTCAAAGACTACCTGTTGTCAGAAAGATAAATTTTTTTTTGGTTTTCTTCATCTCGGCATTTCCAGTTCCAAACAAGTTGCAGAATTGCCCGAAACTACACACAGACATCAGAAATCAGCATTTTCCAGATCTGCCCTATTTTGAGGTTAGTACTTGCCTTTCAATTATTTCAGATGTCTAGCACATATTATCCATAGGGAAATATAAGGTTTTCTTCCTCTTTCATATTCTCCATAGATTGATTCAATTGTGCATTAACCTTTCGGTTGATAAATTTGGATCTCTCCTTTGGGAACGTGGATTTACAAGTAGATCTCATATTTCCCCCATACATTTTAGGGTGGATACTATTTCACCCAATTCATGAAGATCAAAACTGAACAAGTTTATGTGGTCAGTAATTGAAGATTTCTGTACACCGAGCTAGTTTTGTGTATACCGAGTAACAGTAATAACCGAGTTAGTTATCACCGACACATTCTGTATTAACCGAGTGAGAGAAACAAATAAAGTTTATAACAACTGACTGAATTGTTGAGCCAAAAGATTGCTTATGATTCCGAGGTAAAAGATAAAGTTTGTTATGATGATCTAATGGTTGAAAAAATTCAAGATTGATTGAATGGAGAAGGATGAAACATGTTATATACACATCTGCCGAGGAAACTTGAAGAGGAAAAAGGAACGATGGAGATTAAGAGGCAAAATCTAATAGATGATAAGAAAATGGTTTATGAAGTCTATTTAAATAGACTTGAGATTCATTATTGAGTCTGGAGCTTATTGACACTAGAGGAGACTTCACATGAAAGAACTATTTTCATGCACCACTAATCAAATTGGTTATAGACAGAACCGAGTTGAACTACAGGCATTACTGAGCATCAGGGTATTATTCACCGAGCTGAACAAGTTGGACGATATGAACCATTGAAATGAATATTGATCAGAGGAGGTATTTTGAGCTTAGCATAGATCTAAAAATCTGCAATCTAAGTTGTATTCAGGGATAACTTTAAGAAACCCCCTCCTAGGAAAAAGTGTAAAATCATGGTGGATCCTACATTATTTTTGGGGGATATTTTTCTTAATGAAGGCAAATTGTTTTTTCAAATCCGTGAATTTTCATAGTTTGTATTGGCAATTTTTTCTCTCCCGAATGAAAATTCCATAAATTCCTAGCGAATTATACAGTCATGTGGGGGAAAATATATATTATATGAGGCAAATAATTTTGTTTTGAAGGGGAAAAAATAATTGTATTGGTGAATTTTATGTACTGTTTGAAAATTTATTTATTTTATTAGCTAATCATTCGTTAATTATGGAAAAAGAAAAATATTGGCAATTTTGAAAAGATGGGAAATAACATGGATAGTCATATCGACACATAACCTAACATACATACATTATTTTATAATGTTAAATGTATTTTTGAGACCGTCTGATGATCCAAGATCAATGGCTGAAGTTTAATTTCGGCCCCAATTTCTTGAAGGAAAAAGAGTTCTCCAGGAAGTCACCAGAATGTTGACATGTATCAAATTAGGGTTGTCAACTTGTCTGCAGATTCAACATGTTGGTATCGATAAGCACGACATGTATCACTATCCTATAGTGCAACTTGTAACTCTTAACTTGGCAAGAAATAAATTACTTGTTAGTGACAAGTGCCATTCTTTAACTGCCATCCACTCAACACGCAGTCACGCACCACTTCCAAATTCATGCAGATGATATTACTGATTTTTGATATGCATGCATTTATGGGAAATATTTACAGCCAGATATGAAAGATTAAGGACAAAATTTTAATTTCTCACACGCATGCATTTAGGGGAAAGATTTACATGAAAGATTTAGAGGCATATTAAGGAAAATGAATTTAATACCATTAAAGAAAGAATAATTTATTGCTAAGAAACAATTAAGGGCTATTTATAGATGATCTAGCTTCTTTATTCCCCAATCCATCTTTGCTAGATAAATAATTTGTTTAGGTCATTAGTCTGTAAATAATTTGTTTTTAAGTTTTCTGAAGTTTTAGATGGACACTCCAATTAGGCTTAGATGCACATCTAAGGAGGCCCAGAAGGCCTTTTTGGGTTCCTTCTCAGATGAAACCTTAGAATCAATTTGTATGGAGGGTGGACCTTTTGTAATAGAGGTTGTTAAAATGATGTTGGGCAGAGAGTTTTTGCACAATGAAGACAGGCACCAGGTCAACACAGACATTACATCCCATTTTTTGGCATCTCTTCTCAACCTCACAAGAGACAAGGTGGACATGTTGATGTTGCTGAGGAAGGTTTTCAAAGAAGAAATATACCTGGGGGATAACATTAATGTTGTCATGTTTGCAGAAATAGGGGTGGGGATTGTAATACCCCAAAAATGGGCTATAAGTTCATTAATCTCCTATATCGACATATCGAACGAAATCGACATCGAAGTCCTAACCTAAGGCACATCAAAACATCATCGAATCCTAATTGATTATCATAAATTTTGCATCAGGGAATATTCCTAGCAATATTCTTAATTATCCTAATTATCTTTAATTTAATGATTATTTGGCAATAAATCCAATTTATCCTAAAGTTTGATTAATTGAATATTCTCAATATTTAATTAATTAGATTTAATTCTGCCACTTAATTATTTAATTAAAGTTAATTCTATTTATTCCTAAATTGTATTATTTAATTTTGACAATAAATCCAAAATCCTATGAATAATTGATTAAATTCTTATTTAATTAATTAAAGCAAGTTGTCATATTTAATGATATTATTTTGGAATAAAAGTTTGAAAAATAGTTGATTAACCCATAAATCAATTGTTTTATTTCAAAAATCAATTAAGTTGAGAATAAATCACTTTATTATTAAATTAATTCATAATAAAATGTGCACAATGAAAGAGCAGTTAAACTCCAAATCAGAAAATCAATGCAAGTTATTGACTTTTTGGAACTCAACATCATTTTTGAGTTTTAAAGTTGATTTAAACTTCTAATTTGAGTTCAAAAGCTATTTTTGCATGATTTGCATATTTTTGTGAATTAAATTATCTTTATTTAAAAACAACTCAAAATCAAGCTGAGTTATTTGAGTGATTTATGGCTTTTTCCCATGCACCTCCAAAGCCATGGATTTCTATAAATTAAGGCTTTAACTCTTCATAAATCATCTCTCAAATCCACAAGAATTACATAATCACGCTATCAAATTGGAGACTGAAGAATCATCTTTACGAATCCAAGCTTTGTGAGATCAATATTGCATAGTTTTTCATATCATATTAGTTTTCATTTGTTAGATCATTTAGCATATCATAGCATATCAGTTTTTACATATCATAGATTCATATCAAGTTTTCATCACAATTGCATAGAAAATAAAAAAAATAGATTAATTGCATTCATATTTCATATCAGTTTTGCATTCAAATCCTTCATTTAGGTGTCATCAAGGTCACTGATCTCGATAACAATCTGAGAACATCATACTCACACCTACTAGAAGGCAGTAAATCGCCTAGTTAGTTTAGCTTTCAATTATTGCATGATTTTGATTTTGCTAACCTCTAATGTTTTACTAAAGTGTTGTGTCTACAGATCAAGTACAAAATTCACACACACATGGATCCCTTGGGCAAGTGAAATACCCAAGCTTCTCCTCCTAGGCCAGAATGTGGCCATGCAACCTTTTTTGTTGGTCCTGAATGCTGGGCAGTTGAAGCACCATAGGAAATGGGTGCTGATTGCTAGGGATTTTCTTTGTAAGTGATTTTTTCTTGACAAAGTGGAGGCTCAAGTGGGGCAATATAGGTGGCTCAATGAATTCTCATAGTTAATCGTCTCTGGAGAATTATACTTAGATGGAGCATGAGGGGAAAATCAGTAGTGTTACCACTTACCCATGGTCCGTCATCACTCTTTTTTAGTTTTTTTAATACAAACATACCACACTTTTGGGTTTTTTTATACAAACATACCATGTTTTGGAATTTTTTTTAATACAAAAATACCACTAGCACTGGTCCACTATGAGTGATCTAGTAGGTTTTTCTTTGTACTGGACAATGTAATTATTAATGTTATGAAAATAATTTGTAAATTTTGCAAGTTCATTTCAATTTGCATTTTATGGGTACAAAAAATGATTCTTAGACTTCTCAATGATTGCAATATTTTAATTAGTTGTTTTATTTGTGTATTAGACACGTTAGTATGTTTTAGTAAAAACAAGAAAATGATGGTATTTCCATTTTAAAATCTAAATATTTAAAATGTCATTGCCTTCTTGATTACCATCAGAAACTCAAAAACTCAGAATTTCTAAATTAAGATAACCATTAATCGAAGTTGTATGAACTTTATACCGAATTAATTATTGATATAAAATTACACCATTTTAAATGTATTACACGTATCAAGTCTTACAAGTTACAACTAGTTGATAAATTGATAATGTACCACAATTGTTGTTAATAAAAGAAATGTCTTATCACTGACATTAACTTTGGGTAATGTTACCTGTCATGACTTTTTTTCCAATTTCACACACTCGTGCATTTAATATGAAAGATTTGCAGAATTTTCAAGGACAAATGAATTAATAAGGTTAGAGAAAGAATAGAAGATCTATGCTCTTTGGGGCTCAAGTTCTCAACTAAGTTGAACTGACATTAGCCATGTTGCTCATAGTGACGTTGTCTCAGTTATAATTTACTCTATGACCTCAACCAAATTTAAGGGAGTTCATAAATTATTTAAAACTACTTTTATTTTATAATATTAACAATCTTCTTATTTAATTATGTTATATTCCTATTTGTGAAACACTTTAAATTTATATGTTTATGCTTTTCCAATTATAAGGTATGAGAATTATATGTGATTATAGTACATACCTCTTCAACAAGGCTACAGAGTAGCGAAGTTCCTGCCAAAATGTTAGCACTTAGCAGGGTTGTTTAAACTTTGTCACAAATTTAAACTTAATTGATTTTAACTTCTTGTTCTTTGTAAGGTTTGCCACATAAAAATATGAGCATGATTTGTTAATATTGATATAAATACAATTATAACATAGAATAATGCACAAATAAATATAATTATGTTATAATAAATATAATTTAATATAAATATAATATAGTTTGAAATAATATAATAATATAAATATATAGCATAAAATAATATAAATATAAATATATAGTACTTAATATTACATCTAAATAACATTAAATAATATATAAATATAAATAAATTATAATATAAGTGCTTTGCAGATTATTCCTCTCACTCTCACATTCAGACATCAAATTCTCATAAGAACTATGAATTCTCTAAAATTTATTCCTAAGAATTACCCCTCCCTTGAAAGGAACTCAAAAATAACTTCACAATCTACTTTGTAAACCATACATTAACTTTCTTTGCAACATTAACATATAAGAATTCAAGATCATAACAAAGAAGACATTAACAAATTTGAGATGGAAGTCCAGTGTATTCTCATTAAAATTTTTAGTATCAGTACATTGATACTAATCAGGTTCAAGATGTTGCCTAGTCCTCATCCATTGCTTCCAAATCAACAATTGTAGGCTTCTTTTTCTTGGGCTTTGTGATTTTATCCCATGCTATAACTTTCTCTTCTATTGGCAAAGTGTACTCTCTTAAACTTTGTAACTATTTCACTTGCCTGTCCCACCTAGAATCTGTTATAGCCTTGGTGTCATCTATGAACCTTGTGCAATCAGTCTGCACTTTGAACATGTCATCCAGGACATGATTGAAATTGTCAATGTTCAAAGTACCATCCTCATTTAGAAAGGATTCTTCCCCTATCAGTATTTCATCCATGTCATTTCTCCATTCCTTAACACTTTTGATGCTACCATCCTCTTTATATAATGGAGGCATATGTTTACTGAAACCAGAATCGAATATTTCCATTTTAGATTTGACCTGGATTTCCTTCCTTTTGAAAAAGGACAAGGTTGCACTGATCAGTTCTATCTTTTCTCCAACCTCCCCGACTGATTCAGGGATATTTGTCCTATAGGGCTGCAACATCTCTAGTTTCTCAAAAAGTGACCCCCTACTAGACCAAATGCTAAATAATG
Organism: Chamaecyparis obtusa; assembly: GCA_027943335.1. Lineage (NCBI taxonomy): Eukaryota > Viridiplantae > Streptophyta > Pinopsida > Cupressales > Cupressaceae > Chamaecyparis > Chamaecyparis obtusa. The sequence goes on from BSBK01004849.1 coordinate 870,382, forward strand.
GCTTCAAAGTAGCCATTGCATCCTTGATACTCTCATTGGTCTTATGCAACACCCTAAATGAGTTATGTATTAAATCCAACTTATCCTTTATTACCTCCTATGTTGTAATATGTGTGATAGGGCATTAAGGGCCACTTTTTGCTTGTCCTTATCTAAACTCTCAACTTCCACATTAGGACCCTCTGCCACAGGAGGAACATGAGATTCAATCTCAAGAACTAGAGGGGGATAAACCTTTGAGGCTTCTTCCAATTTGACCTTAAGGTCCTCAATTTCTTCCTCCAGGACTTGGATCTTAATTAGACTCTTATCCCTATCATTTTCCAGTATCATGGCCTCATCATATAGTTTTCCATATCTATTTGAGAGTTGTGCAGTATTTCCCTCTTTGAGGTGAGAAAAATGTGTGACAGCCTTGGAAACTTCAAGGTCACTTGTGTTCTACACTGTCCAAATTATATTATCCCCATCCATCTTTTCTTCAAAACTAACAAGGGAAGGATTTTGTGTTCTTGGGGCCAAGGACCACATTGGTAATGTCTCAGATCTGGGATCATATCCACATCCCCTTATCATGTCCCCAATTTGTGTCTCATGAGATAATTGGGCCTTTGGCTACCTCCTGAGCTGATCAATGATAAATGCAGAGGCCAGATCCCACCCTAGGACAAGTAACATCCCACTTGACTTGACAAGCTTCCTAGCCTCATCCACTTTTATACTCTCTGAGATAGATCATATGTGGCCAGGGATTTTAAGGCTTCATTATTGGGGTCAGTTCCATCTGTGATTTGAATTGGAAACCTCAACTCTTGTTGTTTCTTCCAAATAAGAAAATTCTTGAATTCATCACTTTTGATGAATTCATCATCTTGTAAGAGCTCTTTTTGGTAGAGCTCCCTTTCATCCTTGCACATTTGGAGGGGAAAATCCAACTTCTCCTGGGTTTATTTTTTCTTCCCTTTCCTAATTTTATTCCTTAGCTGGTGATGATAGGGCCTATCACTGGGAATGAGGGCAACTACTCTGTCAATCCTTTTCTCTAGACTCCTCCTTTGAGATGGTCCTCCTTTTTCAATCTCCTGCCTCTTTTGAGGAGGTTCACTTTCATCCCCTACCTCTGAGGCCACTTGTCCCTATTCTTGGGTAGGAGGCTCATTTGCCTAAGGAGGACTATCTTCTTCATAAGACCCTTCACTATCATCCTCATACTCCAAAGATGAGTACTTCTTATTTTCTTCCAACTTCTTATCAAGTTGTGCCTCCAATTGGTCAGATAGAGTGTCATACATCTCTACCATCTTGTTTATTCTGACAATATAAGGCAATTCAGGGAAAAAAGAACTAAAAGCAATTCTAGCCCTTTTTAACTGAGCCTCTAGCTCCAGGAGATCATAAAACTTGGTAGCCCTTCTTCCAGCCTCATCTTCATCAATCATATTTCTAACAATAGCCTCTTCATCCAACCCCTCATGGTCATGGATGTTGTTGATGTTGAGAATCAAAAACTTCTTGGCATTCTTGATGAAACCCTCAGGGTCCACATACCTGAAATCAACTATGCTCATTTTGAAGTGGCCCAACCACATGCTGAATCCAGGAAAATCTCTCTTGCCCACTATAAAATTGGTTATCTTAAATTTTCGGGGAGTGAATGTGCCCTTTCTATGTGGATCTAGGTGCTCCTTATTTATCCATATGAGCTGCCATATGAATTCCATCAAGGCCACCCTTTGTGTCACAAACTCTGGGAGTACATAAGGAGGCTGGGGGAAAACATAGACTTTCATTAAAGTGAAGGTCTTTCCCAAGTAGAAATCACCCCAGTTGTGATCACCAAGCCACTTATCAACATACTCCTTAGGCCTTAGGAGTCTAATAACCCTGATTGGGAGCCTTATAATATTTATATGCAATAAATTTAGAATTGGATTGAAAATCCAATTCTAGAAGCCACATAACTCGTTCTCATTTGAGGTGTAATTCCAAACCATCAGCCAGAGTTGTACTAAGTTTGGTTGACCATTTATCATTGTTCTTGGTCTTAACATTTTCACCTCCATGTGGTCAATGTTGAAAAACATGATCAAGTGCATTAACAAGGAGTAATGCATGAACCTAGATGGTTGATTATCTTCCTTCATGGCTACCAGACCCTCATACATTCTATCAATCACATACTGGATGTAATCATAGTCAATATTCACATGGGAATTTTGTATGTCTAATATGATCATTAGAAGCTCTGTAGGTGTCCTCTCCCCATCTCCATCTATACCCAACACCCTACACAATGCATATGCTAATTATTTCATATAAAAATGGAGGTATTTGAAATCATAGGGTGTGTTCATCTTAGTAGGTAGAGAGGCTATGTACTTCCCTGTCTTGGGCATAAACTGTGTTATCTGAGACTTTACCAAGTTAAACTAGTTTGCATATTTTTTCTTCTCTTTCCTCAAGTCAATTTCTATGGAGGAAGAGGCATAAACTCCAAAATCTTTCATGAATGACCTTCGGTCCAGAGTAACCAAGGAAGACTTGTCACTCTTCCTAATAGTATTATAAACAAGGTCATAGTTTATAGCCAACTCAAATAATATGTCTACATCTAGGAAGACATCATGGACTATTAATTTGGCCATGCCTAGCTTCCAAGCATTGCATACAGGGATCTGCTTGATTCTATTACTATAGAAATAATTGAATAAATGATAGCCATAGCATGAAGGAGTAATGAGATCTCTAAAATTTTCCATTGATTCCAAAAAGGTCTCATCATTTACCTTTTTATTTTGGGTCGATCCTGGAAGCAAGAAAATGAATTCCTCTGAATAATTGGGCTTCCCCTTCTGATTGTCACCCTGCTCCTTAGCTCCTTCACTAGACGACATCCTGCTTGATTCACTTCTGCATATAACCAATTTCAAATTAGTTATCCATGTCATGTGAAGTTGACATGTCCATTTAATTCTTTGAGGCAAGAAAAAAGTCCATTATTTTTCTCTATGATAAACCCTCGAAAAATGATAAAAACCCTTATTTTATGTTAATTGGCTATTACTTTTTTCTTTTTCCACTTAAGCCACATACTTTTACATGTCACATTTCTTTATTTTCCATGAAGACTAACCACATCTATTTTGGATATTCAGTGACTGAAGGTGCCTCATGATCTCTGAACACTTCACTTAACCTTGGTCTAATCACGAGATCTAGCGACTAAAGAAAATCTTTGAATCTCTAAACTTTCATCTTGACTGGGGTTATATCTAGAGAATGAGTGAGAAAAGGCTTCGAGTGGTCTCTAAGATTTTAACTTAACTCACATCATATCTTGAGACTCAATGACATAAGAAATTATCATAATCTCCATATCCTTTCTTTAACCATGGTTTTATTAGGAGATTCGGTGACCGAATACATCTCTCGTTCTCTAGGCAATTACTTTAACTCATGTTTGATTGGGAGACCTAGCGACCACAACATTCTCATAATCTCTAAACACTAACCTTAACTCTAATCTCACTATGAGATTTGGAGATAATAAGCACCACTACCTTGTGAGATCAAGAGATAACCACTTCACCAATTCATTGAATGTTAAGAACTAATCGTCGATTATTAAGAGAATTGGAGATAACCTTTTCCTTTCAAGTCTTACTTTGTCACTCAATCTCCATATTTCTTAAATTTAACAGCCAGCCTCACGATACTTGGAGATATAAAGTAAAGTAACAAGAACGTGCTAAAAAGGGGACTTAAGTTTATGAAATTGATTAGAATGTAATATTATTAAAAAAAATTTGAATTTTGATTGGCTAAAATTTTGATATTTAATCACCAGTTAAGTTCTATCGATGCCTATAGTTCTAGGCCTGTGGCAGGAACTATAAAGGAAATAATAACATTATAATATCTATAAAGGAAATAATAACATTATAATAATATCTATTAATATCTATAAAGGAAATAATAACATTATAATAATGTCTATTGTAACTACCATTGGATGAGCACAGATCAAAAATGTCCGGTGAATTTTAGGATGAAAGGGAAAAGCAGCCCCATTTTTTCAAACCCATTCCAGAATCATGACACATGTCACTAAATATGTTCCACTCACATGGTCAACCAACAATATCATTTGATGATGACGTCTGACTCATGAGGTGACTAGGTGAGTTAATGGGATCCATAGGGACACAACACCAGATAGTGACTAACAATGATAGTTGGATGCTTGTAGATCAACTACCAAAGCTTTATTTCAGGCCGAAAGGGAAAAGAAAACCCATTTTTGCAAACCCATTCTAGATTCATCACTCGTGCTCACACGGTCAGTGACAAGTCTGGCGTTTGTAGATTGTACAATTTTTTCCCTTTATGTTTTCAATCTAAGTTTTTTATTTATAACTAGTATTGGAGATTTAGAAAGGGGTTACAGATTATAGGTTGAGGATTGAGGTTTGAGGAAAGCAAAAAAGTCTCTCATCTCTCTTCCCACTCATAGTCTACAAAAATTGAAACTATGGGTAACTACTAAAATCATGAACACCTACGTCCCGCATTTTAAATTTTTCAAATATCTTGGTTTACAACTTTACTGTTTATATTATAGAAAAAAAATTAGCCTATTAGGGTTTAATTTTGAATCACCCTTGTAAATTGTAGCTGTTTATAAATATTTGAATTTTCCTACGAGTAAATAGTGATACCAGTTACCAACTTACCATGATGGGCAAAACAAATATCAAGATTATGAGTAAAAGGTCAAGTTAGATAATAGACTTCCACAATCTTCTTAAAACACCAGGTTCCACTGATGAATTCCATGATATTTATGATCCTGTTATCCATGGGAATAAGGGAATAATGGAAATTAGATTTGCACTTGAAAATAAGTGGAACGATCCACATAAGGTTTCAATTTTTTTTCATTTAACAACATGATAAAGGCAATGATAAATAAAATTGCAGCGTGGGTTGCTAGGTTGGCATGCATGGAATTACCTCAAGTATTCCCTTGCCCAAAAATTGTCATGGTCTGCATCAAAAATTATGATGAAAATAGAAAAGCAATTGTGAATAAAAAACTCAAGAGGAAATTTTGTCCATAATCGAGACTAAATTTTCTAGTCTGTTGGAGCTAGGGTTTCAACAACAAAACTCAAACATGCACATTGTTAGGAATAACAGTTCACAATAAAACTAAGGGGGGGAGGGGCTGAATTAGTTGTATGAAAGATTATTAAACTTTAAACTTTGAGTAGCAGCAATATCAAATCTAATGAACACAATGAATGCCAACACAACAACAGAATATTTTGGTCTTGGGGAAACCCTGTTAAAGGTAAAAACCCTGATGGGAATTAGGACCTACAAATGATGTACTAAGAGTATAGTATCCTTGTTAGAAGATTTATCCCTGTTAGGAGCTTATTGAAGCATTACAGTACACAGTCCTTGTTAGAGGACAGACCCTGTTAGGAGTCAAGAAAAGAATGGGGGCTCACTGCCCAAAGAAGGTTAAATCCACCTTCAGAACTCATTGTTCGCAACAAGTGTATATGAAGAAATACATAATATTTTGAACTATTCGACATCAACTATCTTTGATTGAGCAGTTCCAAAGAATTTCACCAGTAATCCTCTACTCTACATCTAACAGACACAAGCTCACAACTTTTACAATCTTCTTTACATCACATACATTCTCACCATGTCTTTTCCAAAGAAAAGAAATTACATATATACCCTATTACATTCTACATGATCAAGTTGGCCAATTAGGCTTTCCTAATTACATAAATTCTTTCTAAGATACACATGGTACCTAAAACAAGTACACAATCATTCTATTACAACCATTAAGGACCAACATCCTTAATTTACATTTTCCAAACAAAATGCACACTATACCTTTGAAGTTAGCTCCCAAATAAGTCTTTTCCAGATCACATGCCACAACTCACGTCATCCATCATTCCATACCTTGCACTGACCAACAAACATCCATTAGTGCCTTGTCTTTCATCTCTTAAGCTTGCATACACCTAATCCATAGACTCACTCTGTCAGCTTCCACTGTCACTGTCCAGGAACTAGTCTTCACCAAAACATTTGTAACTCTCTCAATATGCAATGTTACATGATGTGATCTCGAATATAAGATCAAAAAATCTTCTTGTTCTATCATCTATCTTTTCATGATCTGAAACATCTATACAGTGTTTGTACACTATCATACTCAGCCTGTACTCTTCACAGAAACATATGGTAACATCAATGACAAACCAAAAATGACAACAGTATGAGTGTCCATTCAATAATGTAGTGATTAAACATATTAAATGTATCAATCACCACCCCATCCATTAGCAATATCCAACAATCTCCCCCTTTGGCATTGATGTCAACATATGGGAAAATCCATCATCCCAAAGTTATATCAATCCAAAGCTCTGCAACCTAATAGTACTACATACAATCTCCCCATATAGTAGGGATTTTCTCATAGCAACACTCCTCCTTTGACAACAATGGAAAAGGGTGCCATGAGTCATCAACTTTTCTTCAACACCTTCCTTCCACAATCACTCCCCCTGAGCAGTAGATCCCTACATACATTCCAAAATATGATAAGGCTCTAAAAACCTCTAGACTGATGCATCCCTACACCATTTAATTCTGACTGGGAGGGGCCTGAACCCCAAGCATACCTCTGAGATATTTAAAGGTATCTTTTGGCAATGGATTTGTGAAGATGTCTGCAATCTGTTCATTTGTACTAATATACTCTAACTTTATTTCCTTCACTACCACCTTGTCTCTCAAAAAGTGATACTTGATAGAAATATGTTTAGTTTCAGAGTGCATCACCAGATTCTTTGACATATTCATTGTACCAGTGTTATCACAATGGATAACCAAAGGCTCATCAAAATTTATTCCAATGTATTTCAGCATTTTCTTCATCCAAACAATTTGAGTGCAATTTATAGAAACAACAACAGACTCTAATTCAATAGTAGATTGAGCTATACAATCTTGCTTCTTACTTAACCATGAAACCAACTTTTTCCCAAGAAAAAATGCACCAGTGCTAGTACTCTTTCTGTCATCAATGTTTCCTCCCCAATCAATATCAGTATAAGAATGAAATTTAAAGACATCATTTCTATCATACCATAAACCATAGTCTATTGTTCCTTTTAGATATCTCAGTATCCTTTTCACAGCAGTCAGGTGTGTCTCTTTGGGTTCTACCTGATATCTAGCCACAATTGCAACAATATTAGTAATATTTGATCTGGTGTGAGTCATATATTGTAATCCTTCAACCATTGATCTGTACTTAGTCTGAAAAACACACTTTGATTCATCATCAACTGTCAAATTATTACCAGTTACCATGGGTGTACCAAATGGTTTATAGTCCTCCTTTCCAAACTTTTTCAACATTTCTTTAAGATATTTAGTTTGAGAAATAAAAATGCTATCTTTTCTCTGATTTATTTGTAGTCCAAGAAAGAATTTCATTTCACCTATCATGGACATCTCAAATTCATTTTCCATCTCTTTATAAAATTTCTCACAAAGATCATCATTACCTCCAAAGATAATATCATCAACAAAGACTTCTATTATCAAAACTCCATCTTCACTAGTTCTTAAATATAAATTACTCTCAGCATTACCTTTTCTGAATCCAAGCCGAAGTAGATATTTGTCTAACCTTTCATACCAAGCCCTTGGAGCTTGCTTCAGCCCAGACAGATATTTCTTCAACTTGCATACCATGTCTCCATCTTCGCATAAAGGAAATCCATCAGGTTGTTCTATATATACTTCTTCAAGATCCCCATTCAAGAATGCAGATTTCACATCCATTTGATACACTTTGAAGTTTTTGTGTATGGCATAAGCCAAGAATAATCTTACAGCTTCTATTCTAGAAATAGGAGAAAATGTCTCTTCAAAGTCTGTACCTTCTTGTTGTGAATAGCCTTTACATACCAGTATTGCTTTGTTTCTTACTACAACTCCTTCATTCATTTTATTTCTAAAAACCCATTTAGTTCCTATCACATTTTTGTTCTTAGGTCTAGGAACCAATTCCCAAGTGTTATTCTTATTTATCTAATCTAACTCTTCTTTCATAGCATTTATCCAAGATTCATCTCTACAAGATTCATATGTATCATTGGTTCAACTTGGAAAATCAAACAAATTTCTTCTCTAACCTTTGATCTAGTCAATACTCCTTTATTAGTATTGCCAATAATTTGATTTTCAGGATGATTAATCTTTACATACCTTAGAGTTTTAGGAACCTCAGTAGCCTCATCTATGTCATTATGAAAAATCTCATTTTCACATTTAGTCTCAATAATGTCTTCTTCTTCTATAGCAGTAGCCTCTTTGATCTCTGTAACCTAATTACAATCATACATTCTTTCTTTTATCTGAAACCTTTCATCTATCTTCACATTGTTACTTTCAATCATTTTTCTTAATCTCATATTGAAACATTTGTAAGCCTTTCTCTTAGTAGAGTAACCAAGTAAAATTCCTTCACCACTTCTAGCATCAAACTTCCCTATCTAATCATCTCTCTTGATATAGCACTTACTCCCAAAAATTCTAAAATATTTTACAATAGGAGTCTGATTAAACCATAATTCATAAGGAGTCTTACTTGTACCTTCTCTAATTTGAATTTTTTTCAATGTGTACACCTATGTCCCAATAGCCTCTCTCCAATGCACATGAGATACATTTCCTTCAACCAACATTGTCCTAGCAGCATCAAGTATAGTCCAGTTTCTTCGCTCAGCTATCCCATTCTGTTGTGGAGTTATAGGAGCATATGTTTGTCTTTGTATTCCATGCTCTTCACAGTATGAATTGAATAAGTTTGAAGTAAACTCTCTACCTCGGTCTTATCTTAAACACTTTATCTTTAAGCCTAATTCATTCTTTACTTTTGCCTTGAATATCTTGAATTTATCAAATGCTTCTGATTTCTCTTTTAAGTAAGTAACCCACATCATTCTAGGAAATTCATCAACAAAAAGTATGAAATACCTTTCACCATAGTATGATTTTGTCCTTTTAGGTCTATATGTGATGGAATGGGGACCTCAAATCCAACTACACACGCAACATAGTCATTGCTCAATCATGAGATTGCGAGTATAAACATGAATTTTCCATCTCACAACATTGATTGAATCGACCTATTGCCTCCTATGTAGACGGGATGTTTAATCACTCTTAGATTGGAGAGCCAACAACCATAAGATCGATTCTACAATGGAGGATTTTCAAAAGTTATGAAGATAAACAAACTAAAATTGAACTAAATGAATGCAATTTAATCTATGAGCTTTAAAAGAGATGATATTAATCTAAAATGGCTTTGAAAGAAACATGAAATGCAAATTACTCTAAAGAAATTGAAAATAGAAATGATATTAAGCTATGAACAATTAAGCAAATTAATTCTAAAATGAGATGCAATATTTAGCTAAAATGAGAAAATTATACTAATGCAATAAAAGCTTTGAATTGATAAAATTGAGACACAAAAATACTATAGTTTAGTTACTCTCAACAAATTGCCCCTTTCGAATGAAGAAATGAGGTTCATTAAATAGAAAAGCCTAAGAAGAGAATGAAGGGGTTCTTGATTTGAAACTCCTGACCCTTCATTTCCAATTGAGACAAAAAATCATTGAATTAGTTAATTAAAAGAATGGAATTTGCCACATGAGGGACTTTTTGAATATCTTGAATTATTAATTAAAAAATGAGTGTCCATTCAAATAACAAGTAATTATTAATTTCTTTTTATGGGTAATTAGCTAAAGGGGGTAGATTTTAATTTAATTCCAAGTACTTAGGACTTTAGGATTAAATTAATTTATCATAGGGGTAATTTAGCTAATAAAAGTCAAAGACTTTAGGAATTAATTTTAATATTTGATTAATGCAATTAGGGTTTTTGCAATTGACATCAAGTCGAATTAAGTCAAGTAGGAGAGAAAAAATTGCTTAGGAAACTAGGACTTTGGAGATGTAAAATTGAAGATAATGCACCAAAATTGATTGAATTTATTAGGTGCCAATTTTAGGGTATTACATTTTCCCCTCTTTGAATTGATGTGTGAACAACGTGTTGATTCAAAGAATAGTCTAAAGTGACAAATGACAAGAAATTTGGGAGTCTAGGTTAGGTTGCCAAGACACCGAGCAAATCAAAGCATGATTTTTTGAAGTATAAGTTAGATTGCGAAGGCAACGGTCTTGAGAGAAGATGAGAATCAAGGTTAGGTTGCCCCAATGCCCAGAATGAGATTCAGATGCAAACTTAGGACTATCTCTAGAATCAAGGTTTGATTGCACCAATACAAAGCTCAACCCTCTGAGACCTAGGTTAGATTGCCCAGATAATGGTCTAAGAGAGAGATTTTAAGAGCCATCTTTAGAAAAAAGCTTGACTCCCAGGAAATAGGGTTAGATTGTCCCAATACCGAAAAGATTTTGAGAACCATCTCCAAAATGAAGCCTGATTCCTGAGGATCTGAGTTAGACTGCTCAGATTCCTAAAAGATAGATGATCGAATAGCAAGATGCGAGGCATCGAGATGCCCCTAGCAATGAGAACTGAAGATTCAGATCAGACTGATTCAAGAATTGATTCGACAAGATTCAAATGATGCAATCATCCTACCCCCTCGGGAGAGAAATCGGAAGATGACATAAGAGGGATGATTAACAACAAGAAGTTGCAGAGTAAAAGCAATTAGACTAGATTTGAGAAACTATAGAAGCAAATCGGTGCAAAGCAGAGGTCCTGTTGACCAATTTTGACCATAGTTGACCATGGTTGACTAGATTTGACTTTGATGAAAAGAGAAAAGATCTTGAGAACATAATGCAAAGGTGAGGGTCTGGCAAGAAGATGATGCCAGAAGGCTGACTGCACAAGCGTCCAATCCCAAAGGGTCCTTAGAATTTTAAAACATGATTTCAAGCTATCTAGAGATGTCAAATTTTGATTTTGATCTCGAAAATGGATTCAGAGTAATTGATTTAGCCAAGAGTACAATTTTCATGCAAAATGAAGCACTTTTGAAAATTAGGTCAAAAGCTATATAAGGCTCGGAGGGATCATTTTCAATTCATTATTCACTTTCATCTTCTTATGATTTCTGAGCTTTGAGAGAGAAGATGGAGGGTCTTCCACTGCATATGCATAGATTTGAGCACTCTTGATGACATGCCCGACCCACAGAGTATGACGCACCTGTAAGTAGTTGATAAACCTTCTTGCTTTCAATTCGTACAGCTTTTTAGGTCAATTTAGGATATATTTAGCATTGTTTAGTCCATCTTCTTCCAATCTCATGTGAGAAAGTAGTTTTCTTATGCCAACCTAGGTCTCCCCTCATGTGAGGAAGTAGTTTCCTCACATGAGTTGGGTCTCCTTCGTGTGGGCTCTAGCTGGAAGCTTGCACGAGCTGAGAGTGGGTCCCACGCAAGATTGTAGTAGCTCGTGCAAGATTGAGTCCTATCTCGCACAAGGAAATGATTTCCTCATGTGAAAAAATCCTGTAGAGTTTGAAGTCTTTGCCAAAGTTTGTCAAATTTTTGTGAAATCAGCTAAGTATAGCATCACAGAGCCATGTCTAGAATAGATGTCTTGTTACATTTACTGTTGATGTGTTAAAAACCATCATGTCGAGATACTGATCCAACGTCGTCACTTGCTTTATAGGTTGAATTTCCTGATGTTGCCTTTAGGACACACCATCCCATCATCACCACATTGGTACAAAGACTAACAGATGTAGAGAGTGCTCATATTGATGGGCTCAGTCTGGGATACTTGCATGATTTACCTAACATTCATGTAAATCACGGTCTTCTTGGTGCACTAGTAGAGCATTTCCATTCGAAGATGAACACTTTTCACTTTTCGATGGGGGAGATGACGGCGACTCCTAAGGATGTATATAGGATCCTGCGGATACCAGTCCATGGTGCTCAAGTGGAGTATGAGACACAGCCGTGGCAGGGGATAGTAGCCTTGAGGATGATCTTCAATGATGATTTTGTGATGGGCCAGGCCATCTCCTGGGATGATTTGACATGAAAATATGATGGTGCTCACCCATTAGCCATTATACTTGCGATGTTCTTGAGCTACTACCTTGTTCTAGATCAAGGTCAGCATGGTCTAGAGTGCGGCTGGGGCACGATGTTGCAGAGGATGTTGGAGAGACCAGTCGTCAGGTTCAGATGGGATGAGTGCATGCTAGCCCATATGTATCATGAGATGCTTGAGGTAGTATATTGCAGTGTGAGGATGATGGTGGCAAGAGTCTTCATCTTGCAAATCTAGGCTTGGGAGCATCTCCCCATTTTTAGACCCATCTTCCATGACACACGATAGCCACTTGAGCCATATATTTATAGATATGCAGGTTAGATGACCCAGCCCTTGTTGGGTAAGATAGAGTAGTGGAGAGGACAGCTAGATGACATGGCAACTATAGTATGGAGACCTTGGGTGGCTACTGAGCCATGGAATTATGCTCAGAGAGAGCTATCACATATGTTTGTATCTCATCCACTAATTGGATGGAGTGTTACCATCATAGAGAGATTCTTGGTTACATGTGTCCTACACCAGTTCAATAGGTAGCAGGACATATCATAGGAGTACTACCCCTACGCTTGCTTCTCTGATGAGGAGAAGGGGTGGCATGCTAGATTGGATCCAGGGCAGTGTGCTATAGAGGCACGTATTCCAGCCGTGCAATGGGATTACATGGTGGGTGTCACCAATGTAGGGGTGACACCTTCATATACAGATCAATTGATTGCACATCCTCATCTGAGGTTTACAGATTTGGTTGGTGTGGGAGCATAGCAGCATCCTGCACAGTAGTAGTAGGCACAGGATCAGAAGCCACTAGCCCAGAAGCCACCATTTCAGCAGCTTGTATAGCAGCAGGCTACACAGCAAGGATAGTAGCAACAGAGAGTACTGAGACCCTGAGCAGGGTAGATTAGCATCCCTGCTAGGATGATGGGCTCAAACGTAGGAGATGGGAGTAGTGGGGCCCAGTAGCGGTCCACCAGGTAGCAGATGGGAGATACATCAGAATAGGCTCCTCCAGATGATGATATAGATATGTCTGATATTTCAGTAGGAGTAGGGACACCATAGCTACAGGAGGCTCTCAAGAAGAGCTAGGAGAGGGTACGATAGGTACAGTGAGAGCGGGATGATTACCATACCTGACTCATTAGAGAGGAGACCCATGTAGCTAATCAAGATGCTAAGATCCAACAACTGCAAGATGAGCTAGCATGGTTGAGGATCGAGACCAGATATGAGGCTACTCAGGCAACATACTACTATGCAGCTTATTGCGGGGTTGTTCCAGATTTGTCAAAGTAGGTACCACCATTTGTTGATTACACTGGAGCTCTACAAGAACCTCCACCAGTACCTCCACAGGCACCATAGGCACCCCCTCAGGCACCTCCATAGTAGCAGGCACCTCCATAGCGGCCGATGCAACCACCTCAGAGACCGATGCCACCACCACCACCAGGTGGTGTGGGACCTAGCTAGTCCATTTTGATACATTTGTACATTGTAGCCCATTTTGATACTTTTCTCGAGTAGCACCTCCTCTTTTGTACATGACATTATTTCAGATATATATATGAGATCAATAGTTTGATATCATTGTACTTGTGGTTATATTGCTTTGATATTGATGTTTATGAGATGTTTCTATATGCTTAGATGTATGGATAGAAATGTATGAAATGCACATGCTTTATTTTATGAATATGCACATGGTTTATTTTTATGATGATGCAATGATAGATGGATAGAATGTATGCATAGATGAAATGTATGATTTGAATTATGCTTATAGTGGATGCACATGTATATGTAGATGAATTTACGTAATGCAAATGGAAATGAAATGAAAATGCAATGGATATGTAATGTATATGGTACTAATCATCTCATGCAGGATTGTTGCAATATATGATAGATACTAATCAAAAAGATATGTTTCAAAGATCTAGAGCAAGGACCAGACACTTGTGCAGCTAAGATGAAATCAAGACAAAATGATGAGAACTTTTGATGAACAAAAAGCAATGAAGAGAGTAACAAGATATCATCTCAAGTCCAAGCTTAACATGCAAATGCAAGCCTAAACTAAAATGAAAGCCTAGAATGGAAATGCAAGCCCTAGGACTTGGTTGTTGGACTCACCATATTTATTATCATCGAGTTCATTTAAGCATGGGATGATCACAAGATGTCATACAATCCTCACTAACATTACAATTATGAGAATATGAATATGACATAAGTCTTAGATTTGTCGGAATGAAGTGTAAGCATTAAGGCAAGAGAAGCCAGAATGACCTGAACACCTATTCCTTTTGATTTAGCAAGTTAACATAAGCATCAAACCATGATTGCTAAAATGACTTGAATGTTGCTTGCAAACAAACACACCAGACATGTGAGAGTTCCTTCTTTCACCAAAAATTGCTCGCAATGACCCTTACATTCACTTAGCAGGACGAGCATTAGCAATTTCACTTGTAGCAGAAAGAAGTCACTCAAAACAGACAAGGAGAAGTACCAACCTCACCAAAGCATCCATATAAAAGGAGTCAAGGTACACATGGCCATCCAATATGAGATTAAGGCTCTTATAGCCAAACACCCCTCTTAGATAGATTTTTTGGATCATTGGAACTAAACCAACAAACAGAAAGCAAAGAAAAGATCATGCCCCCAGTCTTCATGTTTCTCAGTCAAGGAAGACGTCGTAGATTTGCTCAAGGGGAAATGATAAAGCAAACAAACAAACAAGAAAAGGAAAAGCTCAGCATGCTTCAAAGGAACACAAAGTCAATTTTTAGTTTACATTTGTGTTCAAGCGGATTGAAGTCGAATCGGAAGTGTACAACATTCAAAATCTCGACGGGATAGCGACAGCAGGTAGACGCAGTGAGAACCACTGGTGACCAATACAAGGAAGAGATCCTGAAAAGGAGAGGTTCAAACAAGAGCTAAGTATCAGTAGGAAGGCACAGTGAGAACCACTGGCAATTGATACATGAGAGATCTTCAAGGAGAGAAATCTCAAAGTAGTTAAGCATCAACAGGCAGACACGGCGAGAACCGCTAGTGACCGATGCATAAACAAAACTTTTGACAATGATAGGACAATGCCCCCTAGACCAGGAAGATACCCCCAAGTGTGAACTAGTTTCAATCCATGAAGAGTCAAGGAAAATCTCAAAGACAACTGAAGGCAAGAGCATGAGCTAGGAAGCTAAAGCAAGAAACAAACTAAAAACAAGAAACAAACTAAAGTAGGAAAGCAGGAAAGCAAACTAAAGCAGGAAAGCAAAGAGACTAAAGTGAGAAACTAAGAGCCAAGTGATGCTGAGATGAGATGTAGCTTCAGGAAACAAGAGGCACCTATTTACCAGGTTTTCACCATCTTGGCGATGATGCCTGTTTACCAAGTTTTCATCAATGGCACATTTTCTTCTTTTTCAATTTTTTTGTACTTTTCTCTTTTTTTATATTTTTTTGTATTTTTGAATATTTCATTTTTTTTGTATTTTTTTTATTATTATCAAGGTGCCTGTTTACTAGGTTTTCACTAAGATGATCATTTTTTCAAGACATTTTACAATTTTTAGGATTTTTGCGATATATCATTTTTTTTGGATTTTTTTTAGGACCAATGAATATGTACATGAGCATGCTGAGAATGTCTCAACTATAGAACTTCTTTAGATGAACAGCGTTGATAGGCTCTTTGAGTTTCTCTCCTTCAATGGTGGAGAGTCGATAAGCGCCAGACCCAAATGTTGTAGTAATGACATAGGGACCAAGCCAGTTTGGTTCAAATTTCCATTTCTAGACTCGCTGCTGCTGATTTTTGGGATTCTCTCTCAAGACGAGATCACCCACTTGGAATTCCCTTTGTCTGACTTTCTTATTGTAAGCTTTAGACATCCTCTTTTGGTATGCTCTTAGATGATCGAACTCCACCCTCCGACGTTCATCAAGTAACTCAAGCTCTTGAAGCTAGGATATTCTATTATCTTCATCAGTGATGAGGCCTTTCAGAGAGATTTGCAATGTTAGAATCTCGACCTCAATAGGTAATACTACCTCTGCTCCATAAACTAAGGTGAAGGGAGTGGCACCTCTTAGTGTTTGGATACTAGTTCTGTAGGCCCACAAGGCTGGATTAATCTGGAGATGCCAATCTCTACCAGATTTATGAACTGTTCGGTGCAAGATTTTCAAAATTGTCTTATTAGAAGCCTCTACTTGTCCATTACCCTAAGGATAATAGATAGATGAACAATGTTGAATAATTTTGAATTTAGTGCATAAGTCTATCAGATCCTTATTTTTGAATTGTCCCCCATTGTCAGTGATAATAGATGAGGGTATGCCATATCTACAAATGATATAGTTTAGTATGAACATAGCAATGGTCTTGCCATCAGCTACAGTGAGAGGCACTACCTCAACCCACTTGGTAAAGTAATCAGTAGCTGTGATGATAAACTTGTGCCCTCTTGAAGATGAAGGATGTATCTGACCAACCAAGTCAAAGGCCCATTGCTGAAATGGCCAGAAATTGATGAGAGGACTAAGTTCATAAGAAAGAGTATGAATCAAGTTCCCATGAAATTGGCATTGCTTGCAAGTCTTAGCATATTGAATAGCTTCTTTTTCCATGTCCATCCAGTAATAGCCAGCTCTAATAAGTTTATGGGCTAACGTCAGACCACTAGAATGAGACCCATAGATACCTTTGTGTACCTTAGCTAGCGCACACTTGGACTCATCGGGTTCTAAGAATCTAAGGAGGATACCGTCTAGACCCTGTCTATACAAGTCATTTGCTATGAGGACATACCGTGAAGTAGTATGAATGAGGTGACACTTTTCATTCCGGGTATAAGTGTCTGGAATGATATGGTCATGAAGGTAGGAAAATATATGGTGGTAGCAGGATGAATCATGTCCAATGACTGAACAAATCATCCTGGATTCAGGAATATCATAGGCAGGGTAGCGTAATGCCTCCGCCAAGAACTTGTGTCTGAAGTCATTTTTTAGCATTTGTAACATTGAAGCAAGAGTGGCCTTTGCATCAGCTGCTTTATTGTCTGCCCTTGGAATTTTCTAGAAAGAAATGTGTGCAAAGTACTATTTAAGATCATCCACCATCCTTTTGTAAGGTATTAGTTTGTCATCTTTAGTTTGGTAGACATAGTTGACTTGATTGATGATTAACTGCGAGTCTCCAAAGGCCTTGAGCTCATCCACATGTCATTCAAGGGCCATATTCATGCCATTAATGAGAGCTTCATATTCAGCTATGTTGTTCATGCAGGGAAACAACATTTTATATGCTTTTGGCAATGAGTATCTTTGAGGTTTAACAAACAGAATGTCTGCACCGGATCCTTGCTGAGTGAATGATCCATCAAAGAACATGCTCCAAGATTGGTGTGTGAGAAGCATGATGGATTCATTCGGGATTTCAATACTAAAAGGTTGATGATCTTTTAAAGGAGCCTTTGCCAACTACTCAGCAATTTCTTGTCCCTTAATAACTTTTCTTTCCACATACTCGATGTCAAATTCACTAAGTATCATTACCCATTTTGCTAATCTACTCGTGAGGGTAGCCTTTCTCAACAAGTATTTCAGTGGATCAATTTTTGCAATCAACCTCATGGTATGAGCTAGCATATAATGCCACAATTTTTGAGAAGCAAATACCACTACTAAACAAGCCTTCTCAATGATAGAGTAATTCATTTCATAGGCAACCAATGTTCTGCTAATATAGTATATGGCTCTCTCTTTGTTATTCTGATCTTCTTGAGCTAGGAGAGCACCCAAGGATGTATTTGTTGCTGAGATGTACAATATAAGTGGCTTTCCATGAATAGGAGGCATCAATATAGGTGAATTAGCAAGATACTATTTTATTTGAGTAAGTCCCTTGTCACATTCCTCATTCCATTCATAGGTCACATTCTTATGCAAAGTTTTAGTAAATGGTTGTGACTTGTTCACCAACTATGAAATGAAGCACCACATAGATTGTAGCCTTCCTTGTAGTCCTCTCATTTGATTGATATTCTTGGGTGGAGGCATGTCCATAATAGCTTGCACCTTTTCAGGATCAACTTCTATGCCTTTAGCTGAAATGATATAACCCAAGAGTTTCCCAAAAGTAACACCAAAAGCACATTTCTTTGGATTAAGCCTGAGACTGAATTGTTCCATGCAGTCAAGGATGGGACCCAAGTGTGTGAGGTGATTTCTTCACTACATGCTTTTGGCTAAAGTATCATCCACATAATCCTCCATTATTTTATGCATCATATCATGGAAGATAGTAGTAACAACTCTCTAGTATGTTGCTCCAGCATTCTTAAGCCCAAAAGGCATGACATTCTAGCAAAAGGTGCCCCAGGTACATGTAAAAGTGGTCTTGATCTTTTGGTGAAATCTTTATTTGATTATAGCTAGAAAAGCCATCCATCAAGGAGTACATCTCATATCTTATTGTCATGTCAACTATCATATCAATATTAGGTAGTGGGAAGTTGTCTTTCGAACACACCTTATTCAGATCTCTAAAATCTGTACACACACGAATGGATTTATCCTGTTTAGTAACTGGAACAATGTTTGAAATCCATTCTGCATAATCAATAGTTCTTATGAAGCCAACCTTAAGAAGCTTTTCCAATTCGGCTTTAACCAAAAGTGCTATGTGTGGATGCATTTTTCACAGCTTCTGTTTAATAGGTTTGATACCTGGTGCGATGGACAAATGATGCATTATTAGATTGGGGTCTAATCTAGGCATGTCAGAGTAGGTCCATGCAAATTTTATTTTCTTGCTCTGAAAGAATCTTGTGAACTCTTCTTTTTCTTTAGAAGATAATGATTGTGCTAGGTGAATAACCTATGGAGTAGCCTTTGTACCCAAATTGACTGGTTGTGTCGGCTCAATCAATACTGATGACCTCTCTTGAAAGTGGCTTAGAAGCATATCAAGTATCTCATCCTTGGGTGCCTTAGAGAGTTTTTTACCCTCGAATACATCTTTTATTTTTACTATTTTTGGCTCTGATACTGCCACAAAGTATTTTTCACCATCAGAGCACATATTTTTTCTTCTTTTATTTTTTTGACTGAGATACTTGATATCTGCCTCTATCATGTTGACACTGCTTTCATTGGTGGAGGACATCACATGTTCAATAGCATGGAGGTAATAGGCTAGATCATAATCAATATGGAACGTTAGGACTTCATTAAATTCACAAGGGGAGTTCTAGTTTATTAGATCGGGATGGTGGAGTGAAAGGGAAGAAGTGACTGGTTCAACTGTGTTCATAGTATAACCCTCAAAAGAACTAATGAGCAAGGTAAGACCTAGAGTGATCTCATCCAAAGGAGCATTCAAATCCCTAAAAGACCTTGTGTCAGAAGTAGAGGACACGTTAACATTAGTGGTGTCTAATTCATGCGGCCTAATGCTAGACCCTTCACCTACTTCAAGGAGTCTTTCATACACATGAACAATATCTATGTCTACATCATAAGTAGCATCAGACAAAGAGTCAAACTCATATTCATGTGAGTCAGTACTTGATGTAGGAATTTCATTAGCAACATCATCAGACTCATTATTATCCCTTGTGGCATTAATAGCTTGTTGAAGTTGTTCTTGTTCAAAGTACTTTTCAAAATGAGGTGGCCTGTATCATTCACCTTGAAAATTAGGATCATCATTTAGTGTTGCTTTCCATTCCTCATATGTGAATTAGTATACTAAAGATTTTTTATTAGAATCATTATCAGTATCAGTATCTGTCTCTATCATATAGATAGGTATGATAGGCTCATTAGGTTCTGCGAAGAGTGTTGCAAGATCTGGAGGAATAGGATAATGGAAATGTATCTTCATCAGAGTTGTTCTATGGATTCACTTCTGGAGTGGCATCTTCAATCTCCTATTTAGGTTCAGGTTCAGGTTCAAGCTCAAGAGCTGACACAAATTTCTTGGTCCCCAAATGAAAGGGAGTCTTTTTAAAGCCTAAGCCACTAGTATCTTTCATGCGGTGGCCTGTAGCTTCAATAGGTTTTAGTAAGCCATTATCATTTTTCCCTATAGGACTACTCCGCTTATAACCAAAGCGCTTCATGATTTTGAAGGCCTCACTGTATGGTTCTTGCTCTAAATCTGGAGATGGAGTGGTTATTTCAACCATTTCTTTTCCTTTATAGATCCATGCTCTGGTAGCCCTCTCTTCATCTTCTAAAGGCGTAGAGGCCCTTACAAAGGTGCCATCATAAACTATTTGAGGGGGAGCATTAGAAAGTTTGTTGTCTTCAGAAGGTCTCCCATAAGATTGTGGAGACAGAGGTCGAGTAGCCAGTGATAGCACAGGTTCCATTCAGTATTCTCCCATACCTGTATCTTTAATTCTTAAAGTTTATTCCATTTCTTTTAGCTTAGCATCATAAAACTCAATGGATTCTCTATTTGCTGGAACAAAGCTATCTGTGATTTGCGCAAGAGTGTTGCAAGAGAAATTAGTATTCGCAGGTACAGTGACTTCTGCTCCATGGAATGGAAACTTAATGTATTGATGATATGTGGATGGAATAGCTTGCATCTCATGAATCCAAGGCCTACCCAACAAGATATTATAGGCAAGAGGAATATCGAGCACTTGGAAAGTAACATCTCTCTCAATAGAACCTACATGGATAGGTAGCACGACTAAGCCTTGGGACTTGCATTCTTCCTCATCATAAGCTTTGATGGTAATATTTTTGTGAGGATCTAAGCAATTCTCATCATATCCTAGCTAAGTGAGCCATTTAGTGGAACAAATGTTAAGACCAGCACTGTTATCTATGAGCAATTAGCAGATGCCCTTAGGACCTATCATGACCTCTATATGTAAGGAAGCATTATGCAAGTGACTCAAAGAGTGATCATCTTCTTTAGAGAAGGATAAATAGTGAGGCGAAGTCAAATGACCCACCATAGATTGGAACCGGTTGAGATCAAGATCCTTGGGAATGTTTGCCTAAGCAAGGGCCTTATCCAAAAAATTTCTGTGAGCAGGTGAGATCTTCAGCAACTCAAAAATGGTAATCTGAGCATTGGTTCACTGGAGTTGATCTAAAATGCTATAACTAGCCAAGCTACATGTAGGAACATATTTCATGTTTTTGTTGGCGGGACCAACAACAGTCTTATCTGCAATTTGCTTCAAAGCAGATGCGGGAGTATTAGGTCTCTTATCTACAATTTGCTTTGGAGTGGATGTGGAAGCATCGGGACCTTTCAAAACAACTCTCCCTCGCGATCGAGTGACAACATTAGCATAGCCTTGAGATTTTTTCGATTCAGACAAATGAGACACAGAGCTACGCAAGATAAAAGGAGTCTTAGATTTGGTAGTGTCACTGCTCCCTCTAGAAGTGATCATGTCACAATACTCTATCTTGATAGGTTTGATCATACCAATAACATTGTCATTATTAGTGTACATGTAATTGACTTTAGCATTGGTATTCTTGGCGTTTGAAGACTCACCCTTCTCATGGGGAGGGAAGGGATCCTTAAAAGCTTGGTGGTCCAAATTCTTGTTATGGCCATCCACAACAATATCACCACTATCGATCAAATCTTGGACCTTGTGTTTCAGCTGAAGACAAGTTGAAGTCTTATGACCAATGTTCTAGTGATAGTCATAGTAAGCATTATCATTCCACCAATGAGGTCTTGGTTGTGGGTCATAAGTACGCTTTTCTAAAGGAGTAAGAACCTGATTCTCTATAAGAGTTTTATAGACCACATCAAGAGGCTCTCCCAAAGGGGTGAAATCACGCTTGGGTCGAGAGGCCCAAGGTTTGTTCCTAGAAAATCTTGAAGTTTGTTGATTGTCTATTGTAGTCTTTTCGACAGCCTTAGCCGCTTGTATACTAGAAGTAAGATTAAAAGTAGACTTTGAAGGCTTTGCAGTAACATTATCCACTACTCCATCATTTACTACATCTCTGTTCTTATTGGTAGTTTTTTCTTTATCCTATTTTGTGGAGAATCCTTGTTTATTGTCCTTATTCAAAGTTAATTCTCCCTTCTTGATCATAAAGGCCTCTATTCGCACTTCTTGTTTGATCATACTATCAAAAGTAAGAGGACCTTGCAATTGCACTTGGTATCCAAAGTCTGGGACAAGATTTTCCAAGAAGATGTCGAGTCTTTTAGACTCTGGTAGTTTGTGAGGACACCTCATACATAATTGTCTCCACCTTTGGAGGAATGTTAGGAAAGATTCTCCTTGTCGCTGTTTTAAGTTACAAAGATCCCTGATGTTGACTGGATGTTGAATATTATGTGAGTAGTGCTGGAGAGAAAGATTATCCATTTCATCAAAAAATTTAATACCAGAAGGCAATCTAGATAACCATTCCATAGCTGGTCTACCCAAACTATGAAGAAACAAGCGCATAAGATATGTTTGATCGTGCATGAATTCCATAGACAATGCACCAAAATCCCTCAAGTGATCTTGGGGATCGGTTGTGATGCAGGAGCATCCTGGGTGTAAGAGCAATCTTGCATCACCCAAAAATATTTATATTTTTGTATTCAATAAGGGCTATTTTGTACAGAGCTGCTATTTATGGAAAGTTACTATTTTTGATAATTTTTGTATGTGCTCAGAATGATCTAATTTCTTTCTTGGAGGTTCGTTTTGGTCATATAAGTCTGCCAGTAAAGATTCATTGCCAGATCAAGTGTAAATTGGAAGATATTGAAGATTTTTGGTATTGGTAGCAGGGTACAGAAATTTTGAACTCAATTTTGAAGGCTTTATAGGCCTCGGATGAGGTCAAAAATTTGGGTGATAGGTGCTTGCATGGGTCAAGCCTGTAGACCGCTTCGTGGCATTTTTGAAATGGGGTTATAATAGCCAATCGGGTCAACTGGTGATGACTTGTGGTCTTCGAAAGTTGGGCCACCCGAAATGGCGAAAAATAATTTTGTTCAAAATTTTTGTTCGGGTTTCAAAGGTTATCTTGAGCCGACTATGATGTAATAAAATGTAAAATAAAATAATTTTAAGTTTTGTCGGCCTTATTGGCTAAAATTCTGGAACCTTCCCAAGCGGTGGAAAATTGCCTATATAAGGAAGGCTGTATTATTGTCTTAGGCAGTTCAGAATAGTTCTGGGTAGTAGATCTGGGTAATAGTTCAAGGCTTTGTCCTACAGAATATTGTAAGGGAATGCCCATGTGCCTTTGCATATTGTAATTTTGAAAGTTTGTAATTCCACATTTGTGGAGATAATAAGAAGCCAATTTTCTGTTCTTGCATATTGTTGTTGTTTCTCTATTTCTCTTATGTGGTTGTGGTATTAAGGGGAGCACCCTTCATCAAGTGGTATCAGAGCAGGAGTTCTTGAGTGTGTAAATAGATCCCCGACTGTGAGGCAGTTTGCACCAGGACCGTGGCTAAGGTTTCAGTGCACATCGCAAAAATGCCTCCATGAAGGGAACGTGGCGGAAGAGCTGGTGTTGTAACACCTGAGGTTAGACAGCTGCAGAGACAAGTGCGAGCATTACAAGAAGAGATTCGTAGAGGAATGAATCTTAATGTTAGAGACAAAAGAGAGGATGAAGCCGAAGAAGAATATCAAGAAGGAGAAGCTGAAATTGTGAACCAGGAGGAAGAAAGACTTTTTCGGGCGATTTCTAAAATTGGAAAAAGACCTAAGATTGAGGTTCCTACATTTTCTGGAAATCTTAACCTAGAGGAATTGATCGACTGCATCAATGAATGTGAGGAATATTTTGAGTATGAAGATGTTGAGGATCCTGATAGGGTCAAATTTGCGAAGGCTAGAATGAAAGGTCATGCGAAGATCTAGTGGCAAGAAATTCAATTGGAGTGAAATAGAAGAGGGAAAGATAAAATCACAAGATGGGATCGGATGGTGGATAAATTGAAGTGACAGTTCATTCCTGTTGATTATGAGCTTGATCTACTAAAGAAAATGAAAAGTTTGAAGCAAGCAGGAAGATCTGTTCAGGAGTATACAGAGGAGTTCTATCGACTCCTCATCAAAACAGGCCATGCAGAAGCTGATAAGGAGAAAGTTGTCCGATACCTTAATGGGTTAAGGCCAAGCATTCAGGAGGAGTTGAATCTAGTTTGAATGAACAGTATTGAGGAGGCATACCAATTTGCCCTAAAAGTAGAGGAAAAGCTAAACAAGAAGTTTGAGAGCAAACAAAATGGAAGAGGTTGCGGTGGACGATCTGGTGGACGGTCATATGGTGGTCGAAATGAAGATCCAAAAAAGAAGGATGAGGCCAGTAGCAGTCAGAATCAGTGAGAAAATAATTCCAATCACTTCCACGATCAGAATAATAGAGATCAGAGAGGAAGAGGAAGAGGATAAGGATCTGGAAGAGGAGGCTTCCGTGGAACATGTTTTCACTCTAGAGAAGAAGGTCATAGGGCATTTGAATGTCCTCAGTGCCAAGGCAGAATAGACAGGAGAAATGAAAGCCAAGCCAGAGTTGCACATGTAGATGAAGATGCCAGATCATCAAATTCTGAAGATGCTGAAAGAGGAGAAACGTTGATTAATAGAAGAGTCCTGTTGAGTGGTGAGAATGAACCTGAGCAAAGGAGGAGCCTGTTTCGCACCAGGTGCAAGTGTGAAGGTAAATGTTGTGATGTGATCATTGATAGTGGAAGCACTGACAATTTGGTGTCAGAAGAGATGGTGACAAAGTTGAAGCTCAAGAGATAGAAACACCCACATCCATATCGGATTGCCTGGGTACAGGATGACCATAAGGTCATGGTCAATAAACAATGTCTAGTGAAGTTGAAGGTTGACGGATACCAAGATGAGGTATTGTGTGATATCATATCTATGGATGCATGTCACATGTTGTTGGGTAGACCATGGTAGTTTGACAAATGTGTTGTACATGATGGTCATGCGAATACCTATTCCTTGACAAAGGATGGAGTGCGACATAAGCTAAAACCAATGAAGGAGACTGAAGAAAAGGTATGTGGTAATGCAAGGATAACTTTTGTTGATGGAAGAAATTTTCTATATGGTATGAGGCATGAGCATGTATGTTTTGCTTTAATTCTAAAAGCTGGTAAAGAGGAAGTAGAAGATGTTCCTGTAGAAGTTGTAGATTTGTTGAATGAGTTTCAAGATATTGTATCCGATAACGTGCCTGATGGATTACCACCAGTCAGGAAGA
The DNA here is from genome assembly GCA_027943335.1 of Chamaecyparis obtusa. Lineage (NCBI taxonomy): Eukaryota > Viridiplantae > Streptophyta > Pinopsida > Cupressales > Cupressaceae > Chamaecyparis > Chamaecyparis obtusa. Next base: position 895,820 of record BSBK01004849.1, read on the forward strand.
TCAGTCATTAGATGGACTTGATCCCAGGAGTGAGTTTACCGAATAAGACAGCACACAGAATGACACCTGTAGAAAGTGAGGAGTTGAACAGGCAAGTACATGAGTTGTTACTAAAAGGATTGATCTGTGAGAGTCTGAGTCCTTATGATGTACCAGTGGTATTAGCACCAAAGAAGAATGGAGAGTGGAGGATGTGTACAGATTCAAGAGCAATAAACAAGATCACAATCAAGTACAAGTTTTCATTGCCACGAATGGATGATATTATGGACTGTTTGAGTGGAGCTGTGTATTTCTCAAAGATAGATCTGAAGAGTGGATATCATCAAATTCGGATCAGAGAAAGAGATGAATGGAAGACTACCTTCAAGACAAAGGAATGACTATATGAGTGGTTAGTCATGCCTTTTGGGCTAACCAATGCACTGAGCACTTTCATGCGGCTCATGAACGAGGTTCTGAAAGAATTTTTGGGTAAGTTTGATATTGTTTACCTAGATGATATTTTGATTTTTAGAAAGACATTGGAGGAACATATGATGCATATTCGTATGGTGTTTGAGAAGTTGAGAGATGAGAAATTGTTGATTAATTTGAAGAAGTGCAGTTTTGTGAAGAAAGAGTTATTATATTTGGGATTTGTAGTTTCAGCAGAAGGTCTAAAAATGGACCCAGAGAAGGTACAGGCTATCCTTGAATGGCCTACTCCAAGGAGTGCTACTAAGGTAAGATCTTTTCATGATCTAGCTAGCTTTTACAAAAAAATTATCAGAAATTTTAGCAGTATTTATGGACCCTTGACTGAAACAATGAGAGGGGATAGAAAAAAGTTTAAGTGGACTAATGGGGTAGAAAAGAGTTTTCAATTGTTGAAACAAAAAGTTACAGAACAACCTGTTTTAGCACTTCTAAATTTTAATAAGGTGTTTCAAGTAGATTGTGATGCTAGTGGTACTGCAATAGGAGCTGTTATGAGCCAAGAAGGTAAACCTATTGCTTATTTCAGTGAGAAATTAAATGATGCCAAGAGAAAATATTCTGTTTATGATCAGAAATTTTATGCTATAGTTCAGACATTGAAAAAGTGGAGGCACTATCTACTTCCTAAGGAGTTTGTTTTGTATACTGATCATCAAGCTTTGCAATATTTGAATAGTCAAGGAAAGTTGAACCAGAGGAATTTGAAGTGGGTTGAGTTTTTGCAGAGTTATACATTTTTTTTGAAACAGAGGAGTGGAAAGTATAATAGGGTTGCAGATGCTCTTAGCAGAAGGCAACTATTGCTGACAAAAATGGAGATTGAAGTGGTTGGGTTCAAGGAACTCAAGAATTTATATCTAGAGGATCCTGATTTTGGTGAAGCTTGCAAAGCTTGTACAGAACCTGTTACTCTAGACAGGACGAAATGGTTGGATTTGATCATCCAGGATGATATGCTATTCAGAGGGAGTCAGTTGTGCATTCCACGGAGTTCTATGAGGGGGAATCTCATCAAGGAGAAGCATAGTGGAGGGTTGGCTGGACATTTTGGCCGTGATAAAACCCTTGGTTTGGTTAGTGAGAATTATTATTGGCCACAGTTGCAGCAAAATGTGAAGAAGTTTGTACAGAGTTGTAGAGTATGTCAGATGGCGAAAGGAGTGAAGCAAAATATAGGGTTGTATCAGCTATTACCTGTACCAGAGAAGCTTTGGGAGGATATCAGCATGGACTTTGTTCTTGGTTTACCGAGGACACAGCGGGGGCACGATTTAATTTTTGTGGTAGTTGACAGATTTTCAAATATGACACATTTTATTCCCTGCAAGAAGACTAATGATGCTGTTCATATAGCAAAATTGTTTTTCAGAGAAGTAGTGAGACTTCATGGTTTGCCAAAGACCATAGTTTCAGATCGGGACACTAAGTTTGTTAGATATTTCTGGCGTACATTGTGGAAGAAGTTGAAGACAGATTTGAAGTTCAGTTCATCACATCATCCATAGACTGATGGACAGACAGAGGTGGTGAATAGAAGTTTGGGAAATTTGCTGAGATGTTTGGTTGGAGATAAGCCAACAGGATGGGATTTGATTTTACCACAAGCGGAATTTACATACAATAATTCTGTCAACAGGAGCACTGGTAAATCACCATTTCAGATTGTATATGGAAGTAGTCCAAGAAATGCATCTGAATTGAGAAAGATAGATAAAGGAGAAATAAGTAGTGCTGAAGCTGAGAATTTTGTAGAACACTTGAAGAACATCCATGGGGAGGTGAGGAAGCATATTACCAAGATGAACGCACAATATAAGGCTAAGGCAGATGAGAAAAGGAGGTATAAGAAATTTTAAGTTGGTGATGAAGTCATGGTTCATTTGCGGAAGGAGCAGCTTCCAATTGGTACATATAACAAGCTGAAAATGAAGAAGTTTGGACCATGTAAGATATTGAAGAAGCATGATTCAGAAAATGCATATGAGGTAGAATTGCCTAGTGAGCTGAATATTTCACCAGTGTTTAACATTTCAGATTTGACAGAGTATCATGAAGGAGCTGTTGAAGATGAGGTTGCAGTAGCACAGTGGAGTATTCCAGCAACCAGTTCAGATATCAAGGAGATTGAAGACATACTAGACAGTCGTGTTGGCAGAAGCACAAGGAACAGGATATATGAAGAATATCTAGTCAAGTGGAAAGGATGACCTGTTGAAGATTCATCATGGCTGACAAAGGAGGAGGTTAGCCATCTTGGTTTTCCTCTGCACACCTGAGTCGTGACAGGGTCACTTCTCAAATTACCTCGTGTGTCTGATGCAGGAGCATCCTGGGTGTAAGAGCAATCTTGCATCACCCAAAAATATTTCTGTTTTTGTATTCAATAAGGGCTATTTTGTGTAGAGCTGCTATTTATGGAAAGTTACTATTTTTGGTAATTTTTGTATGTGCTCAGAATGATCTGATTTCTTTCTTGGAGGTTCATTTTGGTCATATAAGTGTGTCAGTAAAGTTTCATTGCCAGATCAAGTGTATATTGGAAGATATTGAAGATTTTTGGTATTGGTAGCAAGGTACAGAAACTTTGAACTCAGTTTTGAAGGCTTTAGAGGCCCCGAATGATGTCAAAAATTTAGGTGATGGACACTTGCATGGGTCAAGCCTGTAGAGCGCTTCGTGACGTTTCCAAAATGGGGTTATAATAGCCGATCGGGTCAACTGGTGATGACTTGTGGTCTTCGGAAGTTGGGCCACCCGAAATGGCAGAAAATAATTTTCTTCAAAATTTTTGTTCGAGTTTCAAAGGTTATCTTGAGCCGACTATGATGTAATAAAATGTAAAATAAAATAATTCTAAGTTTGGTCGGCCTTATTGGCTAAAATTCTGGAACCTTCCTAGGTGGTGGAAAATTGCCTATATAAGGAAGGCTGTATTATTGTCTTAGGCAGTTCAGAATAGTTCTGGGTAGTAGATCTGGGTAATAGTTCAAGGCTTTGTCCTACAGAATATTGTAAGGGAATGCCCATGTGGCTTTGCATATTGTAATTTTGAAAGTTTGTAATTTGACATTTGTGGAGATAATAAGAAGCCAATTTTCTATTCTTGCATATTGTTGTTGTTTCTCTATTTCTCTTATGTGGTTGTGGTATTAAGGGGAGCACCCTTCATCAAGTGGTATTAGAGCAGGAGTTCTTGAGTGTGTAAATAGATCACCGATTGTGAGGCAATTTGCACCAGGACCGTGGCTAGAGTTTCAGCGCGCATCGCAAAAATGCCTCCACGAAAGGAACATGGCAGAAGAGCTGGTGTTGTAACACCTGAGGTTAGAGACCTGCAGAGACAAGTGCGAGTATTACAAGAAGAGATTCATAGAGTAATGAATCTTAATGTCAGAGATGAAAGTGAGGATGAAGCTGAAGAAGAATATCAAGAAGGAGAAGCTGAAATTGTGAACCATGAGGAAGAAAGACTTTCTCGGGCGATTTCCAAGATTGGGAAAAGACCTAAGATTGAGGTTCATACATTTTCTGAAAATCTTAACCCAGAAGAATTGATCGACTAGATCAATGAATGTGAGGAATATTTTGAGTATGAAGATGTTGAGGATCCTGATAGGGTCAAATTTACGAAGGCCAGACTGAAAGGTCATGCGAAGATCTGGTGGCAAGAAATTCAATTGGAGCAAAATAGAAGAGGAAAAGATAAAATCACAAGATGGGATCGGATGGTGGATAAATTGAAGCGACAGTTCATTCCTGTTGATTATGAGCTTGATCTACTAAATAAAATGCAAAGTTTGAAGCAAGTAGGAAGATCTGTTCAGGAGTATATAAGGGAGTTCTATCGACTCCTCATCAGAACAGGCCATGCAGAAGCTGATAAGGAGAAAGTTGCCTAATATCTTAATGGGTTAAGGCCAAGCATTTAGGAGGAGTTGAATCTGGTTTGAATGAATAGTATTGAGGAGACATACCAATTTGCCCTAAAAATAGAAGAAAAGCTAAACAAGAAGTTCGAGAGCAGACAAAATGGAAGAGGTCGCGGTGGACGATCTGGTGGACGGTCATACGGTGGCCGAAATGAAGATCCAAAAAAGAAGGATGAGGCTAGTAGCAGTCAGAATCAGCGAAAAAATAATTCCAATCGCTTCCATGATCAGAATAATAGAGATCAAAGAGGAAGAGGAAGAGGACAAGAATCTGGAAGAGGAGGCTTCTGTGGAACATGTTTTCACTGTGGAGAAGAAGGTCATAGGGCATTTGAATGTCCTCAGCGCCAAGGTAGAACAGATAGGAGAAATGAAGGCTAGGCCAGAGTTGCACATGTAGATGAAGATGCCAGATCATCAAATTCTGAAGATGCTGAAAGAGGAGAAATGTTGATTAATAGAAGAGTCCTGTTGAGTGGTGAGAATGAACCTGAGAAAAGGAGGAGCCTATTTCGCACCAGGTGCAAGTGTGAAGGTAAATGTTGTGATGTGATCATTGATAGTGGAAACACTAACAATTTGGTGTCAGAAGAGATGGTGACAAAGTTGAAGCTCAAGAGACAGAAACACCCACATCCATATCAGATTGCCTGGGTACAGGATGACCACAAGGTCATGGTCAATGAATAATGCCTAGTGAAGTTCAAGGTTGGCAGATACCAAGATGAGGTATTGTGTGATATCATATCTATGGATGCATGTCACATGTTGTTGGGTAGACCATGGCAATTTGACAGATGTGTTGTACATGATGGTCGTGCGAATACCTATTCCCTGACAAAAGATGGAGTGCGACATAAGCTAAAACCATTGAAGGAGACTGAAGAAAAAGTATGTGGTAATGCAAGGATAACTTTTGTTGATGGAAGAAATTTTCTATATGGTATGAGGCATGAGCATGTATGTTTTTCTTTAATTCCAAAAGCTGGTAAAGAGGAAGTAGAAGATGTTCTTGTAGAAGTTGTAGATTTGTTGAATGAGTTTCAGGATATTGTATCCAATAACGTGCCTGATGGATTACCACCAGTCAAGAAGATCAGTCATTAGATGGACTTGATCATAGGAGCGAGTTTGCCGAATAAGGCAGCACACAGAATGACATCTGCAGAAAGTGAGGAGTTGAACAGGCAAGTACATGAGTTGTTACTAAAAAGATTGATCCATGAGAGTCTGAGACCCTATGATGTACCAGCGGTATTAGCACCAAAGAAGAATGGAGAGTGGAGGATGTGTACAGATTCAAAAGCAATAAACAAGATCACAATTAAGTACAGGTTTTCATTGCCACGAATGGATGATATTATGGACTGTTTGAGTGGAGCTGTGTATTTCTCAAAAAAAGATCTGAAGAGTGGATATCATCAAATTCGGATCAGAGAAGGAGATGAATGGAAGACTACCTTCAAGAAAAAGGAATGACTATATGAGTGGTTAGTCATGCCTTTTGGGCTAACCAATGCACTGAGCACTTTCATGCGGCTCATGAACGAGGTTCTGAAAGAATTTTTGGGTAAGTTTGATATTGTTTACCTAGATGATATTTTGATTTTTAGAAAGACATTGGAGGAACATATGATGCATATTCGTATGGTGTTTGAGAAGTTGAGAGATGAAAAATTATTGATTAATTTGAAGAAGTGCAGTTTTGTGAAGAAAGAGTTATTATATTTGGGATTTGTAGTTTCAGCAGAAGGTCTAAAAATGGACCCAGAGAAGGTACAGGCTATCCTTGAATGGCCTACTCCAAGGAGTGCTACTGAGGTAAGATCTTTTCATGGTGTAGCTAGCTTTTACAGAAAGTTTATCAGAAATTTTAGCAGTATTTGTGGACCCTTGACTGAAGCAATGAGAGGGGATAGAAAAGAGTTTAAGTGGACTAATGGGGCAGAAAAGAGTTTTCAATTCTTGAAACAAAAAGTTACAGAACAACCTGTTTTAGCACTTCCAGATTTTAATAAGGTGTTTCAAGTAGATTGTGATGCTAGTGGTACTGCAATAGGAGCTGTTATGAGCCAAGAAGGTAAACCTGTTGCTTATTTCAGTGAGAAATTAAATGATGCCAAGAGAAAATATTCTCTTTATGATCAAGAATTTTATGCTATAGTTCAGGCATTGAAAAAGTGGAGGCACTATTTGCTTCCTAAAGAGTTTGTTTTGTATACTGATCATCAAGCTTTGCAATATTTGAATAGTCAAGGAAAGTTGAACCAGAGGCATTTCAAGTGGGTTGAGTTTTTGCAGAGTTATACATTTGTTTTGAAACACAGGAGTGGAAAGTCTAATAGGGTTGCAGATGCTCTTAGCAGAAGGCAACTATTGCTGACAGAAATGTAGATTAATGTGGTTGGGTTCAAGGAACTCAAGAATTTATATCTAGAGGATCCTGATTTTGGTGAAACTTGGAAAGCTTGTACAGAACCTGTTACTCTAGACAGGACGAAATGGTTGGATTTGATCATCCAGGATGATATGCTATTCAGAGGGAGTCAGTTGTGCATTTTGCGAAGTTGTATGAGGGAGAATATCATCAAGAAGAAGCATAGCGGAGGGTTGGCTGGACATTTTGGCCATGATAAAACCCTTGGTTTGGTTAGTGAGAATTATTATTGGCCATAGTTGCAGCAAGATGTGAAGAAGTTTGTACAGAGTTGCAGAGTATGTCAGATGGTTAAAGGAGTGAAACAAAATACAGGGTTGTATCAACCATTACCTGTACCAGAGAAGCCTTGGGAGGATATCAGCATGGACTTTGTTCTTGGTTTACTGAGGACACAGCGGGGACATGATTCAATTTTTGTGGTAGTTGACAGATTTTCAAAGATGACACATTTTATTCCCTGCTAGAAGATTAATGATGTTGTTCATGTAGCAGAATTGTTTTTCAGAGAAGTAGTGAGACTTCATGGTTTGCCAAAGATCATAGTTTCAGATCGGGACATTAAGTTTGTTGGATATTTCTGACGTATATTGTGGAAGAAGTTGAAGACAAATTTGAAGTTCAGTTCATCACATCATCCACAGACTGATGGACAGATAGAGGTGGTGAATAAAAGTTTGAGAAATTTGCTGAGATGTTTGGTTGGAGATAAGCCAACAGGATGGGATTTGATTTTACCACAGGCAGAATTTGCATACAATAATTCTGTCAATAGGAGCACTGGTAAATCACCATTCCAGATTGTATATGGAAGTAGTCCAAGAAATGCATCTGAATTGAGAAAGATAGATAAAGGAGAAATAAGTAGTGCTGAAGCTGAAGATTTTGCAGAACACTTGAAGAACATCCATGGGGAGGTGAGGAAGCATATTACCAAGATGAACGCACAGTATAAGGCTAAGGTAGATGAGAAAAGGAGGTATAAAGAATTTCAAGTTGGTGATGAAGTCATGGTTCATTTGCGGAAGGAGCAGTTTCCCGTTGGTACATATAACAAGCTGAAAATGAAGAAGTTTGGACCATGTAAGATATTGAAGAAGCATGATTCAGGAAATGCATATGACGTAGAATTGCCTAGTGAGCTGAATATTTCACCAGTGTTTAACATTTCAGATTTGATAGAGTATCATGAAGGAGCTGTTGAAGATGAGGTTGCAGCAGCACAGTGGAGTATTCCAGTAACCAGTTCAGATATCAAGGAGATTGAAGACATACTAGACAATCGTGTTGGCAGAAGCACAAGGAACAAGACATATGAAGAATATCTGGTCAAGTGGAAAGGATGACCTGTTGAAGATTCATCATGGCTGACAAAGGAGGAGGTTAGCCATCTTGGTTTTCCTCTGCACACCTGAGTCGTGACAGGGTCACTTCTCAAATTACCCCGGGTGTCTGATGCAGGAGCATCCTGGGTGTAAGAGCAATCTTGCATCACCCAAAAATATTTCTATTTTTATATTCAATAAGGGCTATTTTGTGCATAGCTGCTATTTATCGAAAGTTACTATTTTTGGTAATTTTTTTATGTGCTCAGAATGATCTGATTTCTTTCTTGGAGGTTCATTTTGGTCATATAAGTGTGCCAGTAAAGTTTCATTGCCAGATCAAGTGTATATTGGAAGATATTGAAGATTTTCGGTATTGGTAGCAGGGTACAGAAACTTTGAACTCAGTTTTGAAGGCTTTAGAGGCCCCGGATGAGGTCAAAAATTTGGGTGACAGGTGATTGCATGGGTCAAGCCTGTAGAGTGCTTTATGGCATTTCCAAAATGGGGTTATAATAGCCGATCGGGTCAACTGGTGATGACTTGTGGTCTTCGAAAGTTGGGCCACCCGAAATGGCAGAAAATAATTTTCTCCAAAATTTTTGTTGGGGTTTCAAAGGTTATCTTGAGCCGACTATGATGTAATAAAATGTAAAATAAAATAATTCTAAGTTTGGTCGGCCTTATTGGCTAAAATTTTGGAACCTTCCTAGGCGGTGGAAAATTGCATATATAAGGAAGGCTGTATTATTGTCTTAGGCAATTCAGAATAGTTCTGGGTAGTAGATCTAGGTAATAGTTCGAGGCTTTGTCCTACAGAATATTGTAAGGGAATGCCCATGTGGCTTTGCATATTGTAATTCTGAAAGTTTGTAATTCCACATTTGTGGAGATAATAAGAAGCCAATTTTCTGTTCTTGCATATTGTTGTTGTTTCTCTATTTCTCTTATGTGGTTGTGGTATTAAGGGGAGCACCCTTCATCAAGTTGTATCAGAGCAGGAGTTCTTGAGTGTGTAAATAGATCACCGACTGTGAGACACTTTGCACCAGGACCGTGGCTAGAGTTTCAGCGCGCATCGCAAAAATACCTCCACTAAGGGAACGTGGCGGAAGAGCTGGTGTTGTAACACCTGAGGTTAGAGACCTGCAGAGACAAGTGCGAGCATTACAAGAAGAGATTCATAGAGGAATGAATCTTAATGTCAGAGACGAAAGAGAGGATGAAGCCGAAGAAGAATATCAAGAAGGAGAAGCTGAAATTGTGAACCAGGAGGAAGAAAGACTTTTTCGGGCGATTTCCAAGATTGGGAAAAGACCTAAGATTGAGGTTCCTACATTTTCTGAAAATCTTAACTCAGAGGAATTGATCGACTGGATCAATGAATGTGAGGAATATTTTGAGTATGAAGATGTTCAAGATCGTGATAGGGTCAAATTTTCGAAGGCCAGACTGAAAGGTCATGCAAAGATCTGGTGGCAAGAAATTCAATTGGAGAAAAATAGAAGAGGGAAAGATAAAATCACAAGATGCGATCGGATAGTGGATAAATTGAAGTGACAGTTCATTCTTGTTGATTATGAGCTTGATCTACTAAAGAAAATGCAAAGTTTGAAGCAAGCAGGAAGATCTATTCAGGAGTATACAGAGGAGTTCTATCGACTCCTCATCAGAACAGGCCATGCAGAAGCTGATAAGGAGAAAGTTTCCTGATACCTTAATAGGTTAAGGCCAAGCATTCAGGAGGAGTTGAATCTAGTTCGAATGAACAGTATTGAGGAGGCATACCAATTTGCCCTAAAAATAGAGGAAAAGCTGAACAAGAAGTTTGAGAGCAGACAAAATGGAAGAGGTCGCGGTGGACGATCTGGTGGACGGTCATACAGTGGCCGAAATGAAGATCTGAAAAAGAAAGATGAGGCCAGTAGCAGTCAGAATCAGCGAAGAAATAATTCCAATCGCTTCCACGATCAGAATAATAGAGATCAGAGAGGAAGAGGAAGAGGACAAGGATCTAGAAGAGGAGGCTTCCGTGGAACATGTTTTCACTGTGGAGAAGAAGGTCATAGGGCATTTGAATGTCCTCAGCGCCAAGGTAGAATAGATAGGAGAAATGAAGGCTAGGCCAGAGTTGCACATGTAGATGAAGATGCCAGATCATCAAATTCTGAAGATGCTGAAAGAGGAGAAACATTGATTAATAGAAGAGTCCTGTTGAGTGGTGAGAATGAACCTGAGCAAAGGAGGAGCTTGTTTCACACCAGGTGCAAGTGTGAAGGTAAATGTTGTGATGTGATCATTGATAGTGGAAGCACTAACAATTTGGTGTCAGAAGAGATGGTGACAAAGTTGAAGCTCAAGAGACAGAAACACCCACATCCATATCGGATTGCCTAGGTACAGGATGACCACAAGGTCATGGTCAATGAACAATGCCTAGTGAAGTTCAAGTTTGTTGGATACCAAGATGAGGTATTGTGTGATATCATATCTATGGATGCATGTCACATGTTGTTGGGTAGACCATGGCAGTTTGACAGATGTGTTGTACATGATGGTCATGCCAATACCTATTCCCTGACAAAGTATGGAGTGCGACATAAGCTAAAACCATTGAACGAGACTGAAGAAAAAGTATGTGGTAATGCAAGGATAACTTTTGTTGATGGAAGAAATTTTCTAGATGGTATGAGGCATGAGCATGTATGTTTTGCTTTAATTCCAAAAGCTAGTAAAGAGGAAGTAGAAGATGTTCCTGTAGAAGTTGTAGATTTGTTGAATGAGTTTCAGGATATTGTATCCGATAACGTGCCTGATGGATTACCACAAGTCAGGAAGATTAGTCATCAGATGGACTTGATCACAAGAGTGAGTTTGCTGAATAAGGCAGCACACAGAATGACACCTGCAGATAGTGAGGAGTTGAACAGGCAAGTACATGAGTTGTTACTAAAAGGATTGATCTGTGAGAGTCTGAGTCCCTGTGCTGTACCAGTTGTATTAGCACCAAAGAAGAATGGAGAGTGGAGGATGTGTACAGATTCAAGAGCAATAAACAAGATCACAATCAAGTACAAGTTTCTATTGCCACAAATGGATGACATTATGGACTGTTTGAGTGGAGCTGTGTATTTCTCAAAGATAGATCTGAAGAGTGGATATCATCAGATTCAGATCAGAGAAGGAGATGAATGGAAGACTACCTTCAAGACAAAGGAAGGACTATATGAGTGGTTATTCATGCCTTTTGGGCTAACCAATGCACCGAGCACTTTCATGCAGCTCATGAACGAGGTTCTGAAAGAATTTTTGGGTAAGTTTGTCATTGTTTACCTAGATGATATTTTGATTTTTAACAAGACATTGGAGGAACATATGATGCATATTCGTATGGTGTTTGAGAAGTTGAGAGATGAGAAATTGTTGATTAATTTGAAGAAGTGCAATTTTGTGAAGAAAGAGTTAGTGTATTTGGGATTTGTAGTTTCAGCAGAAGGTCTAAAAATGGACCCAGAGAAGGTACAAGCTATCCTTGAATGGCCTAATCCAAGGAGTGCTACTGAGGTAAGATCTTTTCATGGTCTAGCTAGCTTTTACAAAAAGTTTATCAGAAATTTTAGCAGTATTTGTGGACCTTTGACTGAAACAATGAGAGGGGATAGAAAAGAGTTTAAGTGGACTAATGGGGCAGAAAAGAGTTTTCAATTATTGAAACAAAAAGTTATAGAACAACCTGTTTTAGCACTTCCAGATTTTAATAAGGTGTTTCAAGTATATTGTGATGCTAGTGGTACTGCAATAGGAGTTGTTATGAGCCAAGAAGGTAAACCTGTTGCTTATTTCAGTGAGAAATTAAATGATGCTAAGGGAAAATATTTTGTTTATGATCAAAAATTTTATGCTATAGTTCAGGCATTGAAAAATTGGAGGCACTATCTGTTTCCTAAGGAGTTTGTTTTGTATACTGATCATCAAGCTTTGCAATATTTGAACAGTCAAGGAAAGTTGAACCAGAGGCATTTGAAGTGGGTTGAGTTTTTGTAGAGTTATACATTTGTTTTGAAACACAGGAGTGGAAAGTCTAATACGGTTGCAGATGCTCTTAGCAGAAGGCAACTATTGCTGACAGAAATGCAGATTGAAGTGGTTGGTTTCAAGGAACTCAAGAATTTATATCTACAGGATCCTGATTTTGGTGAAGCTTGGAAAGCTTGTACAGGACCTGTTACTCTAGATAGGATGAAATGGTTTGATTTCATCATCCAAGATGATATGCTATTCAGAGGGAGTCAGTTGTGTATTCCACGAAGTTCTATGAGGGAGAATCTCATCAAGGAGAAACATAGTGGAGGGTTGGCTAGACATTTTGTCCGTGATAAAACCCTTGGTTTGGTTAGTGAGAATTATTATTGGCCATAGTTGCAGCAAGATGTGAAGAAGTTTGTATAGAGTTGCAGAGTATGTCAGATGGTGAAAGGAGTGAAGCAAAATACAGGGTTGTATCAGCCATTACCTGTACCAGAGAAGCCTTGGGAGGATATCAGCATGGACTTTGTTCTTGGTTTACCGAGGACACAGTGGGGACACGATTCAATTTTTGTAGTAGTTGATAGATTTTCAAAGATGACACATTTTATTCCCTGCAAGAAGACTAATGATGTTGTTCATGTAGCAGAATTGTTTTTCAGAGAAGTAGTGAGACTTCATGGTTTGCCAAAGACCATAGTTTCAGATCGGGACACTAAATTTGTTGGATATTTCTGGTGTACATTGTGGAAGAAGTTGAAGATAGATTTGAAGTTCAGTTCATCACATCATCCACAGACTGATGGACAGACAGAGGGTGTGAATAGAAGTTTGGAAAATTTGCTGAGATATTTGGTTGGAGATAAGCCAACAGGATGGGATTTGATTTTACCACAGGTGGAATTTTCATACAATAATTCTGTCAACAGGAGCACTGGTAAATCACCATTCTAGATTGTATATGGAAGTAGTCCAAGAAATGCATCTGAATTGAGAAAGATAGATAAAGGAGAAATAAGTAGTGCTGAAGCTGAGGATTTTGCAGAACACTTGAAGAACATCTATGCGGAGGTGAGGAAGCATATTACCAAGATGAATGCACAGTATAAGGCTAAGGCAGATGAGAAAATAAGGTATAAGAAATTTCAAGTTGGTGATGAAGTCATGGTTCATTTGCGGAAGGAGCAGTTTTCAGTTGGTACATATAACAAGCTGAAAATGAAGAAGTTTGGACCATGTAAGCTATTGAAGAAGCATGATTCAGAAAATGCATATGAGGTAGAATTGCCTAGTGAGCTGAATATTTCACCAGTGTTTAACATTTTAGATTTGACATAGTATCACGAAGGAGGTGTTGAAGATGAGGTTGCAGTAGCACAGTGGAGTATTCCAGCAACCAGTTCAGATATCAAGGAGATTGAAGACATACTGGACAGTCGTGTTGGTAGAAGCACAAGGAACAGGACATATGAAGAATATCTGGTCAAGTGGAAAGGATGACCTGTTGAAGATTCATCATAGCTAACAAAGGAGGAGGTTAGCCGTCTTGGTTTTCTTCTACACACCTGAGTCGTGACAGGGTCACTTCTCAAATTACCCCGGGTGTCTGATGCAGGAGCATCCTGGGTGTAAGAGCAATCTTGCATCACCCAAAAATATTTCTATTTTTGTATTCAATAAGGGCTATTTTGTGCAGAGCTTCTATTTATGGAAAGTTACTATTTTTGGTAATTTTCGTATGTGCTCAGAATGATCTAATTTCTTTCTTGGAGGTTCATTTTGGTCATATAAGTGTGCCAGTAAGTTTCATTGCCAGATCAAGTGTTTATTGGAAGATATTGTAGATTTTCGGTATTGGTAGTAGGGTACAGAAACTTTGAACTCAGTTTTGAAGGCTTTAGAGGCCCCGGATGAGGTCAAAAATTTGGGTGATGGGTGCTTGCGCGGGTCAAGCCTGTAGAGTGCTTCGTGGCATTTCTGAAATGGGGTTATAATAGCCGATCGGGTCAACTGGTGATGACTTGTGGTCTTCAGAAGTTGGGCCACTCAAAATGGCGGAAAATATTTTTTTTCAAAATTTTTGTTCAGGTTTCAAAGGTTATCTTGAGCCGACTATGATGTAATAAAATGTAAAATAAAATAATTCTAAGTTTGGTCGGCCTTATTGGCTAAAATTTTGGAACCTTCCCAGGCGGTGGAAAATTGCCTATATAAGGAAGGCTGTATTATTGTCTTAGGCAGTTCGGAATAGTTCTGGGTAGTAGATCTAGGTAATAGTTCGAGGCTTTGTCCTACAGAATATTGTAAGGGAATGCCCATGTGGCTTTGCATATTGTAATTTTGAAAGTTTGTAATTCCACATTTGTGGAGATAATAAGAAGCCAATTTTCTGTTCTTGCATATTGTTGTTGTTTCTCTATTTCTCTTATGTGGTTGTGGTATTAAGGGGAGCACCCTTCATCAGGTTGTACCCAAGTATTTCTCATATTTAGGGAGTTCCACACCTCTGGGAAAAGGTGGCATATGAAGACTTCTGTCAAAAGGGAAAGGACAAATACTTTCCATCATAAATTGTTGAGCGGGTTTGTCTTTATTCCTCGGAAGTTGACTAATCTGATCTTGCATTTCTTAGACCATCTTTTGCAACTTTGCATTTCAGTTTCTTCTTCCTTAGCTACGAGTGTTTCAACTTGATATTCTCAGGGTAACTTGGCCCCTTTTTTAGCTAGCTCAAGGAAGTACTTTTCTTTTTCTTCTAGGAGAAGGATCTCCATCATTTTAATAAGACCCTTATTAGCTTTGGCAACATCTATATCCTGTTGAGTTATCACTTCATCTTCATTCCCAAGGATCTCATAAATACTCTGAATCTAATCTTGTTGCTAATCATCTTGGTTTTGATCGAATGGAGGAGGATGATAGAAATAGGTGGGTTGTCGATCACCTTGAGGTTTGCTTTGAGGTTGATCATCATTGTGGGACTGATTCTAGTCATGTTGTGATTGACCATGAGGTTTCTCATTTTGAGGTTGAGCATGACGTGGGTCATTAGAGGATTGACCATGATATTGATTGTTGTGAGATTGATCAAAGGTTTGACTATACTTGCCCAGTTGGAAATCAAATGGATCTCCCATCTTGTTGTAAGCTTGTGCAGTGCACAAATTCTCAGTGGAATGATATGTCCAGTGCCAAAAGGGGGTGGCCACAATAACCTTTGGTGAGTGAATAGGATCAAAAGATTTAACAAATTTGGGCAAGAAGATATCGTCAATAGTATCACTAGGTTCTATTATAGAGCTATTCTTAGTAGGATCAACAGGTATGATAATAGGATTAGTCTGAGGGAGAGGTCTTCCAAAGTTGTGAAATAATGAGTTCTCTTGGAAGAACTAGTTGTCTTGGTCTTGAAATGAGAAACCAGGTTGCGCTTCAAACAATGGATTAAAACACTCTTCAAACACCAGAGGCGATGGTTGAGACGGACTATATTTTGAAGTATTCAATGAGGAAATCAAGGATATCTCACAAAGTTCAGATTTCACAATAGATTCAAGAGGATCTATTTCTTGATTAGGAGGTTCACTTCTACCTTGATCGGGATTCTGAATGGGATAAGTCTTGCCACTTCTAGTCATGACAGTCATAGACGAAGATGAAATGAGAGAGGACTCAGGATAAATCTATACTTGGTCTCTAAGAACAACGCAAAGGAGATAAAGGCTAGAACATCCAAGATGTGAGATGGACCTGGTATGAATCATCAAAAGAGGTGGCTAGAATAGCTGAGATAAGACTATCGTAACACGAGATACAAAAGGCATAAAGAGAGAAGGTAAACCGTCGAGAGATGACATGAGTCAAAGAAAAGATTGATCAATTCCTAACTCAAAACAACTAGTTTCTGATAGTGAATGACAAGAAAGCAAAAAAATAGACCTCAGATAAAAAGTAGATCAGATAAAAAGTCAAACAGTCAATGGCAAATAGGTCTCTATTTTTGCAAACTAGGCTACAGTCTCATGCGAGAGAGTACCAGGCCACGTGAGAGAACACCAACCTTCATGCAAGAGAACAAAGTCTCATGAGAGAACACCAACCTTCATGCGTGACGCTCTAAATTCTCACATGAGAATCCGTACATAGACAGTACGGACACACGAAAGAGCTTAAATTCCTGTCAGAAAAAAATGAGAATGAGGCCAAAAATTAGATTTTCTGCCCCACGGTGGGTGCCAAAATTTATGTGATGGAATGGGGACCTCAAATCCAACTACACATGCAACATAGTCATTGCTCAATCATGAGATTGCTATTATAATAACTGAGAGGGGGGGTGAATCAGTTATCCAGTGTCCCAAAACAAAATGTATAATTCAAAACAACTTGTCTAAATTCTGCTCATCGGTAAGCAATAATAACTCTCATTGTCTGTGCTTTTACCAATCAAATCTAACATGTAATATGAAAAGTATGATAATAAACAAATATCACAATCAACACATAACACAAGAGATTTAACGTGGAAACCCTGTAAAGAGAAAAACCAACTAGGACTAGCAACCCAAAATTGTTCACTCTTCTAAAGTGAGGTCGGTTAAGACCCAGCCCTGTTAAAGGTTACAAACACACTGTTAGGTGTGACCTTATTAGAGGATTTTAGACTAGAATTTATCATCCAACTAGCATTCACTATGGGGTTGACAGGATAAAAATGTTCATTCTATGAATGATACATCATAAGACTTTCAGAGTCCACTCGGTTAAGATATTTTGAATGTATACAATGGTTAAATATGTAACAGTAAATGACCTGCCTTAATACAACTTCAATTGTAGATTACAGATCAATATTCAGTCCAAACAAATCTTTCTGATCAATATTTCACTTCAGATTCAATACTGTATCAACTTACTGTCTGTCAGTAATTGCTCTCTATAGCTTGTTAATTGCTCTACAACTTGGTTCTTACTAACCACTATGATCAGAATGCATGAATGCTTGTTCACGCAAAATTCCTGTAGCTTCTTTTTTTTCTGGCATATTCATAAAGAAATTTTGTTCTCTTATATAAATGAGTAAATCATTTTCTTCTCCACCATCAGATTTTGCCGCTTAACCACATTCATAGATTTTGCCACTTCAAACTTTCTCGATACTTGTGTCAATAACACATTTCATTCTGCTTCGTTAGATCTTCCCTAAATTTTGTCAGTCGTTGATTTGTGTAACAAACTTTATCTGTTACCTCGATGTTATACTCTTGCTAGCTCATCAATCTTATCAGCTAAACTAATCATTTGATTCATTCTGTTCCGCTCGGTTAAGAAAGAAATGTGTCGGTGAACACTGCTTGGTTAATACTATGATCGGTATACACTACACTCCATCGGTGTATACTAGAAATGTTTCATTTATCGACAACACTACTTTGTGTCTTTCAGCTCTATACTTCATCATAGATGAATGCAACATAATAAAGTCAATATCATCAAGTCATAGACTCATCAACAAGTTACTCAATGTGTTCCTTATGCTCATCTATCATGTACATCTTTCCTCATGTAGATTTCTCTATTCTTCATCTCTTTCACCTTTCTTCGGATGTCTCGGTATAGTAACTTACAAGATAAGTGTTGTCAAACTAGTTGACATCAATGACAACATAATACTGATTTAATCATATTACATATCTAATCAGCAACTCCTCACTGATCTTGTAATCACAAATTCTTCAATCAGATTCCAAATCAGTTGTAGTCCAACAATTGCGAGTATAAACATGAATTGTCCATCTCACAATATTGATTGAATCGACCTGTTGCCTCCTATGTAGATGGGGTGTTTAATCACTCTCAGATTGGAGAGCCAACAACCATAAGACCGACTCTACAATGGAGGATTTTCAAAAGCTATGAAGTTAAACAAACTGAAATTGAACTAAATGAATGCAATTTAATCTAAGAGCTTTAAAAGAGATATGATATTAATCTAAAATGGCTTTGAAAGAAACATGAAATGCAAATTACTCTAAAGAAATTGAAAATAGAAATGATATTAAGCTATGAACAATTAAGCAAATTAATTCTAAAATGAGATGCAATATTAAGCTAAAATGAGAAAATTATACTAATGCAATAAAAGCTTTGAATTGATAAAATTGAGACACAAAAATACTATAGTTTAGTTACTCTCAACAAATTGCCCCTTTCAAATGAAGAAATGAGGTTCGTTAAATAGAAAAGCCTAAGAAGAGAATGAAGGGGTTCTTGATTTGAAACTCCTGACCCTTCATTTCCAATTGAGACAAAACAGCATTGAATTACTTAATTAAAAGAATGGAATTTGCCACATAAGGGACTTTTCAAATATCTTGAATTATTAATTCAAAAATGAGTGTCCGTTCAAATAACAAGTAATTATCAATTCCTTTTTATGGATAATTAGCTAAAGGGGGTAGATTTTAATTTAATTCCAAGTACTTAGGACTTTAGGATTAAATTAATTTATCATAGGGGTAATTTATCTAATAAAAGTCAAAGGCTTTAGGAATTAATTTTAATATTTGATTAATGCAATTAGGATTTTTGCAATTGACATCAAGTTGAATTAAGTCAAGTAGGAGAGAGAAAATTGCCTAGGAAACTAGGACTTTGGAGATGTAAAATTGAAGATAATGCACCAAAATTAATTGAATTTATTAGGTGCCAATGTTAGGGTATTACAAGGTCCACATAGGTCTGTATGTACCAGATCCAACTTTTCTTTTGATGTGTATGCTTTACTTTCATAACTTCTTCCATTGTGTTTTCCCATAACACATTCTTTGCATACAGTGTTAGATGGTTTCACAATCTTCGGTAGATCTCTTACTACTTTAGTCAAACTTGCCTTCACTATATTGTCAAAGTGAGCATGAAAAAACCTTATGTGCCATAACCAACTATCATCTACCTTTGCAACAAAACAAGAGGCTCCAAATGCATTTAATTCTAATACATTACCTCTAGATTTAGTATCGGTTGCAATCAACTTTCCTACCTTACTTCTGATAAAATATTTACCATCATTGAATTGTAACTAAAATTCTTTATCCATCAAATATCCAACACTCAATAAGTTATGCTTAAGTCCATCAACAAGTAGTACATTATCAGTATTAGTTTTTTTCATGTAGAGTAATAGATCCTACTCCTATGATAGGTTTAGGAAGATTATCTCCAAACCTCACAAAACCACCATCATACTTTACTAATTTAACAAACTTGTTTTTATCTCTAGTCATATGATGTGAACAACTACTATCTATGATCCATTCATATTTCTTATCAACATGAGATACTAAATCATTTTCCTCATGTACCGGTTCATCTCTAATAGCAACAAATCCAATCTCCTCATAATCTAAATCATCATCATCAGAAATTCCTTCACTAGCATGATAACATTCCTTATCCTTTGAATAATTAGATTTGAAAAACTTAGGCTTGTACTTAGGAACTCTTGTAGGACATCTAGATGCAAAATGACCTACCTTATTGCATGAAAAACATTTCAAAGATAATTTTCTTCAAATTTACCCTTACCTCTCTTTTCTCTTCTAGCAATTAGTGCAACAAGTTCATCCATATTTCTTTCCTCCACTTGTATCTGTTCCCATTCCTCAACATATTCACTGACCTCTTCTTTTAGATTATCACTACTGGTGCTTAGAAGTGCAAACATTATCTTCTTGTGTGTAGATGCTTTAAATGCAGATTCAACTTTAGGTATAGAATCTCCCAATTCAACAGCTTCAAAGGTAGTTAGCCTTGTAATCAGCATCTCCCTGCTAAAGTTCAGAGTCAGAGGTATAGTATCTTGAATAGATATAGCCTTACACTTTTATGCAGGTGTCAATGATCTAGGGATCTTTGTAACTACTTCTTCTTCATCGCAAGTACCTCCACAGTTTCTGATTCCAACTACAACTTATGTAACCCTTTGGACATAAGCCCTAACACTTTCATCCTCATTCATTTGTAGCTTCTCCATCTTTGTCTTCCAGTTTTGTAACTTTTCTTTCTTGGTATACTTGTCTCCTTCATATAGTTCTTCTAATCTTTTCTAAATCTGGTATGTTGAATCCAAGTCTTTAACTTCAGTAAATTCTCCTTCATAGAGTGTGTCAATCAAAGCTTCCCTTGCAACCATGTTAAGTGAAAATATCTTCTTCTCATCTTCAGTAGCTGATGTTAAGTCATTCTCAGATTTCATAGCTACCTTATTCTTTGTAATCAACCAGTAGTCAATGCCTAAACAAAATAAATGAGTTCGCATCTTGTTCTTCCAACTGTCAAAGTTTTCAAGATCAAATTTTGGACTATCCTTCCTATAGAATGCCATCTCCAAGATCACCTCAAGTTGTGAAGCTTTCTCTCTAAGGACCAATAGCTTTGATACCAATTGTTAGGAATAATAGTTCACAATACAAATGAGAGGGGGGGTGAATCAGTTGTATGAAAGATTATTAAACTTTAAACTTTGAGTAGCAACAATATCAGATCTAATGAACACAATGAATGCCAACACAACAACACAATATTTTGGTCTCGGGGAAACCCTGTTAAAGGTAAAAAACCCTAGTGGGAATTATCACCCACAAATGATGTACTGAGATTATATTATCCTTGTTAGAAGATTTATCCATGTTAGGAGCTTATTGAAACATTATAGTACACAGTCCTTTTTAGAGCAGAGGCCCTGTTAGGAGTCAAGAAAAGAAAGGGGGCTCACTGCCCAGAGAAGGTTAAATCCACCTTCAGAACTCACTGTTCGCAACAAGTTTATATGAAGAAATACACAATCTTTTGAACAGTCTAACATCAACTATCTTTTCTTGATCAGTTCCAATGAAATTCACCAGTAATCCTCTTCTCTACATCCAGTAGACACAAGCTCACATCTTTCACAATCTTCTTTACATCACATACATTCTCACCATGTCTTTTCCAAAGAAAAAAACTTACATATATACCCTATTACATTCTACATGATTAGATCAGCCAATTCAGCTTTCCTAATTACATAAACTCTTGCTTAGATACATATGGTACCTAAAACAAGTACACAATGATTCTATTACAACAATTAAGGACTGACATCCTTAATTTACATTTGCTAAACAAAATGCACCCTACACCTCTGAAGTCAACTCCCAAATAAGTCTTCTCCAGATCACACACCATAGATGATGTCATCCAAAATTCTGTACCTTGCGCTAACCAATGAACATCCATCAGTGCCTTTTCTTTCATCTCTTAAGCTCACATACACCTAATCCATATCTTCTGCAAGATATACGAAAAACATAAAGACTCACTCTATCAGCTTCTAGTGTCACTGTCCAGGAACTAGTCTTCACCAAAACATTTGTAACTCTCTCAATATGCAACATTATATGATGCAATCTTGGATATAAGATCAAAACATCTTCCTATTCTCTCATTTGTCTTCGCACGATTTGAAACATCTATATAGTATCTGTACACTGTCATACTCAGCATGTACTCTTCACATAAACATATGTTGACATCAGTAAAAAACAACAAATGACAACAGTATGAGTGCCCATTCAGTAACGTAGTGATTAAATATATTAAATGTATCAATCACCACCCCATGCATTAGCAATATCCAACACACATTGACCTGGGAAAGATGGCAGAGGATTATGAAAAAATAGATGCAACACAAAGAGATTTGTATATCAGAGGAATAACAAGCAGTTCTAGTCTTAATCCAGATCATAAGCCTCCTTATGATTATGATATTTTTGTGTAATGGGATCAGGATAGTATTTCCTTGTTAGCATTTTTTTGGGATTGTATAGTAACAAAGAAGTGGGTGCCAACATTCTTGAAATGTTTTTTCATATTCATTTTGAAAATGAACCAGTAAAATATTCTTTTATTGAGCACATTGTTCATTGCATGCAAGAAAAAATACTAATGATTAGAAGAGGTTCACAAAAGACATTTATATTCACAACCTACTTGTGCTATCTTCTCTTAGCAAAGCATCATGCAATATTTTAGACAAACAAGCTTTGCAGTCAGAGCCAAAATCCAATATATGAATGGACACCTCAGATAAGGATGATTGATAACAAAAGGAACTAAAAAAATTTTGTAGACTTATTTTTGGCACCGATGTACCATAAAATTACACTCCAATGCCTAGATTGCCTATTACTTGTAGAGATTGCATTCAACTCAGAATTCAAATACAATTGGCTGACTGGTACTTCATGGAAGAGTACATTGTGTTAAGATTTTTTGGTTCAGTGGTAGAACCCTAAAAACTTCCAATACATGTGACAGAGATGGTATTTGCATTGAAATATGTACAATAGCTGGAGAGCACAAATGTACTCTTTAATGGATAGCAAAATAAAATGATATTTCCTTCCTCGCCTTTCTCATTTGGAGGGTTCACATTTGAGAGAAGAGGATTCAAAGTGGCACATGCCTTTTTTCAATTGTTTTCTTTGATGTTGTCTGTCACTGGCAGTATGATCGACGCAACATAATTGGAACAAAGCTTAGAGTGAATGGGAACTCTGTAAGAAAATGTCAACATGAGAGTATGTCATTAATAGAAAAATTTAAAAACATGGAGTCATGGGATGAGATCAAAAAAGAGATGGAGAAATATGTCACTAAAAATAATATTTCAATATAGGAATTATCATCATAAATTATGGCATTTCATAAACAAAAAGGAAAAGTGCACGCCATGACATCGTACAATTTCTACCAGAAAGCTGCTTAACCATCTACAAAATCTATTCCAAAAAACCTAGTGGATGACTATATGGATGGTAATTGGACTCGAAATAAAATTTCTAATTTTTGGGAAATGAGGAAGAATCTCAGCGAGCCAAAGACCTCTACAGAACTTTATGACGTGGAAGAGGATAAAATGTTTAGCAAATTGTGGAATAAGGAGCATCTAGCTGAAGCATATCACGATGATGATGATCATCTAGATAATGAGAATGAGCAAGATTCTATGAATCCAACATTGACTAATGTATATTCAATTAGTAGAGGAGTTGATTTGTCTAGAAAAGAAAAATATATGAAAGGGGAAGATATTGTAGAAAAAATGGGCTACCCAGGTTGGGGTGGTCTGGTTCCTAGTGGACAAGGGCCTTGGTCTCCACCTAACCCACCAGCTCCACCAAAACATGGTCAGAAACTAGGCCATGGAGTTCAATCATAGATTCATCAAAAAAATATACTACTTAGTCAATTTCATTTGTTCCAGCTTCAAATCCAGTTCCAAGCACTCAAATTCAATCTAAATCAATTTCCACTCCCACAGGTGTGGATATCATGGGTACAACTAGTGGTTCGAAAAGGACATTACAAGTGGACATTGGATTAGTGGATCCTAGAGATCAAGGTAGTGTAAAGAAGAAAAAGGTTATGACAAGTAGCAGTACAACAATGGCAATGGTGAATGTAAGTCCAACACTTGCCACACCTTCAGAACAAAACCCTCAGAATAGTCCAAAAACTCCACTTGTAATGGGTCGGGGTGTTGCTAATCCTCATGGTGGAATTAGGAGAACCATAGGAAACATAGGTGGAAGATCATACATTAGTGCAAGTTCTATTTCACCTTTCAAACATTCAATTGTGTCATAAAACCCTGATTTTTGTTACAGTGATTTTGTAACTAACTTTGGACAATAAAAAAATAGGAATAGACAAAATACTAAGACATTGAAGATGGAAGTAGTTGTTGCATCTTGTGATGTAGAACCTGCATCCAAGAGGTTATTTCCCACATATGACCCAATGAAAGATATGATGGACTTCATGGTTGTTATGCCCCCGGCTAGAGATAACAATCCACCAGAGAGTTAGTTAGATCCATCTCAATTTCAAGTTAGCACCCTCCAAATGGATTTATCAAAAATAAAAAATGTGGACAAGATAAATATGTCAAAAGTGACCAACCAAGTGGTTTACAGTTCAATGATGAAGTTGGAGAGAGAGAAAGGAAAGCTTTAGGGTACAATAGATAAGTTAAAGGCAAACCTGGAAAATGAAAAGGCAAAGGAGAAAGCAACAGAAAATAGGTGCAAATAATTAGAGAAAAGGATAAAAAATTCATCCTATAAAGAATCAATTGGACAACAAGAACATATGGATGCAGAACTGAAAACTTCGGGGGAAAAATTGGAACAAAGCGAAAAAAACCTTGAGGATGAAAAAGCCTCTTCATTAAGTTTATAAAAAAGCATGGAGAATGCGGGATAGGAAAACAATAACTTAAATAAAGAATTGGATAATGAGAGGGTAAAAACAAAACATTGGGAAGAGAAAGAAAAATAGTGGGAAGATAAAGCAGAGAAAATTAAAAAAAAACATAGTGAACACCAGTTCTTAGAAAAGAGAGAAGACCTAAAGAAGGCAAATAATACAATTAAAACTTACAAAAATAACTTGAATGGCCTAGTAAATAATACAGTAAAGCAAATAAAAAAATACTTCTAGGGGAAAATAAAGGTTGTGTGATTGGTTTGAACTGAATGAAAGTCTTAGAGATGTTTTTGGGAAGGTGAAAGAGCACATTGAGAAGAAAATTTTTTTTTGTCAGAGATAGAATACTGCAAAGCATATTTTGAAAGAAATCAACACAACCAGTGACAGACATTTGGCAAGAAAGGGAATTTAGGACTATGTTGGTGCATCAATAAAGGTGAACTCTATCTTTCAAAAATGTCATAAACTAATAGAAGCAGAAGAAACTCTTGCCTTATTCAGGAAAATCTCATCAAGTGAAAAATGACCTAATTTCTCTCTCAAATGAGATTCATCAAAAATTCCATTTAGAGTTACTCCATTTAACTCTTTGGTTTTGCAAAAATGATCTATCAAAGTTAGTAGCCTAGTTTGAAAATATTTTGAATTGTTCATTCTCCAATATCGAGGAAACACAATAGCCATGGATTCAAGTAGTTTGACTGGAGGGAATCTTTCTCTAATCTGTGAGGAAAGATCATAGGCAATGTGCTTCATAGAAGCTATTATAGACTCAACAATCTTGGTAAAGTCTTTCCTTTTAACACTTCATACTCAATTTCTGGGGTTCTTTCCTGGTTCCTCGGACTTGATCCTGGAAAAGTAGTGCATTGGTATCTCAACTCTACGAACTTAACTTTTGCACATAACTCCCCATTTGCACTAATTTTTTAAGTTACCAGGATTATCCAAATCTGTGATTTTTTGCCAACTGGAAAATTTTACACCATCACATGATCGATAGAGATTATTGAGCATCATGCATGTCAATTTACGTAGTGCAGAATATTCTACAATATACTTAGCTCTTTCCTGGGACTTTTTCATTATATATCTCATTTCCTTAAGCATGGGGAGAAGACTTGCTAATGTTAAGAGTGTCTCTACATTAATTAACATTCTCAGCAGTGTAGGAAATTTTGGTAGCCCTGCTTCATCACGACTTGAGTTAATTAGACCAAGCAATGATTGATATTCTGAAAAAACTCAATGCACTAGTCCATCCAAAGAGATCCATCTGGTATCATTATCCTTAAGAAGCTTGTTCCCATTGGTTAGTCCTTCGAAAAAGTGTTGAAATTCCCTCAATAATTTTGGACTTTGACAGAACTATTGGTAGAGATCTTTGATTAAAAGTTCATTTTTTTGTATTGGAGCATGCTTGTTGACAACTCCAAAAGCTAGATTCAATCTGTGGGCCATGCAGTGAATGGGAGTAATGTAGGGTGCACAATAAGCTTGTATCTTTGTGCAAAGACTCCCCATGTGGCCTTGCATTACTAAAGCTCCATCCACTCCAACACACCAGATTTTTGGCAATCATCATGTCATTTATACCTCCATATTCAATTAGATAACTCTTTACTAGTTCAAATAAATTTTCCGTTGTTGCATTATCCTTCATTTTAGCTATAGTTAGTAGATGAGGTTGGTGAACAAAATTATGTATAGCATAAACATGCATGCATACCCAGGAAGTATTATCTACTATTGTAACCTCATCTAAAGAACATGCAATAAAATTTGACTCTTTAATGTTTTCCTTTAGATCCTCTTTTTCAGCCTCGGCAAGACAACTTGCCCATTCCCATCCACTATTTACTGACCAGTGATTGTAAGGATAGTTATGAACTTTCAAAAAGTGTAATATATCACTCAATGACAGGTAGTCTATCATAGGATGCCCTTTTCTCAAAATATTAAACATAACACTTAACTGAACAACTTTTTCCATTATTTCTACTTCCAATGATTTTCCAAAACAAGCTTCAATAGAGCCTTTAACTTCACCAGTCTTCATCTTTATATTCTGCTGAAATTCATATAATTTTGTATTCCTAACATACTGAGATTCCTCCTTTGTTTTCCATCTTATCACTAATTTTTGAACTCCATCTATGGTTTTCTTTTCATAAAATTTACCCATATGCTTCTCTATGGTGTCAATTTTTAGCTGCAACCTCTTTTCCTTCTTAATTATCTTGGTGCAAATCTTACATCTGCATTCTACTAGAGGCTCACCTTCAATTGGATTGTCCACTGGTTCAATGAAGAGATACTTTGACACCCATTCTACTTGAAAATTCCTTGATAGATCCCACATCCGATCTTTTTCCGATTCCATATCATTCTTTGAATTGTATTTTCTTTTCTTCTTCCCTGCACCATCATATTCTCTCACATTCTTAGTCTCATCCAAGTTGATTATATCATTATGGCTACTCTGGGTATTTAATTGAAAATATTCTTCAAGTTCACTGTGATCTGAGATATCAGGTTCTCTAACTTCTTTAATATGTCGTGTAGGTTTAGGTTGTGAATCTTGAAAATCTTCTTGTGATGAAGTAGCTTCCCGATTTTGGCTAGAAACATTTCCAACACCATGACCAAAGTACAATGATAAGGTTCTAAATTTTTTGGGCCTCTCTTGGCTTTTCCCACATGCGGGAGCCTTACCTTTATTCTTGTTTGACATCTTGATTCTTCAACGAAATAAAGGCTACCAGCCTACTAGTGCAAAAAAAATGTTTACTCATTGAAGAAGTGGCAATAGAATTATAATATATATAAATATGATTCATTGACCCTTAATTCATGTCTAAGGTCTCCCTGGTCACCACTGTTCACTAACTAGTCCCCACTAAATAAGATTGAACTCAAATTTACATAGTCACAAAATAATAATCACTTACCTTTGCCTCAAATTCAATTGTAGTCGTGACTCGCCAATGTAGTCAAGACTCAACAATCTAAACTTCGCTATTGATCAAATTGAACCGAACCAAATTGTGTACAATAACACTAATCTATGAATGTATTTATACTAATCCTTTTATGGTGAATTCAGTGGGAGATATTAGGTCTACAAATATTTGGTGAATCCTACATAATTATAACACATCTTGTGTTATTTTCGAGGTGATTATGGGTCATCCAATACCTTGGTATGATTAATACAGTGAGAAAAAATGCATCAGTTTGAGACACACATTTGTAAAATGCCAGGTGAGTTTGGGGCCACCTATAAATATATATGTATTAAACTATTGGTGCATATATGCCATCCATTTGGGGCCACTTTGAAATTATAGGCGAATGATTAAAATTTCCATACCCAAAAATTATACTCTATTGGAAATAATGTGAAAGAAATGGACAAAATTAAATAAATTGATGGGCGATGGGCCCAGGCATTGGGCCCAATTTTAATAAATTTGGGGCGATAAGATCAATCCTATATGTGCAATATATTTGCGAAATCATAGGTTGATGACATGTGACATTCACCAAATGGTGAATAATCGCCACTAAATTTTTTGTTGGTTGTATTTGAATCCGATCAATACTGTATCAGTTTAACCATTGTTATAGAAAAATCTCTTAACTGAGTGGACTTAACAATATTTTTGTATTTCAATATGACATTCAAGGAATGTTGTTGGTTTTCTTATTGACCACATAGTGAATGCTGGTCAAGGGAGAATTGTTAGTAATAAATACTCTAACTAGGTCACACCTCACAGTGTGTTTTGTAACCTTTGACATGGTTGGCTCCTAACCGAGCTCACTTCAGAAGAGTGAATTATTTTGGGTTACCGGTCCTAGGTGGTTTTTCCTCTAATAGGGTTTTCATGTTAAAAATTTATGTGTTATGTGTATTTGATGTGATTGGATTGTTATTTTACTTTACACATTTCATATTTAGTCAAATCGGTAAACACAATATTGAAATGACTGTCAATTCGATAGATGAAGAGAATGCTATTGTTGATAGCTTACTGAGTTAATTATTTGTTTTAAATGTTCTGATATATACATCTGGGAGATTTGGGACTGTAGGATAACTAGAACTAACTGATTCATCCCCCCTCTTAGTTATCTAACAATTGGTATCAAAGTATATTGGTTGCTTAGAAGGAAACTTTAAGGAATTAACCTAACAATCACAAGATGTATAAGCGACAGGTGCCAAAGCTAAACAAAGAAAAATTCTCGACATGGAAAATCAGAATGACGTTGTACATATCTGGAATTGGAGAATATGCAGTATTCTACTTAAGCAATGCTTACATTCAACTGACTGGACCTTTGACTATTGACTAGTTGACATATATACATGAACATAACATGACAATGATTGAGATTGTTTCTACCTTATCTGATGCTGAATTTGAAGATATCAAGACATGTACATCTACTAAAGAAATATGGGACAAACTTACACTAGTTCACGAAGGAGATGAAAATGTGATGAGAGAAAGAGTTGAGAGTCTTAGAGGAAAGTTTGATGACATGAAGATGAAATAAGGTGAGAAAATTTCTCAGTATAGTGATGCAGGAGCATCCTGGGTGTAAGAGCAATCTTGCATCACCCAAAAATATTTCTGCTTTTGTATTCAATAAAGGCTATTTTGTGCAGAGCTGCTATTTATGGAAAGTTACTATTTTTGGTAATTTTCATATGTGCTCAGAATGATCTGATTTCTTTCTTGGAGGTTCATTTTGGTCATCTAAGTCTGCCAGTAAAGTTTCATTGCCAGATCAAGTGTATATTGGAAGATATTGAAGATTTTCAGTATTGGCAGCAGGGTACAGAAACTTTGAACTCAGTTTTGAAGGCTTTAGAGGCCCCGGATGAGGTCAAAAATTTGGGTGACGGGTGCTTGCGCTGGTCAAGCCTGTAGAGCGCTTCGTGGCATTTCTGAAATGGGGTTATAATAGCCGATCGGGTCAACTGGTGATGACTTATGGTCTTCGGAAGTTGGGCCACCTGAAATGGCGAAAAATAATTTTCTTCAAAACTTTTGTTCGGGTTTCAAAGGTTATCTTGAGCCGACTATGATGTAATAAAATGTAAAATAAAATAATTCTAAGTTTGGTCGGCCTTATTGGCTAAAATTCTGGAACCTTCCAGGTGGTGGAAAATTGCCTATATAAGGAAGGCTGTATTATTGTCTTAGGCAGTTCAGAATAGTTCTGGGTAGTAGATCTGGGTAATAGTTCGAGGCTTTCTCCTACAGAATATTGAAGGGGAATGCCCATGTGGCTTTGCATATTGTAATTCTGAAAGTTTGTAATTCCACATTTGTGGAGATAATAAGAAGCCAATTTTTCTGTTCTTGCATATTGTTGTTGTTTCTCTATTTCTGTTATGTGTTTGTGGTATTAAGGGGAGCACCCTTCATCAAGTGGTATCAGAGCAGGAGTTCTTGAGTGTGTAAATAGATTGCTGACTGTGAGGCAGTTTGCACCAGGACCATGGCTAGGGTTTCAGCGTGCATCGCGAAAATGCCTCCACGAAGGGAACGTGGCGGAAGAGCTAGTGTTGTAACACCCGAGGTTAGAGAGCTGCAGAGACAAGTGCGAGCATTGCAAGAAGAGATTCGTAGAGGAATGAATCTTAATGTCAGAGATGAAAGTGAGGATGAAGCCGAAGAAGAATATCAAGAAGGAGAAGTCAAAATTGTGAACCAAGAGGAAGAAAGACTTTTTCGGACCATTTCAAAGATTGGGAAAAGACCTAAGATTGAGGTTCCTACATTTTTTGGAAATCTTAACCCAGAAGAATTGATCGACTGGATCAATGAATGTGAGGAATATTTTGAGTATGAAGATGTTGAGGATCCTGATAGGGTCAAATTTGCGAAGGCCAGACTGAAAGGTCATGCGAAGATATGGTGGCAAGAGATTCAGTTGGAGCGAAATAGAAGGGGAAAGGAGAAAATAACGAGATGGGATCAGATGGTGGATAAATTGAAGTGACAGTTCATTCCTGTTGATTATGAGCTTGACCTACTGAAGAAAATGCAGAGTTTGAAGCAAGCAGGAAGATCTGTTCAGGAGTATACAGAGGAGTTTTATCGACTTCTCATCAGAACAGGCCACGCAGAAGCTGATAAGGAGAAAGTTGCCCGATACCTTAATGGGTTAAGGCCAAGCATTCAGGAGGAGCTGAATCTGGTTCGAATGAACAGTATTGAAGAGGCATACCAGTTTGCCCTAAAAGTAGAGGAAAAGATGAACAAGAAGTTTGAGAGCAGACAAAACGGAAGAGGTCGCGGTGGGTGATCTGGTGGATGGTCATATGGTGGCCGAAATGAAGATGCAAAAAAGAAGGATGAGGCCAGTAGCAGTCAGAATCAGTGAGGAAATAATTCCAATCGCTTCCAGGATCAGAATAATAGAGATCAGAGAGGAAGAGGAAGAGGACAAGGATCTGGAAGAGGTGGCTTCCGTGGAACATGTTTTCACTGTGGAGAAGAAGGTCATAGGGCATTTGAATGTCCTTAGCGCCAAGGCAGAATAGACAGGAGAAATGAAGGCTAGGCCAGAGTTGCACATGTAGATGAAGATGTCAGATCATCAAATTCTGAAGATGCTGAAAGAGGAGAAACGTTGATAAACAGAAGAGTCCTGTTGAGTGGTGAGAATGAACCTGAGCAAAGGAGGAGCCTATTTCACACCAGGTGCAAGTGTGAAGGTAAATGTTGTAATGTGATTATTGATAGTGGAAGCACTGACAATTTGGTGTCAGAAGAGATGGTGACAAAGTTGAAGCTCAAGAGACAGAAACACCCACATCCATATCGGATTGCCTAGGTATAGGATGACCACAAGGTCATGGTCAATGAGCAATGCCTGGTGAAGTTCAAGATTGGCGGATACCAAGATGAGGTATTGTGTGATATCATATCTATGGATGCATGTCATATGTTGTTGGGTAGACCATGGTAGTTTGACAGATGTGCTGTACATGATGGTCGTGCGAATACCTATTCCCTGACAAAGGATGGAGTGCGACATAAGCTAAAACCATTGAAGGAGACTGAAGAAAAGGTATGTGGTAATGCAAGGATAACTTTTGTTGATGGAAGAAATTTGCTAGATGGTATGAGGCATGAGCATGTATGTTTTGCTTTAATTCCAAAAGCTGGTAAAGAGGAAGTAGAAGATGTTCCTGTAGAAGTTACAGATTTGTTGAATGAGTTTCAGGATATTGTATCCGATAATGTGCCTAATGGATTACCACCAGTCAGGAAGATCAGTCATCAGATGGACTTGATCCCAGGAGCAAGTTTGCCGAATAAGGCAGCACATAGAATGACACCTGCAGAAAGTGAGGAGTTGAACAGACAAGTACACGAACTGTTCCAGAAAGGATTGATCTGTGAGAGTCTGAGTCCCTGTGTTGTACCAGCGGTATTAGCACCAAAGAAGAATGGAGAATGGAGGATGTGTACAGATTCTAGGGCAATAAACAAGATCACAATCAAGTATAGGTTTCCATTGCCACGAATGGATGATATTATGGACTGTTTGAGTGGAGCTGTGTATTTTTCAAAGATAGATCTGAAAAGTGGATATCATCAGATTTGGATCAGAGAAGGAGATGAATGGAAGACTGCCTTCAAGACAAAGGAAGGACTGTATGAGTGGTTAGTCATGCCTTTTGGGCTAACCAATGCACCGAGCACTTTCATGCGGCTCATGAACGAGGTTCTGAAAGAATTTCTGGGTAAGTTTGTCATTGTTTACCTAGATGATATTTTGATCTTTAGTAAGACATTGGATGAGCATATGACGCATATTCGTATGGTATTTGAGAAGTTGAGAGAAGAGAAATTGTTGATTAATTTGAAGAAGTGCATTTTTGTGAAGAAAGAGTTGGTGTATTTGGGGTTTGTAGTTTCAGGAGAAGGTCTAAAAATGGACCCAAAGAAGGTACAGGCTATCCTTGAATGGCCTACTCCAAGGAGTGCTACTGAGGTAAGATCTTTTCATGGTCTAGCTAGCTTTTACAAAAAGTTTATCAGAAATTTTAGCAGTATTTGTGGACCCTTGACTGAAACAATGAGAGGGGATAGAAAAGAGTTTAAGTGGACTAATGGGGCAGAAAAGAGTTTTCAATTGTTGAAACAAAAAGTTACAGAACAACCTGTTTTAGCACTTCCATATTTTAATAAGGTGTTTCAAGTAGATTGTGATGCTAGTGGTACTGCAATAGGAGCTGTTATGAGCCAAGAAGGTAAACCTGTTGCTTATTTCAGTGAGAAATTAAATGACGCCAAGAGAAAATATTCTGTTTATGATTAGGAATTTTATGCTATAGTTCAGGCATTGAAAAAGTGGAGGCACTATCTGCTTCCTAAGGAGTTTGTTTTGTATACTGATCATCAAGCTTTGCAATATTTGAATAGTCAAGGAAAATTGAATCAAAGGCATTTGAAGTGGGTTGAGTTTTTGCAGAGTTATACATTTGTTTTGAAACACAGGAGTGGAAAGTCTAACAGGGTTGCAGATGCTCTTAGCAGAAGGCAACTATTGCTGACAGAAATGCAGATTAAATTGGTTGGGTTCAAGGAACTCAAGAATTTGTATCCAGAGGATCCTGATTTTGGTGAAGCTTGGAAAGCTTGTACAGAACCTGTTACTCTAGACAGGACAAAATGGTTGGATTTCATCATCCAGGATGATATGCTATTCAGAGGGAGTCAGTTGTGCATTCCATGAAGTTCTATGAGGGAGAATCTCATCAAAGAGAAGCATAGCGGAGGATTGGCTGGATATTTTGGTCGTGATAAAACCCTTTCTTTGGTTAGTGAGAATTATTATTGGCCACAGTTGCAGCAAGATGTGAAGAAGTTTGTACAGAGTTGTAGAGTATGTCAAATGGCGAAAGGAGTGAAGCAGAATACAGGGTTGTATCAGCTATTACCTATACCAGAGAAGCCTTGGGAGGATATCAGTATGGACTTTGTTCTTGGTTTACCGAGGACACAGCGGGGACATGATTCAATTTTTGTAGTAGTTGACCGATTTTCAAAGATGGCACATTTCGTTCCCTGCAAGAAGACTAATGATGCTGTTCATGTAGCAGAATTGTTTTTCAGAGAAGTAGTGAGACTTCATGGTTTGCCAAAGACCATAGTTTCAGATCGAGATACTAAGTTTGTTGGATATTTCTGGCAGACATTGTGGAAGAAGTTGAAGATAGATTTGAAGTTCAGTTCATCACATCATCCACAGACTGATGGACAGACAGAAGTGGTGAATAGGAGTTTGGAAAATTTGCTAAGATGTTTGGTTGGAGATAAGCCAACAGGATGGGATTTGATTTTACCACAGGCGGAATTTGCATACAATAATTCTGTCAACAGGAGCACTGGTAAATCACCATTCCAGATTTTATATGGAAGTAGTCCGAGAAATGCATCTGAATTGAGGAAGATAGATAAAGGAGAAATAAGTAGTGCTGAAGCTGAAGATTTTGCAGAACACTTGAAGAACATCCATGGGGAGGTGAGGAAGCATATTACCAAGATGAACGCACAGTATAAGGCTAAGGCAGATGAGAAAAGGAGGTATAAGGAATTTCAGGTTGGTAATGAAGTCATGGTTCATTTGCGGAAGGAGCGGTTTCCTGTTGGTACATATAACAAGCTGAAAATGAAGAAGTTTGGACCATGTAGGATACTAAAGAAACATGATTCAGGAAACGCATATGAGGTAGAATTTTCTACTGAGCTAAATATTTCACCAGTGTTTAACATTTCAGATCTGACAGAGTATCATGAAGGAGGTGTTGAAGATGAGATCACAGCAGCATAGTGGAGTATTCCAGCAACTAGTTCAGACACTAAGGAGATCGAAGATATACTGGACAGTCATGTTGGCAGAAGCACAAGGAACAGAACATATGAAGAATATTTGGTCAAGTGGAAAGGATGACCTGTTGAAGATTCATCATGGCTGACAAAGGAGGAGGTTAGCCGTCTTGGTTTTCCTCTGCACACCTAAGTCGTGACAGGGTCACTTCTCAAATTACCCTGGGTGTTTGATGCAGGAGCATCCTGGGTGTAAGAGAAATCTTGCATCACCCAAAAATATTTCTGCTTTTGTATTCAATAAAGGCTATTTTGTGCAGAGCTGCTATTTATGGAAAGTTACTATTTTTGGTAATTTTTGTATGTGCTTTGAATGATCTGATTTATTTCTTGGAGGTTCATTTTGGTCATATAAGTCTGCCAGTAAAGTTTCGTTGCCAGATCAAGTGTATATTGGAAGATATTGAAGATTTTTGGTATTGGCAGCAGGGTACAGAAACTTTGAACTCAGTTTTGAAGGCTTTAGAGGCCCCGGATGAGGTCAAAAATTTGGGTGACGGGCGCTTGCGCAGGTCAAGCCTGTAGAGCACTTCGTGGCGTTTCTGAAATGGGGTTATAATAGCCAATCGGGTCAACTGGTGATGACTTATGGTCTTCGGAAGTTGGGCCACCTGAAATGGTGAAAAATAATTTTCTTCAAAATTTCTGTTCGGGTTTCAAAGGTTATCTTGAGCCGACTATGATGTAATAAAATGTAAAATAAAATAATTCTAAGTTTGGTCGGCCTTATTGGCTAAAATTCTGGAACCTTCCAGGCGGTTGAAAATTGCCTATATAAGGAAGGCTGTATTATTGTCTTAGGCAGTTCAGAATAGTTCTGGGTAGTAGATCTGGGTAATAGTTCAAGGCTTTGTCCTATAGAATATTGAAGGGGAATGCCCATGTGGCTTTGCATATTGTAATTCTGAAAGTTTGTAATTCCACATTTGTGGAGATAATAAGAAGCCAATTTTTCTGTTCTTGCATATTGTTGTTGTTTCTCTATTTATGTTATGTGTTTGTGGTATTAAGGGGAGCACCCTTCATCATATAGTAAACGAATCAAGGAGATTGTCAATGCTATCCAAGGAGTAGGAGGTGTTATTGATGAAGTCGATGTTGTGATTAAAATTGTTAGAACCTTTCTTCCTATCTATGCTATTAGAATCTCTATAATTCATGAAATGAGATTTGCCTTAGGTAACACTCTTACACTTGATAGCCTAATCGGTAAATTGACTACTTTTGAGTTGAATAACTATGATAATAGTAATGTACTGAATGTTGAGTCTATATTTTTGTCATCTTTGAAAATTGGAAAATCAAGCAGTAAACATATGATAAGAAATGAAAGTGACAATGGTAGTGATGAGGATGAACTTGATGAACTTGAAGCACTGATGGCTCGGAGACTGCAAAAAGGTAAAGGAAGATACAAAGGAAAATTACCTTTGGTATGTTTTAACTGTAAAGAGATCGATCATATTACAGCTAGGTGTCCTAACAAAAAAAATTATGACAAAGACAATGAACCATCCGGTGAAAGAAAATTTTACAGAAGAGATAACAGAGATCACAGAGGCAACCAATAGTATGACAGAAGAAGTAATCGAGACTACAAAGACAAAGGAAAGAAAGCATGTTCCTTGTTTAAAATGATGATGACACCGACACTGACACTAATAAAGACATCGAGGTGGTATTTGTAGCTTTGAAAGAGGATTCAGAAGAAGAAGAAAGGTATGTTGAAAAAACACTTATTTCTAAAGTTAGAAAGAATGATACATGGATTATTGATAGTGGATGTACTCATCATATGAATGGAAATGAAGAAAAATTTGAATACCTTCAACATTATAATGGAGGATCTGTTAAAATGGGGAATTATACACCTTGTCTAGTAAAAGGAAAGGGATTTATCTTGTTGAACAATAAGATTAGATGTGAGAATGCATATTGGGTGAAGGGACTTAACTATAATTTGTTGAGTGTAGCATAACAAAAAAACTCAGGTCACCTAGTTGCATTTGAAAATAGAAAGGTAAAAATCTTTGATGAGACTGGAAATTTGGTCAGTACTGGTGAACAATGTAAAGATAATCTATTTTATCTTCACAATGCTAAAACTTCTTGTTTAATGGCTAGAACTGAAGATGTGTGGTTGTGGCACAAAAAGGTTGTGTCATGTGAATTTTGAAAACATGGTTAAGATCAGTAAGAAAATAAAAGTTAGAGGCTTACCGAGTTTATCTAAACCTGACCATATCATGTGCAAACAATGTTAAATGGGATAAATGTCAAAATATAGTTTTAAGAGCAAGACCTACTCATCTAAAGCTATTTTGGAGTTGGTTCACACCGACTTGTGTGGTCCTATGAGAATAGAGAGTTATTATGGTGACATTAATTTTATTTTATTTGTTGATGACTACTCTAGGATGATGAGAGTTATGTTTTTTAAAATGAAATGTGAAGCCTTCAAGATGTTTAAATGGTATAATGCTAAAGTGGAAAAAGAAAGTTGAAAAGAGTTAAAAATTTTAAGATCTGATAGAGGAGGTGAGTTTATTTATGATGAATTCACTAACTTTTATAATAAACATAGAATTAAAAGATAGGTTTCTGCACCGGGAACACCACAACAGAATGGAATTTCTAAAAGGCGAAATGGATCCATAGTTGATTGTGCTAGAACATTGATGATTGAAAAAGATGTTTCACAAATGTACTGGAGAGAAGTTGTTAGCACTACTATATACACATTGAACCAAGTAAAACTAAAGAATGATTCATACAAGACACCTTATGAGTTATGGTTTGGGTACACACCTAATGTAAGCTATTTCATAATATTTGGAAGTAGATGTTACATTATGAAAGATGATATAAATGGAAAATTTGATTCTAATGGTGGTGAAGGAATATTATTAGGATATTCTACTAAGAGAAATGCTTATAAATGTTTGAATAAGGTTTCTAACAAAATGATTGAAAGTGAAAATGTGAGAGTTGATGAATTTTCTCATAAAAATGATGAAGAAAGCAAAAAGGAACCAGAAGACTACAATAGATATACATTCATTTAGCAACCTGACATTCTACCCAAAACACAGGTTGAAACTACTGAGCAACATGATAAAGAAACTGAGCATCATCCTATAGATATCAAGAATCAATAAGTAGATACCAAGGAAGATATTGATCCTACACCGAATGATGAACAAAGAAGAGAATAAGTGTTAGCAAAATTTGTGAGAAGATAACAAACAACAAAATCAGATTATTGGTGACAAGCAAGATGGTATGATGACACGAAGTAAGTTGAGACAAAACACATGTTTAGTTTGTGAATTTAAACCTAAAAATATTAGAGATGCACCTGCAAATGATGAATGGATCAAAGAAATAAATGAAGAAATTGAGAAAATAATGAAGAACAAAACATGGACATTGGTACCAAGACCAAATGATAAAAATGTTATTGGAACCAAATGGATATTCAGAAACAAGTTGAATGAGGATGGTGAAGTCACTAGAAACAAAGAAAGACTTGTATGTAAAGGGTATGCACAAGAAGAAGGAATTAATTATGATGAGACTTTTGCACCAGTTGCTAGACTTGAAGGAGTTAGAATATTACTTGCACATGCTGCCTATAAAGGATTCAAAGTATATCAAATGGATGTTAAATATGCATTTTTGAATGGGATACTTGAGGAAGAGGTTTACAATGAACAACCTAAAGGATTTGTTGATCCAAATCAGAAAAACATGGTATGTAAGTTACAAAAAGTATTGTATGGACTTAAACAAGCACCGAGAGCATGGTATGAAAGACTGCATTCATATCTCATTAGTATTGGATTTGTGAGAACAAGTGATAATAGCAATTTGTATTTGAAAGGAGAAATTGATGACAAGATTCTTATTGCTGAAATTTTTATTGATGATATTATATTTGGAGGACATGATAATCTATGCAAATCATTTGCTGATGAAATGAGAAAGGAATTTGAAATGTCAATGTTTGGAGAGATTAAATTCTTTCTAGGTTTGTAAATTCTACAACAAAATGAAGGGATGTTCATAAAACAATCAAAGTACATCAAATAAGTGTTGAAAACCTTTGGAATGGAATATTCAAAACCGGTAGGTACATTGATGGTCATAGGATGCAAATTGACAAAGGATGATTAGTGAACTGAGGTAAATCAAACACTATATAGATTAATGATTGGAAAAATGATGTATGTTGTGCATAGTAGATCTGATATTACATATGTTGTTGGGATTGTAGAAATATTTTATGCTAATCCTAACAAATCACATATGATTGTTGTTAAGAGGATTATGAGATACTTGAAAAAATAGAGAATTATGGTTTATGGTACAAGAAAGAGGGAAATTTTGAACTAAAAGTTTACACCGATGTAGATTCGGCTGGAAATATTGATGACTAGAAGAGCACAACTAGTGGAGCATTATTTTTGGGAGAAATACTAGTTACTTGGATAAGCAAGAAAAAAAAAAATTTCTTAGTTTACTGCTGAAGCAGAATATGTTGTTGTCGTTGCTAATTGTTCAAACATTGCATGGATAAAAAAACTTTTGGAAGGAATGAATGAAGAGATCATTGATCCGGTGATAATATATTGTGACAACACAAGTGCTATAAACATTTCCAAGAATCTAGTGATGCATGCAAAGACAAAGCATATATCTATTAAGTATCACTACTTGAGGGAACAAGTACAAGAAGAGAAAGTGAAACTAGAGTTTGTAAAATCAAAAGAACAACTTGCAGACATATTTACCAAACCTTTATCCAAGGATACATTTGAGTACTTGAGGAATAGACTAGCAGTCCATCCCCTGTCTATCGATCACTAAGGTGATTAGGAGGTTGCATCAACCTATACATTATCAAAATATCAAATGATGTTGATACATATTGTTAACACTTCAGGTTTCCTAAAGATTGTGAAAGCTGGAACATAGAACGCTGTATTTTGGTACATGAAGGTACTTGATTTGAACTGAACAACAAAGATAATATTTTGTCTACTACAGAGTTGTTTACTCTTTTTGGCA
Source organism: Chamaecyparis obtusa (assembly GCA_027943335.1). Taxonomy (NCBI): domain Eukaryota; kingdom Viridiplantae; phylum Streptophyta; class Pinopsida; order Cupressales; family Cupressaceae; genus Chamaecyparis; species Chamaecyparis obtusa. Next base: position 935,328 of record BSBK01004849.1, read on the forward strand.
TTGTTGTCAAAGGGAGAGAATTAATCAATGAAATATCTATGCAATGGGAGAGAAGAATGGGAGAGAAGATTTAGAGGAGCAAAAGATCAAATCCGCAGGGAGAGTCTGCATGAAATGTTGTGTAGTGATTAAACATATAAAATGAACAAGCTAGGGAGAGCTTACCGAGCTACAACATTTATATAGTGTTGTACTATAGATGTTTGGTATTATATGGCATATTTAATATTTTTATTACCACCAATGCCAAAGGGAGAGATTGATAACCTACAAGTAATTGATTATCTTGATGAATTGAATGGAAAAGTAGAAGACGGTAATTAGAGATCACTGAGCTACTAAAATGATATGTAAGGCAATTAAATCAGTCAATATATTTTCATTGATGTCAACTAGTTTTGACTGTACTTATCATGATAGTTACAAACATCTGAAGAAGGAGAAAATGATAAAGGAATTAGATATCTACATGAAGATGAGATGGATGTGGAAGATATGAATAAGGTATACATTGGGTAACTTATTGATGAGTCTATGGCATCATATTGTTGACTTGATTGTATTACATGAATTTATTATGTATTGAAGATCAAAACTGAAAAATTTTATGTGGTTGGTATTTGAAGATTTTTGTATACACCGAGATAGTGTTGTGTATACCAAGTTATAGTAATAATTGAGTTAGTTATCACCAACACATTCTGTATTAATCGAGGGAGAGAAACAAATAAATTTTATAATAGGTGACTGAATTATTGAGCTGGAAGATTTATAATGATTCTGAGGTAAAAGATAAAGTTTTTTATGATGATCTAACAGCTGAAAAAATTCAAGATTGATCAAATGGAGAAGGATGAAATGTGTTATAAAGACATCTTTCAAGGAATCTTGAAGCAGAAAAAGGAATGATGGAGATTAAGAGGCAAAATCTAACAGATGATAAGAAAATGGTTTATGAAGTCTATTTAAAGAGACATGAGATTCATTATTGAGTCTGGAGCTTATTGACACTATAGAAGAATTCACATGAAAGGACTATTTTCATGCACCACTGATCAAACTGGTTATAGATAGAACCGAGCTGAACTGTAGGCATTACTAAGCGTCAAGGTATTATACACCAAGTTGAACAAGTTGGAGGATATGAAGGATTGACAAGAATATTGATCAGAGGAGGTATTTTGAGCTTAGCATACATATGAAAATCTTAAAGCTAAGTTGTATTTGAATCAGATCACTATTGTATCAATTTTACCATTATTACAACAAAATCCCTTAACCGAGTAGACTTCATAGTCTTTTTGTATTTCAATATGACATTCAAGGAATGTTGTCGGTTCTCTTGTTGACCCCATAGTGAATGTTGGTCAAGGGAGAACTATTAGTGATAAATCCTCTAACTAGGTCACACCTCATAGTGTGTTTTGTAACCTTTGACAAGGTTGGCTCCTAACCGAGCTCACTTCAGAAGAGTGAATTATTTTGGGTTACCGGTCCTAGGTGATTTTTCCCCTAACAGGGTTTCCACGTTAAAAATATGTGTTATGTGTATTTGATGTGATTGGATTATTATTTTACTTTACACATTTCATATTTAGTCAGATCGGTAAACACAGTATTGAAATGACTGTGAATTGGTAGATGAAGAGAAACTTATTGTTGATAGCTTACCGAATTGATAATTTGTTTGAAAAGTTTGAATATATACATCTAGGATATTTGGGACTATAGGATAACTGGAACTAACTAATTCACCCCCCTCTTAGTTATCTAACATTTGAAACTTACAACTAGCTAAGCACTCAGTTGAGAGATTTACATAGGCCTGTGAGGACCATTCTGTTAAGATGTTTACCCTGATTCACCTGCTAAAATGTATCAGTACCTGATCCTTCAATTTGCACTATGAATACTAATAACAAATCTTCTCCTTTCAATACTTGTTTGATCTCCTCAATCAAATATAGCTCTATTCTATCCTTCACCTCTTTTTCTTGGTCACTCTGACTGATCTCTGCCTATATCAAAATACTTCTCTATTATGCGTACATTAGATCTCCTTCATTAAATCCATCCATACATACATCATTTTAGGATTAAGATGTCATCTTATATAAAAATCTAATCAACCTCCTAGATCAAGATCAATGATCTAGACTCTCTACTTATGCCGCTTAAGAATTCCCTTTTTTTGATAGGTTACATGGATTACATAGGGATTAATGATTAGAAATACAAGGTGTAATCAAATCCTTGATTCCCTCAACAAACATTGAATCTTGCATAGAAGTCGGCCAAAATGGTTTACCTAAGTGTTTGTTCTATTACAAAAACATATGTCAAAACTGGCTTGCTTGACATATGAAGTCTCTAACGCTCGACATTTACCATTCTTCATATACTAGTGCTCGACACTGACTCTTCTATACAACTTGACATAAAATGATTGATGACTACTGAAGTACTTGGTGACCTCTGACTTTCTTGGTAGTAACTACTGCTCAGTAACTATACAAGTCTAAACATAACTCAGCCTCTACAAGATGGCTCGGTCGCAATGATGACTGACTAACATTGCCTAAAAAATGACTAAGTGCTAGACACTAATGGACAACAAAACTTAGGGATCAACAATCCCCCCTTTGATATTAGTGGAAAAAACACTTTGTCATGACTTATACATTACAGAAGAGTACTTAGTAGTTTCAGTTTAAATACTCCCCCTAAGACTTTGACTCAATCTTCAAAAGATTCTATATACATATGACTCTTTGACATACACTGAATATATACATTACAAAATAGTATGTCATACCTTTCTACACATTCCTTACTATATTTTCTCCTTGTGTTACTCATGTCATTCCCCTTTAATTCATTTCATTTCCCCCTTGTTTTTGTCACTTGAAGTTGCTAGGGTGTAGGGGTAAGAAAATAATTATCCAAAAATGGTTTATGGAGCTGCATTATCATTCATATGGCATTGTCCCATCCTGACCTTACAGAATCCAAAACCTATATCTTTATTTCTAGCTGGGCAGCTAGCTCAACTAAAATCTCAGCAATAGAGAGATGAGGATCTCTTTGTACTAACTCCTTTTCCAATACCAATTCTTTCTACATAACCTCTAGATGAGGTGTTAACATAGTCTGTATAGAAATTAGCTTGGCTCTTATTTTCTCATCATTAGCCATCAACTCGGCTAATCTCCCTTATGCATGAAGTAACCTTGTGAAATGAAGGGAGCTAGAGCTTGCATCCATGATTAATGAATGACTAGTAGACTTCATGTCTAGTTGTAGTTTATCAATCAATTCTTGATTTTTCTTAGTGAAAATTTCTACATTACATAGATTATTGTACATAGAATGAACATTCTTCACAACCTCTTCTAAATTAGTTACTAAGGTAGAAATTTCTACATGTTTTACTGCTATCTCAGTGGAGACCTTTTAAAGTACCTTTCTCTCAAACTTTCTTTCAGACCACTGCATAAGTTTCACATTTTCTTCACTGTCATCACTATTATCCTTCTTAACAATTTGAACCATTTGTTCCAAAATAGGTGAGGATTCATTCACATCATCCATTTCTAGGGCTTCTATAAATATACCTTTGATTTCATGCAATACTTGTTTCTGTTGATGCTCTCCCCATAACTCTTCTTGCTTGCTTTTCTTTTTCAAAAGTTCTTCCAAAATTTGCATCTGTTCATATGTCAAGCTATCAGTATTCCACTTTGGAATCACTATAACTTCATCAAGTGTAACCTATGTACCTGAAGATTTCTCATTTTTCTTATGTGATTTCTTCTTAGGTGTATTTCCACTCAGCATTTGTATTAAAGCTTTAATAGCCTCTTGTTCCTTGGGCTCTGGATTATCCTTAGTTGTTTCTTCCTCAATCTTCTTCTTTTCCTCCATATGAGGACCTGCCATTACTAATGTATAATTATCTTCTTGATCATTTAGCCTCTCCTTGCCGTGTTCTTTCTTATCCTCCTCGGCAGGTGCATTCTCAATTATTATTGATGGCTTATCTTTTTCTTGGTACTTGTACTATGTAACACATGTTGCTCAACTGTGACCATGTGTGATCATGTACCTATATAAAAATGAGATTAGTACTTGGTAGAGAGTGACCATAAGTTGAATCATTATCTCTTCCTTGGTCAATGCATTGGTGTTAACTGGTGTATCATCAGGGATATCCTCTATTATGATCACATCTTGTGATCCACTTATCTCTACCTTCTATCTTTCCTCTTCCTCAATATTCTGAGGCTCATCAATGTCTTCCTTATTATCTAGTTCTACCTGGTTGGATGTACCTTCACCCAGCTGAGAAATTTTATCAATCAATAACCCAAAAATGATTTTCCACAACCTTTTTATTTGCTCAACAACTTCTTCAACCTTGAGTTTCAAAATGGAGTATGCCCAAAGCTTAGGTATAAACCAATTTTTGTACTGCTCCATATATGACTTTATTTTCTATGGTGATAGATCGAGCATGATCTGAGCTAATGTACTTTCCCTTATATGCTTTTCTATCATGATGGCATATTTCCATTTCTGATCAATTCTATTATATAGTTCTTTAGGGATGAGATTCCTAATATGTAGAGGTGTCATCTTAAAAGTGCATAGCATTTCTAGCATTGCCTCTTCAACTTTTTCTTTGTCATCATTACTTAGTTTTTCAAATTTAATAATCTTGAAACTTGCTAATCCAACAGTTCTTTTGATATTGTGGCATATTTCATCCACATTCATTGTACATCTATGTGATGCCATCTTCACCTTTGTATTTTCATATGTGTCTATCTTTTCTTCATCATCATCATCCTTCTCCAAGACTAACTTTCTTCTCGGTTTCTTCCTGGGATGACTCGGCACAGCTTTGGTTTGAGCTTGTTTTCTTTTACCTAACCCTTCCCCTTCTATTTTCTTTTCTGGTGTCTTTTTTTGGAGCTTGACAGTTATGGCAATAAAAGCTACCCTAGTCCTCGGTCTAAGTGCTACAAGAGGAGTGGGATTTTTTTTCTGCAATTTCCTTTTTCCAGGCTTGGTAACTGATACCTCCTTGCCCTTCTTTAGAATTTTAGTTTAATCCTCATCACTTCCTTCAAACTCACTAGATTTATCTTCTCCCAGACCTTGTGTAATTTCAAGAGGTGCATTTTCCTCTTCTCCTTCTCCTAGCATCTTTTCTAGGTTCTTAACTATTTTCTTTCTCTTTCTCTCAAGGGTTGCAGACTTTAACCCCATAGTTATTTCAGACTTAGCCTCTTCATAAGTCCGAAAAGTTTTTGCCTTCCTATCAATCTCCTCAGCTAGTAAATAAGGAATTGTTTTTGTTGTCTCATCTACATTAACCTCATAAGGTAATGGCCTAAGCCATGATATCCTAGGCATAACATCCTGTACATAAGTATAGTCAGTATCCACTAGAAAATATATGTCATTATAGTGCTTCTCTACGAGGGATACATGGATTCTACTTCTCTTTCTCATTTTATTCTTGAATTCCACAAATTATTTATCCATAACACTATCAAAATTTACACCTAACTGATGAATAGATTCATTGATTTTTCGGGTGACTAGTCAGTCCTTACTCCATACAACATCTCCAATTGTAGGAAAACTATTCTGAACATAGAAGAATAAACAAATGATCAAGGAACCGAAATTACATATTGAATTCTTGGCCTTCCTGATTGAAGTAAGGTTCTTAGAAAGCTAGGTCAACTACAACTTGACAAGATCATAAGTATGATCTTTCTTTACCATCTTCCATGCTTGATCGATTGTAATGCAGGGAACACTATCTAACTGGCTTGACTGATAAAATTTGTTAGCAATCACTCTCACTGCAAAATCTATTTCTGGATCTATAATTGTGGAAATTTTCATTCCTCTTTTGTTCCATACTACTTGAGTGTTTGTTTGAATTATCTCTTTACTATGGCATCTCATTGTTTTCTTCCTAATAAGAAAGAGATAACGGGTGACCCGGTGAATCATATCCCTTGTGATCTTGATCGACCCATTTTCCATCCACAATTGCATGTCATGAACTCTACTTAAAATAATCTTTTTCCATTCAACCTTGAAATTTTGAGGGAATTCTAGGGCATGTAGTAACCCTTTCTTGACAATGTGTTGATGCTCCATCTTCAACACTCTATTAATATATAACTTGTTTTATGCTTCCCTCAGCTCATAGTCTCTGATTTCTCTAATTTTTCACATGTAGCATGCACGTACATCATGTATCATTAAGACCTTAGGTAGAATCGATGACAAGGCACCTATTAGATCTTCCTTCACCGCACTTTCTGGAATGGCTTGAAATTTAGATGGCTTACATGTGTCACTCCTCACAAGTTGAACATTCAACACTTCTTTTCCTTGCTTCCTAACTATTGTAGATGAAGTAGATGCCATTGATAAAATCTAAGGTTATAAGAATAGATTCAAATAGCTCAGTAGTAACTTGTTCTAACAGTCCTTCACGATGTTTGCTGAGGGCACATTTTAGAGATCTTCTCAATTTTTACTTAACATAGATAGCTCTTTTTAATTGTCTTAAAATCCTCTAAAAATTCTCAAATCACTAGGTAAAATGAAAATGAACAGTAATAATTTTCTTTATAGACTCCAAATGGTTAAATTAGAGCTTCATTAAATGATCTGTGCATTTTGTAGGTGAATACAGTTGTCTCAGCCTTCACATGCCAACTTGGCTACCATATACTCAGTCAATACTAACATTTCATTTCTTCTCGGTTGATATCACATCTTGGCTATCATAGGAGCTTGACACACACTAAGTGACTTGGTCACTATGGCCTTAAATATCGATGCTTGGCATCAAATGTGCAATATAACTCTTTTCTCAAAACTGTCCTAATGCATCTCAATTCATGTAGATATGTACTTTAACATATCAAATATTAGGATTTGATGTAAAATATGACATTAGAAAGTTCAGTTCCTCACATACCTTCTTTTCTTAGTTTGAAGTAGTGTGATCACCTGATCCATTCAATTGACCTCGGGTTCACTGAATCCACTATTGCTTGCTTCCTCTTTCTTTTTCTATGTCTTATTCATCTGGTGCTTTATCTATTCAACGGTTTCTTCATTTATGATTTGTTCATTACTCGGTGCTTGTGCTCTGTAGTCTCTTTTTATGTGACCAATCTTGTGGCATTTGTAACAGACCAAGCTTCCACTCAACCAACTCTTGGATTTACCTCTAAAATGTGTCTTCATACTATTTTCTCTAATATGATCATATTCTCCACAATAATGATACCTATACCATGTATTTTAGTCCCAATTGAATGCGTTACCTTTCCTAGGTTCTTTATTCTGCTTATTGGATGTCCACTTAGCTTTTGATCTACATTATTGTGCTCTATGAGCATATTTGTGTTAACCTACAATTGATTGAATATCTTGATGAACTGAATGGACAAGTGAAAGATAGTGATTAGAGATCACCGAGTTACTAAAGTGGTATGTAAGGCAATTAAAATTGTTAATGTATTGTCATTGATGTCAACTAGTCTTGAATGTACTTATCATCATAGTTACAAACATCTGAAGAAGAAAAATGATAAAGGAATGAGATGGATATGGAAGATATAGCTAAGGTATACATTGGGTAACTTATTGACAAGTCTATGGCATCATATTGTTGACTTGATTGTATTACATGAATTTGTTATGTATTGAAGATCAAAATTGAACAAGTTAATGTGGTCAGTAATTGAAGATTTCAGTATACACCGAGCTAGTGTTGTGTATACCGAGTAACATTAATAACCAAGTTAGTTATCACCAACAAATTATGGTATTGACTGAGAAAGTGAAACAAATAAAGTTTATAAAAGATGACTGAATTAATGAGCTAGATGGTTATTTATGATTCTGAGATAGAAGATAAGGTTTGTTGTGATGATCTAACAATTGAAAAAATTCAAGATTGATCGAATGGAGAAGGATAAAACATGCTATAGACACATGTGCCAATGAATCTTGAAGTGACAAAAGGAACAATGGAGATTAAGAGGAAAAATATAATGGATGATAAGAAAATGGTTTATGAAATCTATTTAAAGAGACATGAGATTCATTATTGAGTTTGGATCTTATTGACACTACAGGAGAAATCACATGAAAGGACTATTTTCATGCACCACTAATCAAACTGGTTACATACATAACCGAGTTGGACTGCAAGCATTACCGAGTGTAAGGGTATTATTCACCGAGCTGAATATGTTGGAGGACATTAAGGATTGAAGTGAATATTGATTAGAGTAGGTATTTTAAGCTTAGCATAGATCTAAAAATTTGCAAATATTAGTTGTATTTGAATCAGATCACTATTGTATCAGTTTAACCATTGTTGCAGAAAAATCTCTTAATTGAGTGGACTTAATAGTCTTATTTATATTTCAATATGACAATCAAGGAATGTTGTTAGTTTTCTTGTTGACCCCATAGTGAATGTTGGTCAAGATTTAACTATTAGTGATAAATCCTTTAACTAGGTCACACCTTACAGTGTGTGTTGTAACCTTTAACAGGGTTGGCTCCTACTGATCTCACTTTAGAAGAGTGAATTATTTTGGGTTCCCAGTCCCAGGTGGTTTTTCTCCTAATAGGGTTTCCACATTAAAATCTAAGTTTTATGTGTATTTGATGTGATTGGATTGTTATTTTACTTTACACATTGCATATTAGTCAGATCGGTAAAAGTAGTATTGAATTGACTGTCAATCGGTAGATGAAGAGAAAGTTATTGTTGATAGCTTAACGAGTTGATAATTTGTTGAAAATTTTGAATATATACATATGAGAGTTTTAGGACTATGGGATAACTGGAACTAATTGATTCATGCCCCCCCCCCTCTCAGTTATCTAACAATTGGTATCAGAGCATATCGGTTTCTTGGAAGGAAATTTTAAAGGACTTAAGCTAAAGATCACAAGATGTATAAGAGAGAGGTTCCAAAGCTGACCAAAGACAACTTCTCAACATGGAAAAAAAGAATGAGGTTGCATATATCTAGAATTGGAGAATCTACAATATTTTACCTAGACAATGCTTACATTCAAGCATCGATTGGACCTTTGACTTTTGATCAGCTAAGAGATAGACATGAGAATAAAATGACAATGATTGAGATTACTACTACCTTAACAGATGCTGAATTTGAAGATATCAAGACATGTACATCTGGCAAAGAAATGTGGGACAAAATTACTCTAATTTACGGAGGAGATGTTAATGTGATGAGAGCAAGAGCTAAAAGTCTCAGAGGAAAGTTTGATGATCTGAAGATGAAAGGAGGAAAAATTTCTCAATACAGTAACTGAATAAAGGAGGTTGTTAATGCTATCTGAGGAGTAGGAGGTATCATTTATGAAGACACTGTTGTGAGAAATTATTAGAACTTTGCTTCCTGTCTATGCTATTAGAATTTTTGCAATTCATGAAACGAGATCTGCACTGGGTAATGTTCTTATACTTGATAGCCTAATCGGTAAATTGACTGCTTTTGAGTTGAATAACTATGATAACAGTATTGTGTCGAATGTTGATTCTGCATTTATGTCATCTTTGAAAATTGGTAAATCAAGCAGTAAACACATCATAAGGAATGAAAGTGACAATGACACTGATGAGGATGAACTTGAAGCACTAATGGCTCAGAGACTTCAAAAGGGTACAAGAAGATACAAAGGGAAATTACCTTTGGTATCTTTTAATTGTAAAGAGATCAGTCACATTACAGCTAGGTGTCCTAACTGAAAAGATGATGACAAAGACAATGAACCATCTGGTGAAAGAAAGTTTGACAGAAGAGATAACCGAGATCGTAGAGGCAACCAATAATATGATAGAAGAAGTAACTGAGACTACAAAGATAAAGGCAAGAAATCATGTTACTTTGTTAAAGATGAGGATGACATTGACACCTACACTAATGAAGACATTGAGGTAGTATTCGTAGCTTTGAAAGAAGATTCAAAAGAAGAAGAAAGGTATGTTGAAACAACACTTATTTCTAAAGTTAGCAAGAATGATACATGGATTATTGATAGTGGTTTTACTCATCATATGACTGGTGATGAAGATAAATTTGAATATCTTGAACATTATAATAAAGGATTTGTTTAAATGGGAAATGATACACCTTGTCTAGTAAAATGAAAAAGATCTTTCCTGTTGAATAATAAAATTAGATGTGAAAATGCATATTGGGTGAAGGGACTCAACTATAGTTTTTTGAGTGTAGAACACTTGGATAACTTAGGTCACCGAGTTGCATTTGAAAATAGAAAGGTGAAAATCTATGATGAGACTAGAAAGTTGGTCCGTACTGGTGAATAATCAAAAGGTAATCTATTGTATCTTGAAAATGTTGAAACTTCTTGTTTAATGGCTAGAACTAAAGATGTGTGGTTGTGGAATAAAAGGTTGTGTCATGTGAATTTTGACAACATGGTTAAGATCAGTAAGAAAAGAAAAGTTAGATGCTTACCGAGCTTATTTAAACCTGACTATGTCATGTGTAAACAATGTCAAATGGGAAAAATGTCATAATATAGTTTCAAGAGAATGACCTATTCATCTAAAGCTATTTTGGAGTTGGTTCACACCGACTTATGTGGTCCTATAAGAACTCATAGTTATTATGGTGATATAAATTTCATTTTTGTTTTTTGATGACTACTTTAGGATGATGACAGTTATGTTTTTGAAAGAGAAATCTAAAGCCTTCAAAATGTTTAAATGGTATAAAGCTAAAGTGGAAAAGGAAAGTGGAAAATAATTAAAATTATTAATATCTGATAGAGGTGGTGCATTTATTTCTAATGAATTCAGTAACTTTTGTAATGATCGTGGAATTAAAAGGCAAGTTTCTGCACGGAGAACACCACAACATAATGGAATTGTTGAAAGGAGGAATAGATACATAGTTGATTGTGCTAGAACACTGATGATTGAGAAAGATGTTGTACAAATGTACTGGAGAGAAGCATTTAGCACTATAGTATACACATTGAACTGAGTACAACTGAAGAAAGATTCAAACAAGACACCTTATGAGTTATGGTTTGGATACACATCGAATGTAAGTTATTTCATAATATTTGGAAGTAGATGTTACATTTTGAAAGATCGTAGAAATAGAAAATTTGATTCTAAAGGTGATGAAGGAATATTCTTAGGATATTCTACTAAAATTAATGCTTACAAATTTTTGAATAAGGTTTCTAACAAAATGATTGAAAGTGCTAATGTGAGAATTGATGAGTTTGCTGAGAAAAATGATGAAGAAAGGAAAAAGGAACTAGAAGACTATGGTATATATAAATTCATTGAGTTACCTAACCCTCTACCCAAGAAATAGGTAGAAGCTACTGAGAAACATGATAAAGACACCGAGCATCAACCCATAGACACCGAGAATCAAGAAATTGCTACCGAGAAAGCTATTTATCCTAAACTAACTGATGAATAAAGAAGAGAACAAGTGTTAGAAAAATTTGTGAGAAGACACCATCCACAGAATGAAATTATTGGAGACAAGCAAGATGGCATGATGATATGAAGTAAGTTGAGACAAAACACTGCATGTTTAGTTTGTGAATTTGAACCTAAAAATGTTAGAGATGCACTTGAGAATGATGAATAGATTAAATTAATGAATGAGGAAATTGAGAAAATACTAAAGAATAAAGCATGGACATTGGTACCGAGACCGAATGATAAAATTTTATTGGAACTAAATGGATATTCAGAAACAAGTTGAATGAGAATGGAGAAGTCACTAGGACCAAAGAAACACTTGTATGTAAAGGATATGTACAAGAAGAAGGTATAGATTATGGTGAGACTTTTCCACCAGTTGCAAGATTTGAAGGAGTTAGAATATTACTAGCATATGCTACTTATAAAGGATTCAAAGTATATCAAATGGATGTAAAATCTGCATTTTTGAATGGGATACTTGAGGAAGCAGTTTACATTGAACAACTTGAAGGTTTTGTTGATCCAAAATAGAAAAACATGGTATGTAAATTGCACAAAGAACTGTATGGATTGAAACAAGCACCAAGAGCATGGTATGAAATACTATATTCCTATCTTATTAGTATTGGTTTTGTAAGAACAAGTGATAAAAGAAATTTGTATTTGAAAGGTGAAACTGATCACAAGATTCTTATTGCTGAAATTTTTGTTGATGATATCATATTTGGAGGACATGGTAATCTATGCAAACCATTTTCTGATGAAATGAGAAAGGAATTTGAAATGTCAATGTTTGGAGAGATTAAATTCTTTCTAGGTTTGCAAATTCTACAACAAAATGAAGGGATATTATTAACATAGTCAAAGTACATCAAAGAAGTGTTTAAGACCTTTGGAATGGAAGATTCAAAACTAGTAGGTACACTGATGGTCACAAGATGAAAATTAACAAAGGATGATCAGTCAACCGAGGTAAATCAAATACTATACAGATCTATGATTGGAAAATTAATGTATGTTATGCATAGTAGACTGGATATTGCACATGGTGTTGGGATTGTAGCAAGATTTTATGCTAATCCTAAGGAATCACATATGACTATTGTTAAAAGGATTATGAGATACTTGAAGAACACATAGATTTATGGTTTATGGTACAAAAAAAAGGAAATTTTGAACTACAAGTTTACACTGATGTAGATTGGGATGGAAATATTAATGACTGGAAGACCACAACTGGTGGACCATTCTTTTTCAGAGAAAGATTAGTTTCTTGGATAAGGAAGAAACAAGCATGTATTTCTCAGTCTACCGCTGAAGCAGAATATGTTGTTGTTGTTGCTAATTGTTCAAACATTGCATGGATAAAAAAACTTTTGGAAGCGATGAATGAAGAGATCACTGATCCAGTGATAATATATTGTGACAACACAAGTGCTATAAACATTTCCAAGAATCTAGGGATGCATGCAAAGAGAAAGAAAAAATATGTAAAGTATCACTATTTGAGGGAACAAGTACAAGAAAAGAAAGTGAAATTGGAGTTTGTGAAACTAAAAGAACAACTTGCAGACATATTTACCAAACCCTTACCAAAGGATACATTTGAGTACTTGAGGACTAGACTAGGGGTCCATCCCCTATCTATCGATCACTAAGGTGATCAGGAGGTTGCATCAACCTATACTTTATCAGAAAATCAAATGATGTCAATGCATATTGTTCACACTTTAGGTCTCCTAAGGTTGTGAAAGTTGGAACAGATAAAATTGTATGTGTACATAAAGGTACTTGATTTGAACTGAACACCAGAGATAATAGTTTGGCTACTACAGAGTTATTTATTCTTTTTGGCATTGTTGTCAAAGGGAGAGAATAAATCAATGAAATATTTATCTAGTGGGAGAGAAGAATCAGAAAGGGAAAGAAAAAGATCAAATCCATAGGGAGAGTCTGTATGAAATGTTGTGTAGTGATTAAACATATAATATGTACAAGCTAGGGAGAGATTACCAAGCTACAAAATTTACCTATAGAATTGTAGTACATATGTTTGGTATTCTTTCGCATATTTCATATTGTGTTTCCATCAATGAAAAAGGGAGAGATTGCTAATCTACAACTGATTGAATATCTTAATGAACTGAATGGACAAGTGAAAGACCATGATTAGAGATCACCGAGTTACTAAAGTGGTATGTAAGGAAATTAAATCAATCAATGTATTGTCATTGATGTCAACTAGTCTTGACTATACTTATCATGATAGTTACAAACATCTGAATAAGAAAAATGGTAAAGGATTGAGATATCTACGATGGATATGGAAGATATGGCTAAGGTATATATTGGGTAACTTATTGATGAGTCTATGGCATCATATTGTTGACTTGATTGTATTACATGAATTTATTATGTATTGAAGATCAGAACTGAACAAGTTAATGTGGTTGGTAATTGAATATTTTAGTATACACCGAGCTAGTGTTGTCTATACTGAGTAATAGTAATAATAGAGTTAGTTATCACCGAAACATTCTAGTATTGATGGAGAAAGTGAAACAAATAAATTTTATTACAACCAACTGAATTGATGAGTTGGATGATTGCTTATGATTCTGAGGTAGAAGATAAAGTTTGTTGTGATTATCTAATAGCTAAAAAAATTTGAGATTGATCAAATGGAGAAGGATAAAAGGTGTTATATACACATCTATCGAGGAAGCTTGAAGCAACAAAAGGAACGATGGAGATTAAGAGGCAAAATCTAACAGATGATAAGAAAATGGTTTATGAAGTGTATTTAAATAGACATGAGATTCATTATTAAGTTTGGAGCTTATTGACACTATAGTAGAATTCATGTGAAATGACTATTTTCAGGCACCACTAATCAAATTGGTTATAGACAGAACCGAGATGGATTGCAAGAATTACTGAGCATCAGAGTATTATTCACCGAGCTAATTATGTTGGGGGATATGAAGGATTGAAGTGAACATTGATCAAAGGAGGTATTTTAAGCTTAGCATAGATCTAAAAATCTACAAATATTAGTTTTATTTAAATCAGATCACTATTGTATCAGTTTAACCATTGTTACAACAAAATCTCTTAACCGAGTGGATTTAACAATCTTATTTGTATTTGAATATGACATTCAAGGAATGTTGTTGGTTTTCTTATTGACCCCATAGTGAATTCTCATCAAGATTTAACTGTTAGTGATAAATCCTTTAACCATGTCACACCTTACAATGTGCATTGTAGCCTTTGATAGGGTTGGCTCCTAACCAAGCTCACTTTAGAAGAGTGAATTATTTTGGGTCACCGGTCCCAGGTGGGTTTTCCCCTAACAGGGTTTCCATGTTAAAATCTAAGTGTTATGTGTATTTTATGTGATTGGATTTTTATTTTAATTTACACATTTCATATTAGACTGATCGGTAAACATAGTATTGAATTGACTGTCAATCGGTAGATGAAGAGAAAGTTATTGTTGATAATTTATTTGAAAAGTTTGAATATATACATCTGAGAGTTTTGGGACTATAGGATAAATGGAACTAACTAATTCACCCCCCTCTTAGTTATCTAAAAAAATTTGACAGTTAAAACAATGTCCTTGAAATCTAGGTGTAGTAGGTGCCTTACTAACCTTTGACCTACATTCATGTGCTTGATGTACATGTTTCTTACAATTAAAAAAATTTCCATTGAACTTTTCTTTAGGATTGGACTTACCATCCTTTCATCTACAAATTTTTTGTTGTGTGTCCTAGCTTTCCACAATGATGGCATGTAGGTTTTTTGTTATTTGACTTTGCATTCCTCTATTCTCCATTCTTTGATGATTCTCCTTCTTCAGTGGATGATAGGTGCTCATTGTGTCCAAGTCCAGAAGTATCACTGGATCTTTTTGGTGACCTCAAAAGTTATTCAAAGTATATCACTACTTCATTTTATTTTTTCATCCTTTCATTGAGTTCCTTTTTAGATCTCAATTCATTCTTTAGATGACTATTCTCTGATCTCATATTTGTGATTTCCATATCTTTCATGCTCAACTCTTGATTGGAAAGTAATAGTTGATTTACCATGTCCAATTGATTTTTTTTCATCCTTTTCATGTCACATGTCCTTTCATCAATTATTATTTGTCTTTTATCTTCTTTTGCCATTGTCTTGTATTCTTCAACTTTCTTTTTCTGTTCAATTACTTCACATGGTCTTACTGATTTAATTTCCTGTTCTCTCTTCAAATTTCTGATATCTTCATTCAGTATGTTGTTTCTTTCTAATAGATCTGCTATAGCTTCATCAATTACCATTTTCAAATAGACCTTTAGTATCCTCTTCTTGATATTATGTGTCATTTAGCTGAATTTCCAATTCTTTCCTTCTTGTTAAGGATTTCTTCAATTCTCTTCTGATTGCTTCAAGCTGGTGTAGTGCAAGCTAAATATCAATATTTTGATTCTCTATGATCTTTCCCAACTTATAAACCTCCATCTTCAAGACCTTAACTCTCAAGTGGTTAGACTTCCTTTAAGAGATCGTTAGCTCTGATACCAATTGTTGGAAATCTACTATGGGAAAGTGATATACTAAGAAGGGGGGTGAATCAGATATCCACTACTAATTCCACTTTGACATAAATTCAACTTACATAACATAAACATGAATTTCAATACTGAAATAGATCTAAAAATCTAATCACAACCATCAAATGAAATATATAACACAAAGATTTTGGTTACGCTGAAATCCTTGAAAGGTAAAATTGGGTTGTGGATGACACCCACAAATCTTCACTACTGCAGTATTAAAGGTTTCCTGTTAGGGCTAAAAATTTTGATCATTTCTGATGATCTACCTTGTGAGCGGTCTGCCCTGTTAAGAGATTACAGACTTATACAATCTACCTTGATTAAAGGATTTGAAAATTACAACTAAGTAAGCACTTGGTTAAGATATTTACATAGGCCTGTGAGAACCACTATGTTAAGAGATTTACCCTGATTCACATGCTAAAATGTATCAATACCTAATCCTTTGGTTTTCACTATGAATTCTGATAACATATCTTCTCCCTCCAATACTTGTTTGATCTCCTCAATCAAACGTAACTTTATTCTATCCTTCACTGCTTTTTCTCGGTCACTCTGATTGATCTTTGCCTATATAAAAATACTTCTATGTTCTAAGTACATGATATGTCCCTTCATTACATCCATACATACATACATCATTTTAGGGTTAATATCTCATCTTATATAAACATCTAATAAACCTCCTAGATCAAGATCAATGATCTAGATTCTCTACTTATGTCGCTTAAGCATTCCCTTTTTTTTATATGTAACATGGCTTACATAGGGATTTATGATTATAAATACAAGGCGTGATAAACTCATTGATTCCCTCAACAAAAATTAAATCTTGCATAGAAGTCGGCCAAAGTAGTTTACCTAAGTGTTTCTTCCATTACAAATACATATGTCAAAACTAGCTTGCTCGACATATGAAGTCTCTGATGCACAACATTTACTATTCTTTATATACTAGTGGTTGGAAATGACTCTTCTATACAAATTGGCATAAACTTTAGTGACTACTGAAGTACTCGATGACCTCTGACTTGATCGGCAGTAACTATACAAGTCTAAACATAACTCGCCCTTTACAAGATGGCTCATTCACAGTGATGACCAACCAACATTTCCTAGAAAATGACTCAGTGCTAGACACTAATGGAAAAAACACTTAGGGATCAGCAATAGGACCTTCATTGAAGCAACTTGCATCAGAAAGGAAGTTGATTTTCATTTTCTCCTGAATAATGAGATAAGTAGTTTTTATCTTTTGAGTATTACATTTATTTTCTTATTGTAGTCACTCTCTTATATGCATTCATGTATGTACTATAAGATCTATTTTCCTTGATCTTTTAATTTTTCTTGAGGGATGTTCTTGCAGGAAAAGAAGAATGATGCATTAGGTATGCTACCAAGGCATTGTGCATGACTCAATCTTATGACAATATCTCCAAAGTGGTTTTGAATCTAGGATTTTTTTTCATATGTTGATGATGCTAGATGATGTGAGTTTGATGGAGCAAGACATATTCTATGATTGGGATCATATAAGAAGGGTATCCTTTTGTGACAAAAGGAAGCATCTAGAGGATCTAATTCATTTGATCTATGAGGATCTTGATCATATTCTTTCAGAGGGAGTGAACTATGTCGAGAGACAAGTAAAATTTGGAGCAGTCAGAGGACTCTATGATTCATGAGATAGAGTCTCATTTATTATTCCTAGTAGATGGATATTTGATACTTGTAGTCATGGGACTAAGTTGATAGCTAAAACATTTCAAAGAAGAGGAAATAGCACTCAGAGGGAGTCCGAAAAACTTACAAAAGTAACCTTTGATGAGAAGGTCAAGAGGTTGATATCAAATTTAGAGGGAGTCTAACATTTGATTAGAGGAAACCTTGGACAAGGAAGTTAGGAGGTTGATGTAAGATCTTGAGCAAGAGAGGGAGCCACATAATAATGTAGATCTACTTAATGCATTCTTTTCTATGAGGGAGAAGTTTGAGGTGCAAGCCCTTGTTAATGCATATTTTTCTTTGAAGAGAAACTTGAGGTGTAATCCCTTATCACCACCCTCTGATATGGTTCATGGTGGAGGTCATGTGTGTGACTCCATGATCTTGTGGAAACATCATGAAAGGTGACAATATTTCAATGATGTCTACCTATGTTTGCTATTATAAAATGATGACTTTAACATTAGCTTAACTTACTATCATGATGGATATCATGTGGTTGATATCTATGGATATGTCATGATAGTTCATATCTCTTACATAATATTAACTAAGTAGTGTATAACTACAATGAGTTATATACTAAGATATTTCATGGTGGATGTTATGAGATGTATCATCCATAGATATTCCATGATCAGCTTTCTTCTTTGGTAGGCATCATGATACTTCATGCCAGTGAACATACCAAAAAAGATATCAGTATGGTGAATATCATATGGTTGATATTCGTGAACAGACCATACTCTCGATGATATCTTGAGGTAACATCAATTATGGTAGATGTCATCTATATATCCTTAGATATACCATAATTTTGAATATCACATTGAGGAGATATTCTTCTCTCGTAATACATGAGTATATTGTATTGTTTATCTAGATAGAATTCATCCTCCCTAGCTAAGAGGGAGCGTCAATGTTTTGTAGCTTCGGTTGGATAAAACCTATCGGTGAAATCAAATGCCTAAGTGGCCTATCGGCCTTAAGAATTTGATATCTATCCTCTCTATATTATTATTGTTATTAGAATTGTTAAATATTATATATATGATTAATAATTATTAGATTACTATATATATATATATGTATATGTATGTATGTATGTATGTATGTATGTATGTATATATCTAATGTGATATATCATATACATATATATATAATTTATACTACTATTTTTATTATTTATCTAATAATTATTCATCATATATAATATTAATAATAATCATAACTTATGTCAATATTGAGTATCGACCAAATATCTTATTGCTATATCGATTTTGATAACATGAGAATCAATTATGAGATCAATATATATTCTATGCATTATCATTTACATTGATTCTCTTTCAACACTTGTATCAACCTTATTATAGTTACACCAATATCATATCAATTATGGTAATCAATATGAATATCGACTTTACTATGTCGATATCCATATCGATTACCATAGTCAAAATGAATATCAACAGTAGTATTATCATTGCTATTGGTTAGGATGAACAATGTGAATATCAAACTTTTTGTTACCATTAATGATTGATAAGAATGTCGATTATAATATCATGTTCATTAGTAACAAAGAAGATCAGTATTAAGGTTGACAAATGATTAATGAGACATGTCTCACATAGAGAAATGTCCCTATGTGAACTATGGTCATGTAGGCACATGTCTCTATGGGAGACATGTCTCTACAAAAACATATATATTATGATTTCCAATATAACTTGGAAAATACAAAAATTGACAATTTCCATTACAAGTTATAGTAGTGATATATATATATATATATATATATATATATATATATATATATAACTACCTTCTCTTATATAAGAAAGATACTATAGTTACTTGAACATTGTTCTCTCATATAGATTTGCATCCTCACATAAGTATTCACATTAGATAAATAAAAGAGGCAAAAGTATAAATCTAATCAAAAGCTATTCTAGTTTCATCATTATAAATTGGGATACTCGTATATAGGAAATAATAAATATAATTAAATTCCTCTATCCTAAATCTGATCACAATTCAACACTTGGAGTCACTCACATCACTAGGAGCCATACCTTTTCTCTGTCTAATTTCCATAGCCTCAAGCCTTGCTACTAAACTTTCTTGGAGTTATTTAATTATTATAGTCTCTCTTTCAGTATTCTCTTCCATTGCATTCATCTTCCCATCCATGGTGTTACCTTTTGGAGACATCTTGTCTCTTCAAATTCCACCACACAAACAACAAAAAACATCATCGGATCAAACCTAATGTTGTGGTTCCACAACTGACACAGGGCAGGGATGGAGGATCCAATAATGGACAATCCAAGCCTACAAATGCCAATTATAACAACAACAAGCACAATGGAATTACACAAGATAATGTTAGCCCGTAGGCCACTAGCTCTTCTACAAGTCCCAGATTCACAAATCTACTTCTACTCTACTCTTCCTAAAATACTATTTCGACAGCAAGGAAAATAGTTGTAACTTTGAGACTGTCCATCCAATTTCTCTCAAACCATGCCACCTCAAGAGCTATGACCTTAGACATATATTCCACATACATAAAGGAACAAAATCCTTTCAACACACATTCCAAAGATCTCCATAGATCATCACAACCCAGAAACTCAAAAAACTACCAAAAACAAAGTACTGCATCCCTCTACTAGGGAATTCCTCCAAGACAAAGAAAGATCTTCAAGAACCCAAAATGCTCCTGCATCAACAACACACGCCCCATTTTGGTCACTTGGCCTAATGGGGACCCCCTTTTTTTCATTTTTAGTTTCTTTGAGTGACTCTTATGGTCAATCTGATTAGGCACCCGGTGAGTCAGATTGTGGGCCCGTGTGCTCCCGATAGTTGGATGTTAGTTGAGTCAACTTTTGGTTCTTTTTCCCTCCTCTTTTCTTTTCCCTTTTTTGGCTTCTTTTTTGTTTGTGTGTTTTTTCGTTGAGTTATTTTTTTCTTTTCCTATAGACTTAGTTGCTCTAGTTTAATTTTCATTTTTTTTAAAAATAAATATTGTTGACGAGACATCCTTTGTGTTTGTAGAACTAAGAATATCAATTTGGCATGTTATGAACTGAAGAGTCAAGAGAAATTCTTCGATGAGATTGAATTGCAGCTATATGAAGATGTTATGAAATGACAACAAAAATAGTTGGATGCTATGAAGTTGCCCAATTTTCAAAATTTCAAAGTTCGGAGGTTCGAAGTGCGAAGATTCAAGGTTCAAAATTTCAAAATTCAGAGGTTCGAAGTTTGGATTTCAAAATTTCAAAGATCAGAGGTTCAAAGTGCGAAGGTCCGAAGTTCAAAGTTTGAAGTTCAAAAGTTCAGAGTTCAGAGGTTCAAAGTTTGGAGTTCAAGTTTTTTGGAGTTTTAGATGCATGAGAAGATGAAACCCTAGCTACAAAATTTATTTCCCTAAAGGGTGAAGCCCTATAAATTGTAAATAAATAGTGTAATTAGGGGGGATTTCTTTGCAATACAATATAATTTACAATTGGTGCTTCAATCATGGTGTGATCTTTTCTGCTATCTTTGCGAAGTTTATGGATGTGTGTTTTCTCATTTTTTTATTTCAAAGAGCCAATTGATTGTATGGTGATTGTGATTTGTGATTACATTAGTTTGGTGTTTATCACTGTTGTGTTGCTTTGTTGTGACAAATTATTGGGAAGATTATTCTCCAGTGCTTCAAGATAAATTTGTCTCATCTATGTGCACATTCGTAGTGGCTTTGTGATCTGATGAATTTTGATATATCTTACATCTGCATTTATTTTTGTTGATGATTGCATCTGCAAAATCATGATTGTGATTCGTTCAAATCTTTTTTTTGTGGGTTTTCTCCATCTTTTTGGTATTTTAATTCGCAAAGTAGCATAACAATGGTTTATGTCAGTTAGTTTAGTTTCTACAATTTCATTTCAAATTCTTGTTACCTTGCTCTTTGTTTACAAATGAGTCACAGTAGATTAAATCAGATTTACATTTCTTTCATTCAAATGATTCAGAAAATACAAAAAAAGGGAGAAATATTGCTTGTTCTAAGATTGTTTTGCAGCTTCTCCAAGATTGAACCAGAAAAGGCCTCCTTGTGATCAGTTTCACATTTATCTTCAATTGAGCTATCCAAATGGTTGAGACCCAGCCCAAAAGGAACCTTGAGATTGATTTCATCATTCTTCCAAGAGGGGAATTTGTTCATCCAAATTCGTAGCCGTTGTCTCGTGTAAAACTGGTGCTCAACACCTGGCTCTAATAAAAAATTATGTAGAGAACGGGATAATTATGGATTCATTTATTCACTTTTACATAAATTTTAAGGTTTCCAAACATCCAATGCAAATTCAAAACTCCTAAATTGTGCATTTTCATTTCCTAGACCTAGTATTTTGTGTAGCCCTTCAAAATAGGGTTTTCAACAATATCTCCCATAGACTTCGCAACCTCAAAAATCTAATCACCTTTTATAATACCCTTTTTCTCCTCTTCAAAATATCAAAAATTTAGATAGGGTTTCTTTGGAGCATCTCTCATTAATTGGCTGGTAATCAACAATTAGGCCTAAAGAGAGTAGTGAATTGTGTATTTTGGCCATAACTTTCAAACCATAATTGTTCTCTCAGAAAGAAAACTTTATTAAAACAATCATTTAGCCCTTATTTAACATATCTCAAAATCATAATAGGTTTTTTCTTAAGGAATCCCTAAAAAATGGATTGCTACTCTGCTACAAGGCCTAATTAGGCTTGATTCCCAAAGCAACTTTGTGGTATTCAATTCCCAAACAATCAAAATTCATCTTTGAGTCTTATAAATTTTACATCAGGTCTAAAAATCCCAAAACCACTAGTTGGAGCAATGACCAAGTCACCTTACTAAAAAACCCTACTCCTAGCTTTCTTCTCATGCTAAAAACAAGGAGTTTTCTGTTAGAGCTTTTCCTTGCAGGACCAAACTTGAATAAATATATGGGCTTGATTCTCAAATTGTGCACTCAAGTTTGACAAGAAATAATCTAATTGATGAGGATTGAAAGGAATCCTCCTTCTTCTTTGAGCTCCACATCACTCAGGCGGGTATTGCCTTATCTGGACACTCATAACACTTCTTGATGAACAAAAGGCTTGCAGATGGATTACTGTGGAATAGCTTTCAGACCCCTATGGGTATCCAATACCCCAATGAAACCAAATCTTATGCAACAGCCCTATTTGCATAGAATGAATCTGAAGACTAGAGTGGACTTCCTACTACTACAACCAACATGAAAGGAAAAGGTATTTCATTTCAATGATTTTAATGTTGGGTTGAAAGGACCCCTGAGATACCCTAAGTCTCTCATAGACCAGTGCCTTATCCAATGGGGAGTAGAGTCAAATACCTCATTATAATAGAGCTATGAAACAAGAAGACAAACATCCACTACTGATCAGATCATACATTACCAAACCACCTATGTACCCAAATGTGTTATCACCTATTCAAAGGATTTTAACCCTCCCCTTAGAAGAGACCTATAAACAAGTAATACATAAATCAGCATCCACTAAAAGACAAGCATGAAATACCCTTGACACTCTAGCTCATACACATCTAAAAACCAATCTTGAACTTAGTTATCTCTGTGAAAATAACTCTATTGCAGACAAATAGGAAATGCAAATAGAAAGGTTGAAACACCCTTGATGTTTCAGTCAATAAGTTCAGGATTCACATGGAGATAATCTGAAAGCAATACAAACATATTGAAATCTCATACCTAAGACATCTGTTACAACTTATATTATATTCTCCAAACCAGAAAGGAAAGAGGGAACACCCTATATGTAGAGAAAAAGGAAAATATCTATAGGAAAAGGACCCTTCATGGAACTAGCTCTGCAAGAAAACTCAAACAGAATTCGAACCCTTCTAAATGATCTTGAAAATCCTTTTATAGGAACAAGGATTGCAACAAGAAAAGGATTATTTAGGGAAAAAAAATAGGTCTACAACAACCACTCTGAACAAGAAATGAAAGAAAGAAAGGAAAGCCTAGAAAATTGGGAGAATCAGATCAAATCTGATTGTACAAATATTTTAGCTCCATATTCAAGGCTTACTGCAGACACAATTTGAACTAATTTCTTGTTGCAGGAAAAACAAACTTTAATGCCAGGACCAATTAGAAATATTTTGCATGTACATAGCAAGGAAATCACTGACATCAATCAAAACCCTAGCCGCGTGTGTCAAATAACAATCCTTTGCATTTACTCAGCATGGCACCCCAAGGTGGCAAAATCAAATCAGGATGGCTGCACAAATCTCAGCAAGCTTTACTAACTTTTAATCATTTAGCGAACATGCGACTGAAGGCATTCTCTAGGTCACGAAACACATTTCCTTAACTGCAGTATGGTCTGGCGATTTTGCGAATGAAGCATTCGCCAAATCTCATAATATTTCCTTGACCCTGGGTTACATTATGAGAACAAGCGAAACCCAAGCCTTTGCTAAGTTACCAGATAGATTCCTAACCCTGAGTCATGTCTCGAGATTACATGTTCGCCATTGATCCTATCTTCATCCTATGGCTATCGCTAAACTGCTAGATGTTTCATGGCTTGACTATTTCCTTCAGCAACTTGGAAGTAACCATGTTCGCCGATTCATTGGATGCTAGGCACTTAACCATTAGGAACCCAAGACCATGCGACCACATAGTCGCTAGATCACAGAATATCATATAACCTCTGAGCCTCCCGAGATCAATGGCTATTATTATATTGCAAGCTTAAACATCATGCATCTTATCCAAGTGATATAACGACAACCACGAGATCATGTCATCCTTTAATCATGCCTGAACACCAAAACACCAGGCCCACTGCTCTGCAACCAATAAGAAATGGACACGACAACATCTATCTGACATCAGGTCCACCTGTTATCTCTCTTTATTTGACTTGCTACAAGACTTAACTATAAGCAATCAGTGAACATGCGACTAAAGGAATTCTCCAAGTCACGAAACACTTTACTTAACCATGGTTACATCTAGAGAATACACGAGCATAGTAGTCACCCAATTTCCAGATAATGTTTTAACCCTACAGTAAATTTGAAGAACCAGCGACCGTCATCGATCCTCCCCTCATCCTATAGTCCCTGTTAAGTCACTGGAGCATTTTTGGCTTAACTGTTTGATTCAGTGAATATGACACAAACCGTGTCGAGAACTGTGTTCGCTAGGTCACCAGATGTTAAGGCACAGACCACAAGGACATGGAGAATACATGAACACAGAAACCACCCAATCGCTGGACCAAAAGCCTAACTACCTGAGAACTTGGAGAACAAGCGACTGACTGTATTTGCTAGATCGCTAAATGATAAAGAGACATGAAACATTATTAAGAGATTCAGCAAGCACCAAGGAGGAAATAGTCATGTGCAGAAAGGGAGCTTAAGTGGCCTGAAAAAGGTAATGAATAATTAGAACAGGGCATGTGCAAACTAGGGTTTAACCCTCCAATGGCTAGAAATATGAATTTAGAGCTAGGGCTTCAAGCCAGAGACAAGGAAAACAATTGCAGAGACCAAAGAAAAAGACATACAGCCATGAAAATTTTTTCAGGTGCTAACATTTTCAACCTAGGACATTGCCTAATTTGCAAAATATTCACTCCCCTAATCCTGCAGCTTTGTAGAAACCAAACAAATCTTCAAAATATCTATTTCACCAAGTTTCATCAAATTCCATCAAGTGGAATGTGAGTTACAACATTTTTGTGCTCAAACCATTTTACATAGGGTTTCAAGACATTTTTAGAAAAATGACTATAAAATGTTTAAATATTAATGAAATTTAGTGAGAACAAGTTTAATAGTAAGTAGATTTCCTCCTCTACCCAATCCAACCATTTTCAGATCATTATCTTACCGTACAGTGAGGCACAACAATTTGCAACAGAAAAAAATATTTGCAATTGGAAGAAATAATGAATCTCTTAGTTTCAAATCAATTCCAATAGCCACCAACTCTGACCTTGATCATTACATATGATTTATTTAAGAATTTCCAACCATATATAACCAAATTCAACTTCTTTTCAAATCCTGTGACTGTTCAACTTCCAAAAAAATTAAAAAATACAAAGTTGTTAGACATTTTTTGCAACTTTTTACAATATATAGCAACTTTGGACATTTCACCGACTTCACCAAACCTAGACCTCTTACACCATATTCACAGCTTTAAAAACATGTGAAATGGTCTTCAAGACCTTATTACATATAATAAACACAAAACCAAAATCAAAACATAAAGTCTCATGGATGTCCTGCACCAAAAAGATAAATTATAATATTCCATTATTAGTTTAACAAGGGGTCCTATTTAAATTAGTAATTCGAATAATATATTAATAAAAATCATGTCAAACTATTTTAGATAGAAGTAGCAATTAATTAATGATATTTAATTTCATGTAGCTTTATAAATAATTAATCAATGGTAATAATTCATCAAGTATTTTGTGAATGTTTATATTAATTATTACACTATCTAACTTATAATCATTTGTTGACATGTTTTTTTAGGTGTTGAGGTACATTAATAGATACTACCAAATTTGCAAAATTTTTAATGTAAATCCTTTTAATATTAGATTATGGCTTTGTACTGAGTTCTTCATTTATTTTACCAAAACTAATGTTAATTAATTTGAATGCCAAGTTTGATCTTGGTGGTCAACTCTTTGGTTGAGAATTTAGTGGTCAGAACTTTAAATAATGATCTCTAGTGTGCAGCAACTTGAAGAAACCTGATCTCAATGGAGCCCCATCAGATGAATTTCTTGCAAGATTATACAAGTCTTTATTATTTAGATTCATAGACACTAAAGGACTATACAAAACCTATGATATTTCAGATGATGGAGATATCTCTATAGAAGGAAAATTGAAGGATGCACATCCTTTGTAACTAGGTAATAGGACCTTCATTGGAGCAACTTGGATCAGAAAGGATGTTGACTTGCATTTTCTCCTGACTAATGAGATAAGTATTTTTTATCGTTTGGGTATTACATTTATTTTCTTATTGTAGTCACTCTCTTATATGCATTCATGTATTTACTATAAGAGTTATTTGCCTCGATCTTGTCCTTTTTATTTGGGGATGTTCTTGTAGAAAAATAAGAATGGTGCATTAGGTATGCACTTGAGGCATTGTGCAAGACTCAGTCTTATGACAATAGCTCCAAAGTGGTTTTGAATCTAGGATTTTCTTTTCATATGTTGATCATGCTAGATGATGTGATTTTGTTGGAGCAAGATATCTTCTATGATTTGGATTGTATAAGAAGGGTATCCTTATGTGAAAAAAGGAATAAGCTAGAGGATCTAATTCATTTGATCTCAAAGGATCTTTATCATATTCTTTCAGAGGGAGTTAACTATGTTGAGAGATAAGGAACACTTGTAGCAATCAGAGGAATCTATGATTCATGGGATAGAGTCTCATTTGTTATTCCTGAATAGATGGTGTGATCAATGCAAACCTAACCTATTCAAAACATGTGTAGATATTGAAACATCAATACTATCAGCATATACTAAACATATAGAAAAACTATTTTCATGATACCTCGGATAGAGCTAAAATGGGAGCACCCTGTCACCGTTTGATTTTCTCTCGCTTTAGGGATGTGGTTGTGCTCTCTAAACACTTGGAGCATATAACTAATGATTATTAGGGGGGATTAGGATGGATTAGGGACCATAAGAACCCCATATTGGCACATAATCAGGTATAGAGCACCTAATTTGTCCCTAGGGCCTTAAGGAGCCTAATGATTCAAAAATCCAGATTAAGCTACAAATGAGCAATCTAGAGTTGGTTCTAATCCAAATGAGATGTGATATGATTAAAATAAAAGAAAAAAAATGAATTAAACTAGGTTAATCCATTAGTTCTAAGTTATGATGTGAGTTATGGAAGCTTGAAAATGAGTTAATCTAACAAAATTATTATAAAAGCTTAAGATCTAGGTTTAATCTAGAATTATAACTTTACTATGAAATGAAAGATGAATTGGTTATTTTTCTCTAAGAAGTGAGGGTATTTATAGGATTTGAAGAAGGGCTTAGGTTACAAAGAGGATTTAGGGTTAGAGGTAAGGTTTGTGGTAGAGTATGGTGTATGGTTAGGGGTAAGGTTAGATGGGAAAGGGTTAAGGTTGCTCACACATGTGTGAGCAATACTAGGGAAGTGTGCAAGGGGAACAAGGGTGGAAGTGAAGACATGGGTCTCTTTGTGAGGTTGTAAGAGGCCTTAAAGAGTGTGTAAGGAGTCATTAATGAGTACGTAAGGCTCATTAATGAATGGGTTTGACCAAAAGTCAAGGAGACTTGGATTAGGATAAGAAGGTTAGGAAACACCTTCTAGATAGGTTTAGGAAAGGTTTACAGAAGATTAGGAAAGTCTAGGAAAGTCTAGAAGATTCCAGGGTTTTAGGCTTTAAATAAATATTTCATTTATTTAGGGAATGTGACATCATTTACCAAATAATGATTTAATAGATGGGGGAAACTTACTCAAATTTGATTTAAGTGGGTTGGGGAGGGATTCTTTAATTAAATGTATCTAATTAAAATAGGAGGAATTAATGGCATAAAAATAAATAATTAATTAACAAATGATGATGTCATCAGGGGTTTTACAAAATAAAATATTTTTATTTTGTTAAAGGCTTTTTAGGTGTCTAAATTTTTCCCCTCTTTGATGCAATGCCGCAAGTGGCGTGGCGTCAAAGACAAGAAAATAAGATGTCCTGGGCTAGAATTAGAGGAATAAGGAGTTGTTCCCCCTCATGAAAATAATGCAAAGAAGAAACATTGTGGAATTTTCTTGAAAAGAACACAAAAAGGAATGATGAAAGGGATGAGGATGAAGGAAGAAGGGAGGATAAAGAACCAAACTTAAAAGAGAAAAGATGGATGAATGCAAATGATGCAAAATGCAAGATGCATGATGCAGCTACATGAAGATGAAAGATGCAAGATTAAGCTAGATGATGCAAGATGAGGGGGGTTTTGGGAGCTCCAAGTGTAAATGTGGAGAACACAACCTAGTTTGATATAGCAACATTAGAGACTTGCCAAGGTTACTAGGAACATGAGGCCTTGTTACTAGCGTTGCATTGCATTGATGTGAAAAAAGACATGCAAGGTTTCCCCAGCAACATGAATGAACCTAAGAGGAAGCATGGTAGAAATGATGATGGAGAAATCAAAAAGAAATGAAATTTCCCAAGTGCACCATGTAACCCAGAGGATCACATGGGAACCATGCAAGGGTCATGTTCAACTGACTCACGGGTAGAAGCAAAAGATCAAAAAGACCTTGGCGTAGATTGGCCTCATTTGTAGCGCACCATGATATAAAGGATTGTGGAGACTTTGAGGAGAGGAACAACGAGAAGTTGTAAAAGATTAACAAGATCCAAAGGACAAAATCCAAGACCAAAATGATAAATCCAAAAGACATCCCTTGCCAAGGAGATAGATTGATGTGATTGATGGTGGGAAGATTTGGTCTGAATGTGTGGAAGGATACATTGACATAGACCAGGGTTGATTGGTGGAAGATTAGGTTGGACAAGAGGAAAGATAAATCCTCAAGGACCCCTTGATTGATGAGGAGAATGTGGGTTGTTCGCTGGCAAGTGACAAATTAAAGAATAATTATTGTGATCAAGGATAGTCGACAAAAGATGTTGTGGAAGTACAAGGGTGGATGGGACAATTTATCTGATCAAATGTTGCTACAAGACAGATGGGGATATGTACAACAAAATTCAATGATATTTACAATAGAAGGGAAGATATTTATAGGGGATATGTATAGAAGCTCAAGGAGTTGGAATAGGAAGATCTCGCTATACAAGATATATACAGGAAGGATTGCGCTATACAATATATATACATAAAGCTTGGGATTGGGGATAGGATCTTAGTGTTTCATTGGATAGGCTTGAGGATAGAACACCTGGGGATGAAGGGTTGGTGGTGGGGATGGGGATTGGATAAATACGACTGGGATTTGGGATGGGGGGATGGGAGTTTGATAGATAATGACTCTATCCACTATGTATGGCACCTTTTTCTAGGTTTTCACCAATATACTTGTCCAAGGCAGTTGAATTTCCAAGTTTTCACCATTGGACGATTATTTTTCTTTGATTCTTCGCTTTTCTTTTGTTTTGCTTTTTTTTGTATTTTTCTAGATTTTCCAATTTTTATGGATTTTCTGAATATGGAGGATCTGGTTTAGGTATAAAACCTCTTCAGATGTATTATGTTGATATGGTCATTCAAGAGCTCACCTTTTAGTGTTGATAACTGATAGGCTCTGAAGCCAAAGAATGGCGTGACAACATAGGGGCCCAACCAAGTAGGTTCAAACTTGCCCTTTTTCTCTCAGTGTGCTTGCACTTTTCGATTTTCCTTTAGGACCATGTCACCCACTTGGAAATGTCTTGGAAGGACCTTCTTGTTGTAAGTCATTTTGATTCAATTATGGTATGCAACCAAGTGATCATATGCTTGGTGTCTCTTTTCATCTAACAGATCCAACTTTGTGAGACGTGCCACATGGTAGTCTTCCTCAGTGGTATAGTTCTTCATGGAGACATGCAATGATGGGAGCTCAACCTCGATGGGTAGAATAGCTTTGGCACCATATACAAGGTAATATGGGGTGGTTCCTATGGGAGTGTGATAATAAGTATGGTAGGCCCAGAGGGAAGGATTTATTTGGAGGTGCTAGTCACGACTAGAATCATTGACAACCTTCTTGAGGATTTTCAAGATAGTTTTATTGGTTGCCTCGACTTGGCCATTTCCTTGGGGGAAGTATGGACTAGAGAAATGATGGTAGATGTGGAGTCTGGCACATAGATCATCCACATGCTATTTTCTAAAATGTGTGTTATGATTTGTGAAGATGGTAGATGGTATGCTGAAGAAGAAAATGATGTGGTATAAGATGAACTTGGATATTTGGATGCCAGTAGTGAGGGTGAGTGGAATTTCTTCAACCCACTTTGTGAAGTACTCTATGGCTATTATGATATACTTATGTCCATATGAGAAAAGGGGAGTGATTAACCCAATGAGGTCGAAGCCCCAACATGAAAATGGACAAGGTAGCACAATGGGCTACAAGTCTTGTGCTAGTGCATGAATCAGATTTGCATGCTACTAACATGATAGACATTTCTTGACAAATTCACAAACATCATGTTCTATTGTAGGCCAATAGTACCTGACTCAAAGAAATTTATTTTCTAGAACCATGCTACTCATGTGGGCACCGCAAATTCCAATGTGGACCTCTTGTAAGGCTAGGATGGCTTCGTTTGAATCTAAACACCTAGAGAGGATGTTATGATATCCTTGACAATAAAGGGTGTTGTCTACAAGAGTGTAACAGGAAGCTCTTCAAATTAGGTTTTGGCATTGGGTGTTGGTGAGATGGGGAGATATGATACCATTTTTTAGATATGCATGGATGTCATGGTACCATGGGGACTGAGGACCAAAAAAGACACACACCATTTATGAATTGGTGTTCTCATAAGAAGGTGTGTGTAGTTGCTCGACTAAGAATTCATACTACAATGCATCATGAGGTATTTCCAATAAGGATCTGATTGTCGCCATTGTGTTGGCCGCTTTGTTTTGAAGCCTTGGTATCTGTGTGAATTGTAGATTCAGGAAATGTTCTTTTAGTCTGTCCATGGGTTCTTTGTAGGGTAGCAACTTGTCATCCTTTGTCTGAAATTCATCTAGGACCTACTTGATAATTAGTTGTAAATCTCCAAACACTTGTAGTTCTATGATGTTCCAATGAATGGCAATTTTGAGGCTTGAGATGAGTGCCTCATATTCTACAATGTTATTAGTACATGTGAATCCTAATTTGAATGATTTTGGAATATAGTCACCTTAAGGTGTGATGAATAGGATTCATGCCCCTAATCCATGTGACGTATAGGAGCCATCAAAGTATAGCTTCCATATGGGTTTTTCTTCGATCATACAGAGATTCTCAAAAGGGAATTCCATGATTAGTGGATATGCATCCACCAGAGGTGCTTCTTCTAGTTTATCAAAAATTACTTGCCCTTTGATTTCTTTTTTATCTATGTACTAGATGTCAAACTCTCTATGTAACATGACCCATTTTTCCATATGGCATGTGAGAGTTGTTCTTGATAATAGATACTTGAGAGCATCCACCTTTGAGATGAGCTTGATTGTGTGGTTGAGCATGTAATGTCTAAGCTTTTGAGTGGCAAAGACTACTGCAAGGAATGCTTTCTCCATTGGTGAATAATTGGGCACATAGCCAACTAGAGTTTGACTGATATAATAAATGGGTCGCTCTTTGTTGTCATCATCATGCTGTGTTAAGAGTGCCCCTAGTACAGTAGAGGTTGCTGAGATGTAGATTATGAGAGGGAATCCTGAAACTAGTGGTACAAGGATGGAAAAGTTTGCTAGATACTCTTTTA
Source organism: Chamaecyparis obtusa (assembly GCA_027943335.1). Lineage (NCBI taxonomy): Eukaryota > Viridiplantae > Streptophyta > Pinopsida > Cupressales > Cupressaceae > Chamaecyparis > Chamaecyparis obtusa. The sequence goes on from BSBK01004849.1 coordinate 967,823, forward strand.
GCCTTTCAAATATTCTCTGACAGATATGATCCCATTTGAAGCTTCTGTCCTTGCGGAGAAGATGCATGAAAGGTTGGAATTTTTCTACCAGTTGTGATATAAATCGACACACTGATTGAAGTTTTCCTTTTACGCTCTTCAGCTGCTTGAGTATTCTAGGAGGAGACATTTCCATAATCGCTTTGACCTTTTATGGATCAATCTCTATGTCACATCATGATACTATGAAGCCTAGAAGCTTTCCAAATGTTACACCAAAGACACACTTCTTTAGATTCAGCTCTAAGCCATAATTCTAGAGATGATAGAGCACACTTTCAAGGATGTCTAGGTGTTCATATCATGTCTTAGATTTTGCAAGAATATCATCCACATAGTCTTCTAGGATCTTTTGTATCATATCATGGAAGATGGCAAACATTGCTCTCTGATATGTGGCTACTACATTCTTTAGCTTAAATGGCATCATGTTGTAGTAGAAGGTGCCCCATTGCATGGTGAATGTTATTTTGTGTTGATCTTCTTCTTCTACATGGATCTAATTGTATCCTAAGAAGCCATCCATGAGTGACCCATTTTAAGATCTATGATTATGTCTATGTTGGGTAGCACAAAATCATCCTTAGGACATGCTTTGTTTAAGTCCCCAAAGTCTGTGCAAATTCATATCACTCTTGAAGGTTTTGTGATAGGCACCATGTTGGAGATCCACTCTGAATAATCAATGGCTCTGATGATTTTTTCTTGGAGGAGCTTTTCCAACTCTGTTTTCACCAATAGGGCTACCTTTGGATGCATTTTGTGTAGCTTTTGCTTTATTGGTTTAGCATTTAGGTCCACTACAAGATTGTGCACAACAAGATTTGGATCAAAACCTTACATGTGTGCATATGACCATGCAAAGTTGATGGTGGCTTCTTGGAGAAGTACAATGAAAGCCATTTCTTCACCTTTGGTTAGAGATGCTACAATATAGGTGATTCTCGGACATTCTTTTGTACCAAAGTTGACTGACTTGGTTTCTTCAATGATGATAGGTGACTTCTCTAGTCTGTAATCCTGGATTGGAGAAAGAGGCAAGTCTCCATCTTCTAGTGCCTTGGAGAGGTTTTCACTAGAAGATACGCCCTTTATTTTCTCTTTTTTAGAGTCAGAATGCATCCCAAGAGGGTTTTCACATAAGGAATTGTTCTTTTCTTTTCCTATTTCAATTTTGCAACTAGAGCTTGCCTCTTCCCCAAAATATCCTTTAGGGTCGAGCTTGCAGACATGAAGTGACTCTTGATGTTCATATGTTTCTTGGCCTGATGTTTCCATGAATCTTAGGAGCCCTTGTGTGCTTTGGAACTCATCGATGTGTGTGATGCTTGGTTGATCCTAGTCTATGAGTTCGGGGTGGATGAGAGGAAGTTCTATGACATTAATGGTGAGTTGATGGAAGACACAAGTACCCAAGAGGGTATCATCATCAAAGATGTCATCATAGGATTTCTTTTCTTCCTTGTTGAGGATGTCTTTGATCTCTATGAGGTCATCCTTGCTATTCAAGAAGGGAACATTGGTCATGTTGGTGCCCCTAGTTACGGTATTGGGCTCTTGTATATGTAGGAAAGGGGTATTAAAGAGAAGATCTTGATGCTTTAGATTCTTTGATGTTGTGATGGGGGAGTTTTCTATATAGTTACCTATTGATGTCAAGGTCCATCTCTTGACTGTCTATGTTTCCATGGGAGACAAAAGGCATAGGTCCCATTTTCTTGATTTTATGATTTTCTTCAGTGTGCCTACTTTGATGGTTTGGGTACCCTTGTGTATGTGGATCAAGTGGGAGGGCCCCTATTACAAATGCATCATTCAGGGTGTATTCACCCTAGCCTTGATTGTTGATCTTGATGGAGGAGAGAGTGGAGGCAAGGATGGTCTCTGGATCACTATGTGATCGGGAAGAGCTGGTGACAGAAGTGCCAATGTCGATTCCAAGACAATGGGTGGAATGAGGAAATAATGCTTCCATCACATGAAAATATGTGAAGGTTTGGGGGTCTGCATGGATGGTAAGCTTAGTGCCCTAATGTGGAAATTTGATGCGTTGATGGTAAGTAGATGGTCTGGCCTTTATGGAATGGATCCATGGTCAGCCAAGGAGGATGTTAAATGGTAGGTAAAGATCAAAAACATGGAAAATAGTGTCTTGAGTTGCTAGGGATAGCTTGATAGGAAAAAGAATGGTACCTTTAGAGGTATGCTCCAAGTTATCCTATGCCTTCATGGTGATTACTTCATGTGATATGCCAGCCTTTGTGAACCCTATCCATTGAATGAATTCCAAAGTGCACAGGTTTAGGGCAGAGCCATTATCTATCATGACCCTTTTAATGGCAAAATCTTTGACCATAACAGTGATGTGGAGAGGGAGATTATGGTTAGGCTTAATAGCTATTATGTTGGATGGCTTGAAGGAAAGAGCACATGATGCTGACAAATGTCCCACAAGGTTATCAAACTAGATGGTATTTATGTCAGTGGGGGCATGTCCTTCATGAAGGGCTTGGTTGATGATTTCTTAGTGGATGGGTGAAGTGCAGAGAAGGTCGAGGATGGAGATTTGGTAGGTGTATTCCCAAGATTTTATATGAGGTTGTATTTTGCATTGTGTGTTGGCCTTGGAGTGGCACTAGTGATAAATATCCAGCCTCTATGTGTGGTGACTGCACACTGACTATCTTTTCCTTTAACAAGGATGACGTTGATTGTGGGCTCGACTTGGGTTATACATCCAAAAAACTTGTTATAATTGATATGGGTAGTTGTATAGTCTTTGTGGACAGCATGGTCTCTTTTCTTTCCTTTGCCTTGATTCTGGGGTGGAGGATTAACATTGGCTTGGTTCTTCCCAACATTGTATTGAGGGAACACATTTTGATAGATCTACAGATTGGAATTAGGCAAGGCTTGTGCAAGTGTGTCTACTTGGATCTCCTTTCTATCGATGAGATCTTGGATGTAATGCTTTAGTTTCATACACCTTAGGGTAGTGTGTCCTTTGACATGATGATAACTATTGTACTTGTGATGTTTGTACTAGTTTGGCTTGGGAGTAGCATAATCAAACCGTTGGGTTGGTGGGTAAGTGATTAGATTAGCCTTGGCCATGCAATGAAAGATTGCATCTAGAGGTTCACCAAGAGGGGTGAATGTTCATTGCTGATGGGTCTGGACTCTTGGCATGTTCTAATTTGGAGTAGTTGTTATAGCATTGGCTTGATTTACTTGGTTTTCTTGGTTTGCTTGATGTTCTTGTTGTTGATGGTGTTGCTAATTATTTTGAGGCTGATATTTGTCATAGGTTGTTGATTGATTTGAGGTTGTTGTTGTTGATATGTAGGAGTACGTGTAGGACTGGCCACATTGATTTGACCATGCTTGGTGCCTGTGGCTCCATCAATGACAATGTTTTTTTTTCAATTCCAGTAATGGGGTTTGTCATTACAAGGTTTGTTGTGGAAATCATCCTTGTAGTACCAGATTGTGCCTTTGTCTAGGAGGCCCCTTTCAATATCTATCCCCTTGCTTTTGATATCTTGGTAAGTTTGGATGTAGTTCATCCTCATGAAGTGGGATAGTTTGGGATGTAGGTTATCGATAAAGATCTTGGTTAGATGCTTCTTAGGTGGTTGGTATGCTAACCTGGTAGTGAGGTTCTACTATCATTGCAAATAGTTAGCTAGGATTTCTCCTCCTTTCTACTTTGAGTTGCAAAGGTCCAGAAAAGACAACTCATTCTCGACATTGTTGGCATACTGGGCAACAAACTTCTCAAAGAGCTTAGAAAAGGTTGAGATTATCCCATAAGGTATTTTGTAGAACCACTCAATAGCAGTTCCTTGCAAGGTTTTGGGGAATAGGTGCATAAGGTAGTTATCACTATATGCCACTTCTTAACATGCCATATAGAACTCTTTGACATGGTTTACCGGGTCTCCTTTCCCTTGATATTTATCAAATTTAGGTGTCTTGAAATGCTTAGGGAAAGGGATAGTCATGATCAATAGATCAAAAGGATAGGGACACACCTCAAATTTAAAGGTATTTCTCTATGTTCTAGATTTGAGCTCCTTAAGAGCGTTCTTCATCTCTTCCCACTTGGTGTTGATCAGTGCTGGAGTTGGTACTCCCATTGGGAAAGGATCTAATGGTGTTGGTGAATAATGGTGATTTGGAAAAGGGTATTGTGGAGTGGGATATGGAGACTTCCCAGCAAGATAGGCAGATTAGAATGGATGTTGGAGTGATGGTTGCTGGGGAGGATATTACTGCTGAGGTGCAGGAGCATATTGTTGTGGAGGATATGAAGTGGATTGTTTCTTCTGGGGTATGATGGGGTTTTTTTACTGCGTAGGATAAGAGGATGCTTGTTGCTACTAGGGGATAATGGGATGTTGTTGCTGATGCACTGGGAAGTATTACTCTGATGGAGGAGGCTAATGGAATGGTGCATCTTGCTGATAGAATGGTCCTTGGTGTACTTGGATTTGCGCTTGGCTGATGTATGTTGAATGCAACCCTACATTGCTTAGGGGTAGAATGGTTGTTGGGAAACTAGAAGCAGGTGGTGGTTGAGCAAGGTAGCTTGCGAGATGAGATCAAATCTATTATTGGGGTGGTGGAGCTATTTGAGAAGTGGTAGGTGGTGTAGATAGATAGTTGGTATATGAAGGAAAGGATGAATTTGGTGGAGGTTGTGATGGTTGTTGTTGCGCAGCTTGAGGGAATGTGGATTGTTGGTTTGTGGGCATGGGTGAACAGTCTCACAATACGTAATGATAATCATGCCATTGTCTCTCTTAGGAATAATACATATATGCTAAGGATTACTTTTCCCATCATGAAATGCATTTAGATTGTCAACCAATGGACGTAGACTTGAAATGGGTCAGCACAGTTTGTACACTAAGTTCCTCTAAGAGTCATAACACCTATGCTGCAAGAAGATAAAATGCATGAAAGGAACCTATGCTATTGCTACAAGAAAGTAAACACACTTGCCTACTTAATGTAATTATTGTAGAAAGCTTGTGAACTTATTCTAAACCTATCTATCAACTCAAAATATTCACTATGTCTATCTCTGCAAGTACTGCAGGAACATCCACAATAGTAATGTTGCAGGAATAAAATAGTAACTTCTACTTGAAAGAACACAAAATATAGTAAGAAATTTTACCCTAACTTAATCTAATCCACCTCCCAAGTGGGCCCCCTTGGTTGGCTTCTGCTAACTACTAACAAAAAAGATACTCCAAAATTACTCTTTCATTATATTCTTCTTAACTGGTTACATAACAATTGAACAACTCATGAAGAACATAAAAGAGAAACTTCTGCTATACTCAATACATCATTCTATATTTTCTCATTACCTAACTAAGTTGATCAAATCCCTTTATATAGAGGATTGACACTTATTTAAAACATAACAGAAAAGTCTGATTAAACCTCACCAAATAAGGAGGAGATAAAAAAACCATGACATATTACAATAAGTGCAGATAACAGAATAACAACACTGAGGGAATATAGCATAACTATTTCCTATATCTTTTGGAATGATAGTTCCTTCTTAGTAGCGACATATCCTTTAGAATCATGTTGGATTCTGATGCAGGAGCATCCTGGGTGTAAGAGCAATCTTGCATCACCCAAAAATATTTCTATTTTTGTATTCAATAAGGGCTATTTTGTGCAGAGCTGCTATTTATGGAAAGTTACTATTTTTGGTAATTTTTGTATGTGCTCAGAATGATCTGATTTCTTTCTTGGAGGTTCATTTTGGTCATATAAGTCTGCCAGTAAAGTTTCATTGCCAGATCAAGTGTATATTGGAAGATATTGAAGATTTTCGGTATTGGCAGCAGGGTACAGAAACTTCGAACTCAGTTTTGAAGGCTTTAGAGGCCCCGGATGAGGTCGAATTTTGGGCTGAATGAAGCTTTCTTAATTCAGGCGTTGTAGAGCGCTTCGTGGCGTTTCCGAAATGGGGTTATAATAGCCGATCGGGTCAACTGGTGATGACTTATGGTCTTCGGAAGTTGGGCCACCTGAAATGGCGAAAAATAATTTTCTTCAAAATTTCTGTTCGGGTTTCAAAGGTTATCTTGAGCCGACTATGATGTAATAAAATGTAAAATAAAATAATTCTAAGTTTGGTCGGCCTTAGTGGCTAAAATTCTGGAACCTTCCCAGGCGGTGGATAATTGCCTATATAAGGAAGGCTGTGTTATTGTCTTAGGCAGTTCAGAATAGTTCTGGGTAGTAGATCTGGGTATTGATTCGAGGCTTCGTCCTACAGAATATTGTAAGGGAATGCCCATGTGGCTTTGCATATTGTAATTCTGAAAGTTTGTAATTCCACATTTGTGGAGATAATAAGAAGCCAATTTTCTGTTCTTGCATATTGTTGTTGTTTCTCTATTTCTGTTATGTGTTTGTGGTATTAAGGGGAGCACCCTTCATCAAGTGGTATCAGAGCAGGAGTTCTTGAGTGTGTAAACAGATCGCCGACTGTGAGGCAGTTTGCACCAGGACCGTGGCTAGGGTTTCAGCGCGCATCGCGAAAATGCCTCCGCGAAGGGAACGTGGCGGAAGAGCTGGTGTTGTAACACCTGAGGTTAGAGAGCTGCAGAGACAAGTGCGAGCATTGCAAGAAGAGATTCGCAGAGGAATGAATCTTAATGTCAGAGACGAAAGCGAGGATGAAGCCGAAGAAGAATATCAAGAAGGAGAAGTTGAAATTGTGAACCATGAGGAAGAAAGACTTTTTCGGGCGATTTCCAAGATTGGGAAAAGACCTAAGATTGAGGTTCCTACATTTTCTGGAAATCTTAACCCAGAGGAATTGATCGACTGGATCAATGAATGTGAGGAATATTTTGAGTATGAAGATGTTGAGGATCCTGATAGGGTCAAATTTGCGAAGGCCAGACTGAAAGGTCATGCGAAGATCTGGTGGCAAGAAATTCAATTGGAGCGAAATAGAAGAGGGAAAGATAAAATCACAAGATGGGATCGGATGGTGGAAAAATTGAAGCGACAGTTCATTCCTGTGGATTATGAGCTTGACCTACTGAAGAAAATGCAAAGTTTGAAGCAAGCAGGAAAATCTGTTCAGGAGTATACAGAGGAGTTCTATCGACTCCTCATCAGAACAGGCCATGCCGAAGCTGATAAGGAGAAAGTTGCCCGATACCTTAATGGGTTAAGGCCAAGCATTCAGGAGGAGTTGAATCTGGTTCGAATGAACAGTATTGAGGAGGCATATCAATTTGCCCTAAAAGTAGAGGAAAAGCTGAACAAGAAGTTCGAGAGCAGACAAAATGGAAGAGGTCGCGGTGGACGATCTGGTGGACGGTCATATGGTGGCCGAAATGAAGATCCGAAAAAGAAGGATGAGGCCAGTAGCAGTCAAAATCAGCGAGGAAATAATTCCAATCGCTTCCAGGATCAGAATAATAGAGATCAGAGAGGAAGAGGAAGAGGACAAGGATCTGGAAGAGGTGGCTTCCGTGGAACATGTTTTCACTGTGGAGAAGAAGGTCATAGGGCATTTGAATGTCCTCAGCGCCAAGGCAGAACGGACAGGAGAAATGAAGGCCAGGCCAGAGTTGCACATGTAGATGAAGATGCCAGATCATCAAATTCTGAAGATGCTGAAAGAGGAGAAACGTTGATTAACAGAAGAGTCCTGTTGAGTGGTGAGAATGAACCTGAGCAAAGGAGGAGCCTGTTTCGCACCAGGTGCAAGTGTGAAGGTAAATGTTGTGATGTGATTATTGATAGTGGAAGCACTGACAATTTGGTGTCAGAAGAGATGGTGACAAAGTTGAAGCTCAAGAGACAGAAACACCCACATCCATATCGGATTGCCTGGGTACAGGATGACCACAAGGTCATGGTCAATGAACAATGCCTAGTGAAGTTCAAGATTGGCGGATACCAAGATGAGGTATTGTGTGATATCATATCTATGGATGCATGTCATATGTTGTTGGGTAGACCATGGCAGTTTGACAGATGTGCTGTACATGATGGTCGTGCAAATACCTATTCCCTGACAAAGGATGGAGTGCGACATAAGCTAAAACCATTGAAGGAGACTGAAGAAAAGGTATGTGGTAATGCAAGGATAACTTTTGTTGATGGAAGAAATTTTCTAGATGGTATGAGGCATGAGCATGTATGTTTTGCTTTAATTCCAAAAGCTGGTAAAGAGGAAGTAGAAGATGTCCCTGTAGAAGTTGCAAATTTGTTGAATGAGTTTCAGGATATTGTATCCGATAACGTGCCTGATGGATTACCACCAGTCAGGAAGATCAGTCATCAAATGGATTTGATCCCAGGAGCGAGTTTGCCGAATAAGGCAGCACACAGAATGACACCAGCAGAAAGTGAGGAGTTGAACAGACAAGTACATGAACTGCTACAGAAAGGATTGATCCGTGAGAGTCTGAGTCCCTGTGCTGTACCAGCGGTATTAGCACCAAAGAAGAATGGAGAGTGGAGGATGTGTACAGATTCTAGGGCAATAAACAAGATCACAATCAAGTACAGGTTTCCATTGCCACGAATGGATGATATTATGGACTGTTTGAGTGGAGCTGTGTATTTTTCAAAGATAGATCTGAAAAGTGGATATCATCAGATTCGGATCAGAGAAGGAGACGAATGGAAGACTGCCTTCAAGACAAAGGAAGGACTGTATGAGTGGTTAGTCATGCCTTTTGGGCTAACCAATGCACCGAGCACTTTCATGCGGCTCATGAACGAGGTTCTGAAAGAATTTCTGGGTAAGTTTGTCATTGTTTACCTAGATGATATTTTGATCTTTAGTAAGACATTGGATGAGCATATGATGCATATTCGTATGGTATTTGAGAAGTTGAGAGAAGAGAAATTGTTGATTAATTTGAAGAAGTGCAGTTTTGTGAAGAAAGAGTTAGTGTATTTGGGATTTGTAGTTTCAGCAGAAGGTCTAAAAATGGACCCAGAGAAGGTACAGGCTATCCTTGAATGGCCTACTCCAAGGAGTGCTACTGAGGTAAGATCTTTTCATGGTTTGGCTAGCTTTTACAGAAAGTTTATCCGAAATTTTAGCAGTATTTGTGGGCCCTTGACTGAAACAATGAGAGGGGATAGAAAAGAATTTAAGTGGACTAATGGGGCAGAAAAGAGTTTTCAATTGTTGAAACAAAAAGTTACAGAACAACCCGTTTTAGCACTTCCAGATTTTAATAAGGTGTTTCAAGTAGATTGTGATGCTAGTGGTACTGCAATAGGAGCTGTTATGAGCCAAGAAGGTAAACCTGTTGCTTATTTCAGTGAGAAATTAAATGATGCCAAGAGAAAATATTCTGTTTATGATCAGGAATTTTATGCTATAGTTCAGGCATTAAAGAAGTGGAGACATTATCTGCTTCCTAAGGAGTTTGTTTTGTATACTGATCATCAAGCTTTGCAATATTTGAATAGTCAAGGAAAGTTGAACCAGAGGCATTTGAAATGGGTTGAGTTTTTGCAAAGTTATACATTTGTTTTGAAACACAGGAGTGGAAAGTCTAATAGGGTTGCAGATGCTCTTAGCAGAAGGCAACTATTGCTGACAGAAATGCAGATTGAAGTGGTTGGGTTCAAGGAACTCAAGAATTTGTATCCAGAGGATCCTGATTTTGGTGAAGCTTGGAAAGCTTGTACAGAACCTGTTACTCTAGACAGGACGAAATGGCTGGATTTCATCATCCAGGACGATATGCTATTCAAAGGGAGTCAATTGTGCATTCCACGAAGTTCTATGAGGGAGAATCTCATCAAGGAGAAGCATAGCGGAGGATTGGCTGGACATTTTGGTCGTGACAAAACCCTTTCTTTGGTTAGTGAGAATTACTATTGGCCACAGTTGCAGCAAGATGTGAAGAAGTTTGTGCAGAGTTGCAGAGTATGTCAGATGGCGAAAGGAGTGAAGCAGAATACAGGATTGTATCATCCATTACCTGTACCAGAGAAGCCTTGGGAGGATATCAGCATGGACTTTGTTCTTGGTCTACCGAGGACTCAGCGGGGGCATGATTCAATTTTTGTGGTGGTTGACAGATTTTCAAAGATGGCACATTTCATTTCCTGCAAGAAGACTAATGATGCTGTTCATGTAGCAGAATTGTTTTTCAGAGAAGTAGTGAGACTTCATGGTTTGCCAAAGACCATAGTTTCAGATCGGGACACTAAGTTTGTTGGATATTTCTGGCGTACATTGTGGAAGAAGTTAAAGACAGATTTGAAGTTCAGTTCATCACATCATCCACAGACTGATGGACAAACAGAGGTGGTGAATAGGAGTTTGGGAAATTTGCTGAGATGTTTGGTTGGAGATAAGCCAACAGGATGGGATTTGATTTTACCACAGGCAGAATTTGCATACAATAATTCTGTCAACAGGAGCACTGGTAAATCACCATTCCAGATTGTATATGGAAGTAGTCCAAGAAATGCATCTGAATTGAGGAAGATAGATAAAGGAGAAATAAGTAGTGCTGAAGCTGAGGATTTTGCAGAACACTTGAAGAACATCCATGAGGAGGTGAGGAAGCATATTACCAAGATGAACGCACAGTATAAGGCTAAGGCAGATGAGAAAAGGAGGTATAAGGAATTTCAAGTTGGTGATGAAGTCATGGTTCATTTGCGGAAGGAGCGGTTTCCAGTTGGTACATATAACAAGCTGAAAATGAAGAAGTTTGGACCATGTAGGATACTGAAGAAACATGATTCAGGAAACGCGTATGAGGTAGAACTGCCTACTGAGCTAAATATTTCACCAGTGTTTAACATTTCAGACCTGACAGAGTATCATGAAGGAGGTGTTGAAGATGAGATCACAGCAGCACAGTGGAGTATTCCAGCAACTAGTTCAGACACTAAGGAGATCGAAGATATACTGGACAGTCGTATTGGCAGAAGCACAAGGAACAGGATATATGAAGAATATCTGGTCAAGTGGAAAGGACGACCTGTTGAAGATTCATCATGGCTGACAAAGGAGGAGATTAGCCGTCTTGGTTTTCCTCTGCACACCTGAGTCGTGACAGGGTCACTTCTCAAATTACCCCGGGTGTCTGATGCAGGAGCATCCTGGGTGTAAGAGCAATCTTGCATCACCCAAAAATATTTCTATTTTTGTATTCAATAAGGGCTATTTTGTGCAGAGCTGCTATTTATGGAAAGTTACTATTTTTGGTAATTTTTGTATGTGCTCAGAATGATCTGATTTCTTTCTTGGAGGTTCATTTTGGTCATATAAGTCTGCCAGTAAAGTTTCATTGCCAGATCAAGTGTATATTGGAAGATATTGAAGATTTTCGGTATTGGCAGCAGGGTACAGAAACTTCGAACTCAGTTTTGAAGGCTTTAGAGGCCCCGGATGAGGTCGAATTTTGGGCTGAATGAAGCTTTCTTAATTCAGGCGTTGTAGAGCGCTTCGTGGCGTTTCCGAAATGGGGTTATAATAGCCGATCGGGTCAACTGGTGATGACTTATGGTCTTCGGAAGTTGGGCCACCTGAAATGGCGAAAAATAATTTTCTTCAAAATTTCTGTTCGGGTTTCAAAGGTTATCTTGAGCCGACTATGATGTAATAAAATGTAAAATAAAATAATTCTAAGTTTGGTCGGCCTTAGTGGCTAAAATTCTGGAACCTTCCCAGGCGGTGGATAATTGCCTATATAAGGAAGGCTGTGTTATTGTCTTAGGCAGTTCAGAATAGTTCTGGGTAGTAGATCTGGGTATTGATTCGAGGCTTCGTCCTACAGAATATTGTAAGGGAATGCCCATGTGGCTTTGCATATTGTAATTCTGAAAGTTTGTAATTCCACATTTGTGGAGATAATAAGAAGCCAATTTTCTGTTCTTGCATATTGTTGTTGTTTCTCTATTTCTGTTATGTGTTTGTGGTATTAAGGGGAGCACCCTTCATCAAGTGGTATCAGAGCAGGAGTTCTTGAGTGTGTAAACAGATCGCCGACTGTGAGGCAGTTTGCACCAGGACCGTGGCTAGGGTTTCAGCGCGCATCGCGAAAATGCCTCCGCGAAGGGAACGTGGCGGAAGAGCTGGTGTTGTAACACCTGAGGTTAGAGAGCTGCAGAGACAAGTGCGAGCATTGCAAGAAGAGATTCGCAGAGGAATGAATCTTAATGTCAGAGACGAAAGCGAGGATGAAGCCGAAGAAGAATATCAAGAAGGAGAAGTTGAAATTGTGAACCATGAGGAAGAAAGACTTTTTCGGGCGATTTCCAAGATTGGGAAAAGACCTAAGATTGAGGTTCCTACATTTTCTGGAAATCTTAACCCAGAGGAATTGATCGACTGGATCAATGAATGTGAGGAATATTTTGAGTATGAAGATGTTGAGGATCCTGATAGGGTCAAATTTGCGAAGGCCAGACTGAAAGGTCATGCGAAGATCTGGTGGCAAGAAATTCAATTGGAGCGAAATAGAAGAGGGAAAGATAAAATCACAAGATGGGATCGGATGGTGGAAAAATTGAAGCGACAGTTCATTCCTGTGGATTATGAGCTTGACCTACTGAAGAAAATGCAAAGTTTGAAGCAAGCAGGAAAATCTGTTCAGGAGTATACAGAGGAGTTCTATCGACTCCTCATCAGAACAGGCCATGCCGAAGCTGATAAGGAGAAAGTTGCCCGATACCTTAATGGGTTAAGGCCAAGCATTCAGGAGGAGTTGAATCTGGTTCGAATGAACAGTATTGAGGAGGCATATCAATTTGCCCTAAAAGTAGAGGAAAAGCTGAACAAGAAGTTCGAGAGCAGACAAAATGGAAGAGGTCGCGGTGGACGATCTGGTGGACGGTCATATGGTGGCCGAAATGAAGATCCGAAAAAGAAGGATGAGGCCAGTAGCAGTCAAAATCAGCGAGGAAATAATTCCAATCGCTTCCAGGATCAGAATAATAGAGATCAGAGAGGAAGAGGAAGAGGACAAGGATCTGGAAGAGGTGGCTTCCGTGGAACATGTTTTCACTGTGGAGAAGAAGGTCATAGGGCATTTGAATGTCCTCAGCGCCAAGGCAGAACGGACAGGAGAAATGAAGGCCAGGCCAGAGTTGCACATGTAGATGAAGATGCCAGATCATCAAATTCTGAAGATGCTGAAAGAGGAGAAACGTTGATTAACAGAAGAGTCCTGTTGAGTGGTGAGAATGAACCTGAGCAAAGGAGGAGCCTGTTTCGCACCAGGTGCAAGTGTGAAGGTAAATGTTGTGATGTGATTATTGATAGTGGAAGCACTGACAATTTGGTGTCAGAAGAGATGGTGACAAAGTTGAAGCTCAAGAGACAGAAACACCCACATCCATATCGGATTGCCTGGGTACAGGATGACCACAAGGTCATGGTCAATGAACAATGCCTAGTGAAGTTCAAGATTGGCGGATACCAAGATGAGGTATTGTGTGATATCATATCTATGGATGCATGTCATATGTTGTTGGGTAGACCATGGCAGTTTGACAGATGTGCTGTACATGATGGTCGTGCAAATACCTATTCCCTGACAAAGGATGGAGTGCGACATAAGCTAAAACCATTGAAGGAGACTGAAGAAAAGGTATGTGGTAATGCAAGGATAACTTTTGTTGATGGAAGAAATTTTCTAGATGGTATGAGGCATGAGCATGTATGTTTTGCTTTAATTCCAAAAGCTGGTAAAGAGGAAGTAGAAGATGTCCCTGTAGAAGTTGCAGATTTGTTGAATGAGTTTCAGGATATTGTATCCGATAACGTGCCTGATGGATTACCACCAGTCAGGAAGATCAGTCATCAAATGGATTTGATCCCAGGAGCGAGTTTGCCGAATAAGGCAGCACACAGAATGACACCAGCAGAAAGTGAGGAGTTGAACAGACAAGTACATGAACTGCTACAGAAAGGATTGATCCGTGAGAGTCTGAGTCCCTGTGCTGTACCAGCGGTATTAGCACCAAAGAAGAATGGAGAGTGGAGGATGTGTACAGATTCTAGGGCAATAAACAAGATCACAATCAAGTACAGGTTTCCATTGCCACGAATGGATGATATTATGGACTGTTTGAGTGGAGCTGTGTATTTTTCAAAGATAGATCTGAAAAGTGGATATCATCAGATTCGGATCAGAGAAGGAGACGAATGGAAGACTGCCTTCAAGACAAAGGAAGGACTGTATGAGTGGTTAGTCATGCCTTTTGGGCTAACCAATGCACCGAGCACTTTCATGCGGCTCATGAACGAGGTTCTGAAAGAATTTCTGGGTAAGTTTGTCATTGTTTACCTAGATGATATTTTGATCTTTAGTAAGACATTGGATGAGCATATGATGCATATTCGTATGGTATTTGAGAAGTTGAGAGAAGAGAAATTGTTGATTAATTTGAAGAAGTGCAGTTTTGTGAAGAAAGAGTTAGTGTATTTGGGATTTGTAGTTTCAGCAGAAGGTCTAAAAATGGACCCAGAGAAGGTACAGGCTATCCTTGAATGGCCTACTCCAAGGAGTGCTACTGAGGTAAGATCTTTTCATGGTTTGGCTAGCTTTTACAGAAAGTTTATCCGAAATTTTAGCAGTATTTGTGGGCCCTTGACTGAAACAATGAGAGGGGATAGAAAAGAATTTAAGTGGACTAATGGGGCAGAAAAGAGTTTTCAATTGTTGAAACAAAAAGTTACAGAACAACCCGTTTTAGCACTTCCAGATTTTAATAAGGTGTTTCAAGTAGATTGTGATGCTAGTGGTACTGCAATAGGAGCTGTTATGAGCCAAGAAGGTAAACCTGTTGCTTATTTCAGTGAGAAATTAAATGATGCCAAGAGAAAATATTCTGTTTATGATCAGGAATTTTATGCTATAGTTCAGGCATTAAAGAAGTGGAGACATTATCTGCTTCCTAAGGAGTTTGTTTTGTATACTGATCATCAAGCTTTGCAATATTTGAATAGTCAAGGAAAGTTGAACCAGAGGCATTTGAAATGGGTTGAGTTTTTGCAAAGTTATACATTTGTTTTGAAACACAGGAGTGGAAAGTCTAATAGGGTTGCAGATGCTCTTAGCAGAAGGCAACTATTGCTGACAGAAATGCAGATTGAAGTGGTTGGGTTCAAGGAACTCAAGAATTTGTATCCAGAGGATCCTGATTTTGGTGAAGCTTGGAAAGCTTGTACAGAACCTGTTACTCTAGACAGGACGAAATGGCTGGATTTCATCATCCAGGACGATATGCTATTCAAAGGGAGTCAATTGTGCATTCCACGAAGTTCTATGAGGGAGAATCTCATCAAGGAGAAGCATAGCGGAGGATTGGCTGGACATTTTGGTCGTGACAAAACCCTTTCTTTGGTTAGTGAGAATTACTATTGGCCACAGTTGCAGCAAGATGTGAAGAAGTTTGTGCAGAGTTGCAGAGTATGTCAGATGGCGAAAGGAGTGAAGCAGAATACAGGATTGTATCATCCATTACCTGTACCAGAGAAGCCTTGGGAGGATATCAGCATGGACTTTGTTCTTGGTCTACCGAGGACTCAGCGGGGGCATGATTCAATTTTTGTGGTGGTTGACAGATTTTCAAAGATGGCACATTTCATTTCCTGCAAGAAGACTAATGATGCTGTTCATGTAGCAGAATTGTTTTTCAGAGAAGTAGTGAGACTTCATGGTTTGCCAAAGACCATAGTTTCAGATCGGGACACTAAGTTTGTTGGATATTTCTGGCGTACATTGTGGAAGAAGTTAAAGACAGATTTGAAGTTCAGTTCATCACATCATCCACAGACTGATGGACAAACAGAGGTGGTGAATAGGAGTTTGGGAAATTTGCTGAGATGTTTGGTTGGAGATAAGCCAACAGGATGGGATTTGATTTTACCACAGGCAGAATTTGCATACAATAATTCTGTCAACAGGAGCACTGGTAAATCACCATTCCAGATTGTATATGGAAGTAGTCCAAGAAATGCATCTGAATTGAGGAAGATAGATAAAGGAGAAATAAGTAGTGCTGAAGCTGAGGATTTTGCAGAACACTTGAAGAACATCCATGAGGAGGTGAGGAAGCATATTACCAAGATGAACGCACAGTATAAGGCTAAGGCAGATGAGAAAAGGAGGTATAAGGAATTTCAAGTTGGTGATGAAGTCATGGTTCATTTGCGGAAGGAGCGGTTTCCAGTTGGTACATATAACAAGCTGAAAATGAAGAAGTTTGGACCATGTAGGATACTGAAGAAACATGATTCAGGAAACGCGTATGAGGTAGAACTGCCTACTGAGCTAAATATTTCACCAGTGTTTAACATTTCAGACCTGACAGAGTATCATGAAGGAGGTGTTGAAGATGAGATCACAGCAGCACAGTGGAGTATTCCAGCAACTAGTTCAGACACTAAGGAGATCGAAGATATACTGGACAGTCGTATTGGCAGAAGCACAAGGAACAGGATATATGAAGAATATCTGGTCAAGTGGAAAGGACGACCTGTTGAAGATTCATCATGGCTGACAAAGGAGGAGATTAGCCGTCTTGGTTTTCCTCTGCACACCTGAGTCGTGACAGGGTCACTTCTCAAATTACCCCGGGTGTCTGATGCAGGAGCATCCTGGGTGTAAGAGCAATCTTGCATCACCCAAAAATATTTCTATTTTTGTATTCAATAAGGGCTATTTTGTGCAGAGCTGCTATTTATGGAAAGTTACTATTTTTGGTAATTTTTGTATGTGCTCAGAATGATCTGATTTCTTTCTTGGAGGTTCATTTTGGTCATATAAGTCTGCCAGTAAAGTTTCATTGCCAGATCAAGTGTATATTGGAAGATATTGAAGATTTTCGGTATTGGCAGCAGGGTACAGAAACTTCGAACTCAGTTTTGAAGGCTTTAGAGGCCCCGGATGAGGTCGAATTTTGGGCTGAATGAAGCTTTCTTAATTCAGGCGTTGTAGAGCGCTTCGTGGCGTTTCCGAAATGGGGTTATAATAGCCGATCGGGTCAACTGGTGATGACTTATGGTCTTCGGAAGTTGGGCCACCTGAAATGGCGAAAAATAATTTTCTTCAAAATTTCTGTTCGGGTTTCAAAGGTTATCTTGAGCCGACTATGATGTAATAAAATGTAAAATAAAATAATTCTAAGTTTGGTCGGCCTTAGTGGCTAAAATTCTGGAACCTTCCCAGGCGGTGGATAATTGCCTATATAAGGAAGGCTGTGTTATTGTCTTAGGCAGTTCAGAATAGTTCTGGGTAGTAGATCTGGGTATTGATTCGAGGCTTCGTCCTACAGAATATTGTAAGGGAATGCCCATGTGGCTTTGCATATTGTAATTCTGAAAGTTTGTAATTCCACATTTGTGGAGATAATAAGAAGCCAATTTTCTGTTCTTGCATATTGTTGTTGTTTCTCTATTTCTGTTATGTGTTTGTGGTATTAAGGGGAGCACCCTTCATCAAGTGGTATCAGAGCAGGAGTTCTTGAGTGTGTAAACAGATCGCCGACTGTGAGGCAGTTTGCACCAGGACCGTGGCTAGGGTTTCAGCGCGCATCGCGAAAATGCCTCCGCGAAGGGAACGTGGCGGAAGAGCTGGTGTTGTAACACCTGAGGTTAGAGAGCTGCAGAGACAAGTGCGAGCATTGCAAGAAGAGATTCGCAGAGGAATGAATCTTAATGTCAGAGACGAAAGCGAGGATGAAGCCGAAGAAGAATATCAAGAAGGAGAAGTTGAAATTGTGAACCATGAGGAAGAAAGACTTTTTCGGGCGATTTCCAAGATTGGGAAAAGACCTAAGATTGAGGTTCCTACATTTTCTGGAAATCTTAACCCAGAGGAATTGATCGACTGGATCAATGAATGTGAGGAATATTTTGAGTATGAAGATGTTGAGGATCCTGATAGGGTCAAATTTGCGAAGGCCAGACTGAAAGGTCATGCGAAGATCTGGTGGCAAGAAATTCAATTGGAGCGAAATAGAAGAGGGAAAGATAAAATCACAAGATGGGATCGGATGGTGGAAAAATTGAAGCGACAGTTCATTCCTGTGGATTATGAGCTTGACCTACTGAAGAAAATGCAAAGTTTGAAGCAAGCAGGAAAATCTGTTCAGGAGTATACAGAGGAGTTCTATCGACTCCTCATCAGAACAGGCCATGCCGAAGCTGATAAGGAGAAAGTTGCCCGATACCTTAATGGGTTAAGGCCAAGCATTCAGGAGGAGTTGAATCTGGTTCGAATGAACAGTATTGAGGAGGCATATCAATTTGCCCTAAAAGTAGAGGAAAAGCTGAACAAGAAGTTCGAGAGCAGACAAAATGGAAGAGGTCGCGGTGGACGATCTGGTGGACGGTCATATGGTGGCCGAAATGAAGATCCGAAAAAGAAGGATGAGGCCAGTAGCAGTCAAAATCAGCGAGGAAATAATTCCAATCGCTTCCAGGATCAGAATAATAGAGATCAGAGAGGAAGAGGAAGAGGACAAGGATCTGGAAGAGGTGGCTTCCGTGGAACATGTTTTCACTGTGGAGAAGAAGGTCATAGGGCATTTGAATGTCCTCAGCGCCAAGGCAGAACGGACAGGAGAAATGAAGGCCAGGCCAGAGTTGCACATGTAGATGAAGATGCCAGATCATCAAATTCTGAAGATGCTGAAAGAGGAGAAACGTTGATTAACAGAAGAGTCCTGTTGAGTGGTGAGAATGAACCTGAGCAAAGGAGGAGCCTGTTTCGCACCAGGTGCAAGTGTGAAGGTAAATGTTGTGATGTGATTATTGATAGTGGAAGCACTGACAATTTGGTGTCAGAAGAGATGGTGACAAAGTTGAAGCTCAAGAGACAGAAACACCCACATCCATATCGGATTGCCTGGGTACAGGATGACCACAAGGTCATGGTCAATGAACAATGCCTAGTGAAGTTCAAGATTGGCGGATACCAAGATGAGGTATTGTGTGATATCATATCTATGGATGCATGTCATATGTTGTTGGGTAGACCATGGCAGTTTGACAGATGTGCTGTACATGATGGTCGTGCAAATACCTATTCCCTGACAAAGGATGGAGTGCGACATAAGCTAAAACCATTGAAGGAGACTGAAGAAAAGGTATGTGGTAATGCAAGGATAACTTTTGTTGATGGAAGAAATTTTCTAGATGGTATGAGGCATGAGCATGTATGTTTTGCTTTAATTCCAAAAGCTGGTAAAGAGGGAAGTAGAAGATGTCCCTGTAGAAGTTGCCAGATTTGTTGAATGAGTTTCAGGATATTGTATCCGATAACGTGCCTGATGGATTACCACCAGTCAGGAAGATCAGTCATCAAATGGATTTGATCCCAGGAGCGAGTTTGCCGAATAAGGCAGCACACAGAATGACACCAGCAGAAAGTGAGGGAGTTGAACAGACAAGTACATGAACTGCTACAGAAAGGATTGATCCGTGAGAGTCTGAGTCCCTGTGCTGTACCAGCGGTATTAGCACCAAAGAAGAATGGAGAGTGGAGGATGTGTACAGATTCTAGGGCAATAAACAAGATCACAATCAAGTACAGGTTTCCATTGCCACGAATGGATGATATTATGGACTGTTTGAGTGGAGCTGTGTATTTTTCAAAGATAGATCTGAAAAGTGGATATCATCAGATTCGGATCAGAGAAGGAGACGAATGGAAGACTGCCTTCAAGACAAAGGAAGGACTGTATGAGTGGTTAGTCATGCCTTTTGGGCTAACCAATGCACCGAGCACTTTCATGCGGCTCATGAACGAGGTTCTGAAAGAATTTCTGGGTAAGTTTGTCATTGTTTACCTAGATGATATTTTGATCTTTAGTAAGACATTGGATGAGCATATGATGCATATTCGTATGGTATTTGAGAAGTTGAGAGAAGAGAAATTGTTGATTAATTTGAAGAAGTGCAGTTTTGTGAAGAAAGAGTTAGTGTATTTGGGATTTGTAGTTTCAGCAGAAGGTCTAAAAATGGACCCAGAGAAGGTACAGGCTATCCTTGAATGGCCTACTCCAAGGAGTGCTACTGAGGTAAGATCTTTTCATGGTTTGGCTAGCTTTTACAGAAAGTTTATCCGAAATTTTAGCAGTATTTGTGGGCCCTTGACTGAAACAATGAGAGGGGATAGAAAAGAATTTAAGTGGACTAATGGGGCAGAAAAGAGTTTTCAATTGTTGAAACAAAAAGTTACAGAACAACCCGTTTTAGCACTTCCAGATTTTAATAAGGTGTTCAAGTAGATTGTGATGCTAGTGGTACTGCAATAGGAGCTGTTATGAGCCAAGAAGGTAAACCTGTTGCTTATTTCAGTGAGAAATTAAATGATGCCAAGAGAAAATATTCTGTTTATGATCAGGAATTTTATGCTATAGTTCAGGCATTAAAGAAGTGGAGACATTATCTGCTTCCTAAGGAGTTTGTTTTGTATACTGATCATCAAGCTTTGCAATTATTTGAATAGTCAAGGAAAGTTGAACCAGAGGCATTTGAAATGGGTTGAGTTTTTGCAAAGTTATACATTTGTTTTGAAACACAGGAGTGGAAAGTCTAATAGGGTTGCAGATGCTCTTAGCAGAAGGCAACTAGTTGCTGACAGAAATGCAGATTTGAAGTGGTTGGGTTCAAGGAACTCAAGAATTTGTATCCAGAGGATCCTGATTTTGGTGAAGCTTGAAAGCTTGTACAGAACCTGTTACTCTAGACAGGACGAAATGGCTGGATTTCATCATCCAGGACGATATGCTATTCAAAGGGAGTCAATTGTGCATTCCACGAAGTTCTATGAGGGAGAATCTCATCAAGGAGAAGCATAGCGGAGGATTGGCTGGACATTTTGGTCGTGACAAAACCCTTTCTTTGGTTAGTGAGAATTACTATTGGCCACAGTTGCAGCAGATGTGAAGAAGTTTGTGCAGAGTTGCAGAGTATGTCAGATGGCGAAAGGAGTGAAGCAGAATACAGGATTGTATCATCCATTACCTGTACCAGAGAAAGCCTTGGGAGGATATCAGCATGGACTTTGTTCTTGGTCTACCGAGGACTCAGCGGGGGCATGATTCAATTTTTGTGGTGGTTGACAGATTTTCAAAGATGGCACATTTCATTTCCTGCAAGAAGACTAATGATGCTGTTCATGTAGCAGAATTGTTTTTCAGAGAAGTAGTGAGACTTCATGGTTTGCCAAAGACCATAGTTTCAGATCGGGACACTAAGTTTGTTGGATATTTCTGGCGTACATTGTGGAAGAAGTTAAAGACAGATTTGAAGTTCAGTTCATCACATCATCCACAGACTGATGGACAAACAGAGGTGGTGAATAGGAGTTTGGGAAATTTGCTGAGATGTTTGGTTGGAGATAAGCCAACAGGATGGGATTTGATTTTACCACAGGCAGAATTTGCATACAATAATTCTGTCAACAGGAGCACTGGTAAATCACCATTCCAGATTGTATATGGAAGTAGTCCAAGAAATGCATCTGAATTGAGGAAGATAGATAAAGGAGAAATAAGTAGTGCTGAAGCTGAGGATTTTGCAGAACACTTGAAGAACATCCATGAGGAGGTGAGGAAGCATATTACCAAGATGAACGCACAGTATAAGGCTAAGGCAGATGAGAAAAGGAGGTATAAGGAATTTCAAGTTGGTGATGAAGTCATGGTTCATTTGCGGAAGGAGCGGTTTCCAGTTGGTACATATAACAAGCTGAAAATGAAGAAGTTTGGACCATGTAGGATACTGAAGAAACATGATTCAGGAAACGCGTATGAGGTAGAACTGCCTACTGAGCTAAATATTTCACCAGTGTTTAACATTTCAGACCTGACAGAGTATCATGAAGGAGGTGTTGAAGATGAGATCACAGCAGCACAGTGGAGTATTCCAGCAACTAGTTCAGACACTAAGGAGATCGAAGATATACTGGACAGTCGTATTGGCAGAAGCACAAGGAACAGGATATATGAAGAATATCTGGTCAAGTGGAAAGGACGACCTGTTGAAGATTCATCATGGCTGACAAAGGAGGAGATTAGCCGTCTTGGTTTTCCTCTGCACACCTGAGTCGTGACAGGGTCACTTCTCAAATTACCCCGGGTGTCTGATGCAGGAGCATCCTGGGTGTAAGAGCAATCTTGCATCACCCAAAAATATTTCTATTTTTGTATTCAATAAGGGCTATTTGTGCAGAGCTGCTATTTATGGAAAGTTACTATTTTTGGTAATTTTTGTATGTGCTCAGAATGATCTGATTTCTTTCTTGGAGGTTCATTTTGGTCATATAAGTCTGCCAGTAAAGTTTCATTGCCAGATCAAGTGTATATTGGAAGATATTGAAGATTTTCGGTATTGGCAGCAGGGTACAGAAACTTCGAACTCAGTTTTGAAGGCTTTAGAGGCCCCGGATGAGGTCGAATTTGGGCTGAATGAAGCTTTCTTAATTCAGGCGTTGTAGAGCGCTTCGTGGCGTTTCCGAAATGGGGTTATAATAGCCGATCGGGTCAACTGGTGATGACTTATGGTCTTCGGAAGTTGGGCCACCTGAAATGGCGAAAAATAATTTTCTTCAAAAATTTCTGTTCGGGTTTCAAAGGTTATCTTGAGCCGACTATGATGTAATAAAATGTAAAATAAAATAATTCTAAGTTTGGTCGGCCTTAGTGGCTAAAATTCTGGAACCTTCCCAGGCGGTGGATAATTGCCTATATAAGGAAGGCTGTGTTATTGTCTTAGGCAGTTCAGAATAGTTCTGGGTAGTAGATCTGGGTATTGATTCGAGGCTTCGTCCTACAGAATATTGTAAGGGAATGCCCATGTGGCTTTGCATATTGTAATTCTGAAAGTTTGTAATTCCACATTTGTGGAGATTAATAAGAAGCCAATTTTCTGTTCTTGCATATTGTTGTTGTTTCTCTATTTCTGTTATGTGTTTGTGGTATTAAGGGGAGCACCCTTCATCAAGTGGTATCAGAGCAGGAGTTCTTGAGTGTGTAAACAGATCGCCGACTGTGAGGCAGTTTGCACCAGGACCGTGGCTAGGGTTTCAGCGCGCATCGCGAAAATGCCTCCGCGAAGGGAACGTGGCGGAAGAGCTGGTGTTGTAACACCTGAGGTTAGAGAGCTGCAGAGACAAGTGCGAGCATTGCAAGAAGAGATTCGCAGAGGAATGAATCTTAATGTCAGAGACGAAAGCGAGGATGAAGCCGAAGAAGAATATCAAGAAGGAGAAGTTGAAATTGTGAACCATGAGGAAGAAAGACTTTTTCGGGCGATTTCCAAGATTGGGAAAAGACCTAAGATTGAGGTTCCTACATTTTCTGGAAATCTTAACCCAGAGGAATTGATCGACTGGATCAATGAATGTGAGGAATATTTTGAGTATGAAGATGTTGAGGATCCTGATAGGGTCAAATTTGCGAAGGCCAGACTGAAAGGTCATGCGAAGATCTGGTGGCAAGAAATTCAATTGGAGCGAAATAGAAGAGGGAAAGATAAAATCACAAGATGGGATCGGATGGTGGAAAAATTGAAGCGACAGTTCATTCCTGTGGATTATGAGCTTGACCTACTGAAGAAAATGCAAAGTTTGAAGCAAGCAGGAAAATCTGTTCAGGAGTATACAGAGGAGTTCTATCGACTCCTCATCAGAACAGGCCATGCCGAAGCTGATAAGGAGAAAGTTGCCCGATACCTTAATGGGTTAAGGCCAAGCATTCAGGAGGAGTTGAATCTGGTTCGAATGAACAGTATTGAGGAGGCATATCAATTTGCCCTAAAAGTAGAGGAAAAGCTGAACAAGAAGTTCGAGAGCAGACAAAATGGAAGAGGTCGCGGTGGACGATCTGGTGGACGGTCATATGGTGGCCGAAATGAAGATCCGAAAAGAAGGATGAGGCCAGTAGCAGTCAAAATCAGCGAGGAAATATTCCAATCGCTTCCAGGATCAGAATAATAGAGATCAGAGAGGAAGAGGAAGAGGACAAGGATCTGGAAGAGGTGGCTTCCGTGGAACATGTTTTCACTGTGGAGAAGAAGGTCATAGGGCATTTGAATGTCCTCAGCGCCAAGGCAGAACGGACAGGAGAAATGAAGGCCAGGCCAGAGTTGCACATGTAGATGAAGATGCCAGATCATCAAATTCTGAAGATGCTGAAAGAGGAGAAACGTTGATTAACAGAAGAGTCCTGTTGAGTGGTGAGAATGAACCTGAGCAAAGGAGGAGCCTGTTTCGCACCAGGTGCAAGTGTGAAGGTAAATGTTGTGATGTGATTATTGATAGTGGAAGCACTGACAATTTGGTGTCAGAAGAGATGGTGACAAAGTTGAAGCTCAAGAGACAGAAACACCCACATCCATATCGGATTGCCTGGTACAGGATGACCACAAGGTCATGGTCAATGAACAATGCCTAGTGAAGTTCAAGATTGGCGGATACCAAGATGAGGTATTGTGTGATATCATATCTATGGATGCATGTCATATGTTGTTGGGTAGACCATGGCAGTTTGACAGATGTGCTGTACATGATGGTCGTGCAAATACCTATTCCCTGACAAAGGATGGAGTGCGACATAAGCTAAAACCATTGAAGGAGACTGAAGAAAAGGTATGTGGTAATGCAAGGATAACTTTTGTTGATGGAAGAAATTTTCTAGATGGTATGAGGCATGAGCATGTATGTTTTGCTTTAATTCCAAAAGCTGGTAAAGAGGAAGTAGAAGATGTCCCTGTAGAAGTTGCAGATTTGTTGAATGAGTTTCAGGATATTGTATCCGATAACGTGCCTGATGGATTACCACCCAGTCAGGAAGATCAGTCATCAAATGGATTTGATCCCAGGAGCGAGTTTGCCGAATAAGGCAGCACACCAGAATGACACCCAGCAGAAAGTGAGGAGTTGAACAGACAAGTACATGAACTGCTACAGAAAGGATTGATCGTGAGAGTCTGAGTCCCTGTGCTGTACCAGCGGTATTAGCACCAAAGAAGAATGGAGAGTGGAGGATGTGTACAGATTCTAGGGCAATAAACAAGATCACAATCAAGTACAGGTTTCCATTGCCACGAATGGATGATATTATGGACTGTTTGAGTGGAGCTGTGTATTTTTCAAAGATAGATCTGAAAAGTGGATATCATCAGATTCGGATCAGAGAAGGAGACGAATGGAAGACTGCCTTCAAGACAAAGGAAGGACTGTATGAGTGGTTAGTCATGCCTTTTGGCTAACCAATGCACCGAGCACTTTCATGCGGCTCATGAACGAGGTTCTGAAAGAATTTCTGGGTAAGTTTGTCATTGTTTACCTAGATGATATTTTGATCTTTGAGTAAGACATTGGATGAGCATATGATGCATATTCGTATGGTATTTGAGAAGTTGAGAGAAGAGAAATTGTTGATTAATTTGAAGAAGTGCAGTTTTGTGAAGAAAGAGTTAGTGTATTTGGGATTTGTAGTTTCAGCAGAAGGTCTAAAAATGGACCCAGAGAAGGTACAGGCTATCCTTGAATGGCCTACTCCAAGGAGTGCTACTGAGGTAAGATCTTTTCATGGTTTGGCTAGCTTTTACAGAAAGTTATCCGAAATTTTAGCAGTATTTGTGGGCCCTTGACTGAAACAATGAGAGGGGATAGAAAAGAATTTAAGTGGACTAATGGGCAGAAAGAGTTTTCAATTGTTGAAACAAAAAGTTACAGAACAACCCGTTTTAGCACTTCCAGATTTTAATAAGGTGTTTCAAGTAGATTGTGATGCTAGTGGGTACTGCAATAGGAGCTGTTATGAGCCAAGAAGGTAACCTGTTGCTTATTTCAGTGAGAAATTAAATGATGCCAGAGAAAATATTCTGTTTATGATCAGGAATTTTATGCTATAGTTCAGGCATTAAAGAAGTGGAGACATTATCTGCTTCCTAAGGAGTTTGTTTTGTATACTGATCATCAAGCTTTGCAATATTTGAATAGTCAAGGAAAGTTGAACCAGAGGCATTTGAAATGGGTTGAGTTTTTGCAAAGTTATACATTTGTTTTGAAACACAGGAGTGGAAAGTCTAATAGGGTTGCAGATGCTCTTAGCAGAAGGCAACTATTGCTGACAGAAATGCAGATTGAAGTGGTTGGGTTCAAGGAACTCAAGAATTTGTATCCAGAGGATCCTGATTTTGGTGAAGCTTGGAAAGCTTGTACAGAACCTGTTACTCTAGACAGGACGAAATGGCTGGATTTCATCATCCAGGACGATATGCTATTCAAAGGGAGTCAATTGTGCATTCCACGAAGTTCTATGAGGGAGAATCTCATCAAGGAGAAGCATAGCGGAGGATTGGCTGGACATTTTGGTCGTGACAAAACCCTTTCTTTGGTTAGTGAGAATTACTATTGGCCACAGTTGCAGCAAGATGTGAAGAAGTTTGTGCAGAGTTGCAGAGTATGTCAGATGGCGAAAGGAGTGAAGCAGAATACAGGATTGTATCATCCATTACCTGTACCAGAGAAGCCTTGGGAGGATATCAGCATGGACTTTGTTCTTGGTCTACCGAGGACTCAGCGGGGGCATGATTCAATTTTTGTGGTGGTTGACAGATTTTCAAAGATGGCACATTCATTTCCTGCAAGAAGACTAATGATGCTGTTCATGTAGCAGAATTGTTTTTCAGAGAAGTAGTGAGACTTCATGGTTTGCCAAAGACCATAGTTTCAGATCGGGACACTAAGTTTGTTGGATATTTCTGGCGTACATTGTGGAAGAAGTTAAAGACCAGATTTGAAGTTCAGTTCATCACATCATCCACAGACTGATGGACAAACAGAGGTGGTGAATAGGAGTTTGGGAAATTTGCTGAGATGTTTGGTTGGAGATAAGCCAACAGGATGGGATTTGATTTTACCACAGGCAGAATTTGCATACAATAATTCTGTCAACAGGAGCACTGGTAAATCACCATTCCAGATTGTATATGGAAGTAGTCCAAGAAATGCATCTGAATTGAGGAAGATAGATAAAGGAGAAATAAGTAGTGCTGAAGCTGAGGATTTTGCAGAACACTTGAAGAACATCCATGAGGAGGTGAGGAAGCATATTACCAAGATGAACGCACAGTATAAGGCTAAGGCAGATGAGAAAAGGAGGTATAAGGAATTTCAAGTTGGTGATGAAGTCATGGTTCATTTGCGGAAGGAGCGGTTTCCAGTTGGTACATATAACAAGCTGAAAATGAAGAAGTTTGGACCATGTAGGATACTGAAGAACATGATTCAGGAAACGCGTATGAGGTAGAACTGCCTACTGAGCTAAATATTTCACCAGTGTTTAACATTTCAGACCTGACAGAGTATCATGAAGGAGGTGTTGAAGATGAGATCACAGCAGCACAGTGGAGTATTCCAGCAACTAGTTCAGACACTAAGGAGATCGAAGATATACTGGACAGTCGTATTGGCAGAAGCACAAGGAACAGGATATATGAAGAATATCTGGTCAAGTGGAAAGGACGACCTGTTGAAGATTCATCATGGCTGACAAAGGAGGAGATTAGCCGTCTTGGTTTTCCTCTGCACACCTGAGTCGTGACAGGGTCACTTCTCAAATTACCCCGGTGTCTGATGCAGGAGCATCCTGGGTGTAAGAGCAATCTTGCATCACCCAAAAATATTTCTATTTTTGTATTCAATAAGGGCTATTTTGTGCAGAGCTGCTATTTATGGAAAGTTACTATTTTTGGTAATTTTTGTATGTGCTCAGAATGATCTGATTTCTTTCTTGGAGGTTCATTTTGGTCATATAAGTCTGCCAGTAAAGTTTCATTGCCAGATCAAGTGTATATTGGAAGATATTGAAGATTTTCGGTATTGGCAGCTTGGCAGCAGGGTACAGAAACTTCGAACTCAGTTTTGAAGGCTTTAGAGGCCCCGGATGAGGTCGAATTTTGGGCTGAATGAAGCTTGCTTAATTCAGGCGTTGTAGAGCGCTTCGTGGCGTTTCCGAAATGGGGTTATAATAGCCGATCGGGTCAACTGGTGATGACTTATGGTCTTCGGAAGTTGGGCCACCTGAAATGGCGAAAAATAATTTTCTTCAAAATTTCTGTTCGGGTTTCAAAGGTTATCTTGAGCCGACTATGATGTAATAAAATGTAAAATAAAATAATTCTAAGTTTGGTCGGCCTTAGTGGCTAAAATTCTGGAACCTTCCCAGGCGGTGGATAATTGCCTATATAAGGAAGGCTGTGTTATTGTCTTAGGCAGTTCAGAATAGTTCTGGGTAGTAGATCTGGGTATTGATTCGAGGCTTCGTCCTACAGAATATTGTAAGGGAATGCCCATGTGGCTTTGCATATTGTAATTCTGAAAGTTTGTAATTCCACATTTGTGGAGATAATAAGAAGCCAATTTTCTGTTCTTGCATATTGTTGTTGTTTCTCTATTTCTGTTATGTGTTTGTGGTATTAAGGGGAGCACCCTTCATCAAGTGGTATCAGAGCAGGAGTTCTTGAGTGTGTAAACAGATCGCCGACTGTGAGGCAGTTTGCACCAGGACCGTGGCTAGGGTTTCAGCGCGCATCGCGAAAATGCCTCCGCGAAGGGAACGTGGCGGAAGAGCTGGTGTTGTAACACCTGAGGTTAGAGAGCTGCAGAGACAAGTGCGAGCATTGCAAGAAGAGATTCGCAGAGGAATGAATCTTAATGTCAGAGACGAAAGCGAGGATGAAGCCGAAGAAGAATATCAAGAAGGAGAAGTTGAAATTGTGAACCATGAGGAAGAAAGACTTTTTCGGGCGATTTCCAAGATTGGGAAAAGACCTAAGATTGAGGTTCCTACATTTTCTGGAAATCTTAACCCAGAGGAATTGATCGACTGGATCAATGAATGTGAGGAATATTTTGAGTATGAAGATGTTGAGGATCCTGATAGGGTCAAATTTGCGAAGGCCAGACTGAAAGGTCATGCGAAGATCTGGTGGCAAGAAATTCAATTGGAGCGAAATAGAAGAGGGAAAGATAAAATCACAAGATGGGATCGGATGGTGGAAAAATTGAAGCGACAGTTCATTCCTGTGGATTATGAGCTTGACCTACTGAAGAAAATGCAAAGTTTGAAGCAAGCAGGAAAATCTGTTCAGGAGTATACAGAGGAGTTCTATCGACTCCTCATCAGAACAGGCCATGCCGAAGCTGATAAGGAGAAAGTTGCCCGATACCTTAATGGGTTAAGGCCAAGCATTCAGGAGGAGTTGAATCTGGTTCGAATGAACAGTATTGAGGAGGCATATCAATTTGCCCTAAAAGTAGAGGAAAAGCTGAACAAGAAGTTCGAGAGCAGACAAAATGGAAGAGGTCGCGGTGGACGATCTGGTGGACGGTCATATGGTGGCCGAAATGAAGATCCGAAAAAGAAGGATGAGGCCAGTAGCAGTCAAAATCAGCGAGGAAATAATTCCAATCGCTTCCAGGATCAGAATAATAGAGATCAGAGAGGAAGAGGAAGAGGACAAGGATCTGGAAGAGGTGGCTTCCGTGGAACATGTTTTCACTGTGGAGAAGAAGGTCATAGGGCATTTGAATGTCCTCAGCGCCAAGGCAGAACGGACAGGAGAAATGAAGGCCAGGCCAGAGTTGCACATGTAGATGAAGATGCCAGATCATCAAATTCTGAAGATGCTGAAAGAGGAGAAACGTTGATTAACAGAAGAGTCCTGTTGAGTGGTGAGAATGAACCTGAGCAAAGGAGGAGCCTGTTTCGCACCAGGTGCAAGTGTGAAGGTAAATGTTGTGATGTGATTATTGATAGTGGAAGCACTGACAATTTGGTGTCAGAAGAGATGGTGACAAAGTTGAAGCTCAAGAGACAGAAACACCCACATCCATATCGGATTGCCTGGGTACAGGATGACCACAAGGTCATGGTCAATGAACAATGCCTAGTGAAGTTCAAGATTGGCGGATACCAAGATGAGGTATTGTGTGATATCATATCTATGGATGCATGTCATATGTTGTTGGGTAGACCATGGCAGTTTGACAGATGTGCTGTACATGATGGTCGTGCAAATACCTATTCCCTGACAAAGGATGGAGTGCGACATAAGCTAAAACCATTGAAGGAGACTGAAGAAAAGGTATGTGGTAATGCAAGGATAACTTTTGTTGATGGAAGAAATTTTCTAGATGGTATGAGGCATGAGCATGTATGTTTTGCTTTAATTCCAAAAGCTGGTAAAGAGGAAGTAGAAGATGTCCCTGTAGAAGTTGCAGATTTGTTGAATGAGTTTCAGGATATTGTATCCGATAACGTGCCTGATGGATTACCACCAGTCAGGAAGATCAGTCATCAAATGGATTTGATCCCAGGAGCGAGTTTGCCGAATAAGGCAGCACACAGAATGACACCAGCAGAAAGTGAGGAGTTGAACAGACAAGTACATGAACTGCTACAGAAAGGATTGATCCGTGAGAGTCTGAGTCCCTGTGCTGTACCAGCGGTATTAGCACCAAAGAAGAATGGAGAGTGGAGGATGTGTACAGATTCTAGGGCAATAAACAAGATCACAATCAAGTACAGGTTTCCATTGCCACGAATGGATGATATTATGGACTGTTTGAGTGGAGCTGTGTATTTTTCAAAGATAGATCTGAAAAGTGGATATCATCAGATTCGGATCAGAGAAGGAGACGAATGGAAGACTGCCTTCAAGACAAAGGAAGGACTGTATGAGTGGTTAGTCATGCCTTTTGGGCTAACCAATGCACCGAGCACTTTCATGCGGCTCATGAACGAGGTTCTGAAAGAATTTCTGGGTAAGTTTGTCATTGTTTACCTAGATGATATTTTGATCTTTAGTAAGACATTGGATGAGCATATGATGCATATTCGTATGGTATTTGAGAAGTTGAGAGAAGAGAAATTGTTGATTAATTTGAAGAAGTGCAGTTTTGTGAAGAAAGAGTTAGTGTATTTGGGATTTGTAGTTTCAGCAGAAGGTCTAAAAATGGACCCAGAGAAGGTACAGGCTATCCTTGAATGGCCTACTCCAAGGAGTGCTACTGAGGTAAGATCTTTTCATGGTTTGGCTAGCTTTTACAGAAAGTTTATCCGAAATTTTAGCAGTATTTGTGGGCCCTTGACTGAAACAATGAGAGGGGATAGAAAAGAATTTAAGTGGACTAATGGGGCAGAAAAGAGTTTTCAATTGTTGAAACAAAAAGTTACAGAACAACCCGTTTTAGCACTTCCAGATTTTAATAAGGTGTTTCAAGTAGATTGTGATGCTAGTGGTACTGCAATAGGAGCTGTTATGAGCCAAGAAGGTAAACCTGTTGCTTATTTCAGTGAGAAATTAAATGATGCCAAGAGAAAATATTCTGTTTATGATCAGGAATTTTATGCTATAGTTCAGGCATTAAAGAAGTGGAGACATTATCTGCTTCCTAAGGAGTTTGTTTTGTATACTGATCATCAAGCTT
This sequence comes from Chamaecyparis obtusa, assembly GCA_027943335.1. Classification (NCBI taxonomy): domain Eukaryota; kingdom Viridiplantae; phylum Streptophyta; class Pinopsida; order Cupressales; family Cupressaceae; genus Chamaecyparis; species Chamaecyparis obtusa. The sequence continues at coordinate 999,361 of BSBK01004849.1, forward strand.
TGCAATATTTGAATAGTCAAGGAAAGTTGAACCAGAGGCATTTGAAATGGGTTGAGTTTTTGCAAAGTTATACATTTGTTTTGAAACACACGGAGTGGAAAGTCTAATAGGGTTGCAGATGCTCTTAGCAGAAGGCAACTATTGCTGACAGAAATGCAGATTGAAGTGGTTGGGTTCAAGGAACTCAAGAATTTGTATCCAGAGGATCCTGATTTTGGTGAAGCTTGGAAAGCTTGTACAGAACCTGTTACTCTAGACAGGACGAAATGGCTGGATTTCATCATCCAGGACGATATGCTATTCAAAGGGAGTCAATTGTGCATTCCACGAAGTTCTATGAGGGAGAATCTCATCAAGGAGAAGCATAGCGGAGGATTGGCTGGACATTTTGGTCGTGACAAAACCCTTTCTTTGGTTAGTGAGAATTACTATTGGCCACAGTTGCAGCAAGATGTGAAGAAGTTTGTGCAGAGTTGCAGAGTATGTCAGATGGCGAAAGGAGTGAAGCAGAATACAGGATTGTATCATCCATTACCTGTACCAGAGAAGCCTTGGGAGGATATCAGCATGGACTTTGTTCTTGGTCTACCGAGGACTCAGCGGGGGCATGATTCAATTTTTGTGGTGGTTGACAGATTTTCAAAGATGGCACATTTCATTTCCTGCAAGAAGACTAATGATGCTGTTCATGTAGCAGAATTGTTTTTCAGAGAAGTAGTGAGACTTCATGGTTTGCCAAAGACCATAGTTTCAGATCGGGACACTAAGTTTGTTGGATATTTCTGGCGTACATTGTGGAAGAAGTTAAAGACAGATTTGAAGTTCAGTTCATCACATCATCCACAGACTGATGGACAAACAGAGGTGGTGAATAGGAGTTTGGGAAATTTGCTGAGATGTTTGGTTGGAGATAAGCCAACAGGATGGGATTTGATTTTACCACAGGCAGAATTTGCATACAATAATTCTGTCAACAGGAGCACTGGTAAATCACCATTCCAGATTGTATATGGAAGTAGTCCAAGAAATGCATCTGAATTGAGGAAGATAGATAAAGGAGAAATAAGTAGTGCTGAAGCTGAGGATTTTGCAGAACACTTGAAGAACATCCATGAGGAGGTGAGGAAGCATATTACCAAGATGAACGCACAGTATAAGGCTAAGGCAGATGAGAAAAGGAGGTATAAGGAATTTCAAGTTGGTGATGAAGTCATGGTTCATTTGCGGAAGGAGCGGTTTCCAGTTGGTACATATAACAAGCTGAAAATGAAGAAGTTTGGACCATGTAGGATACTGAAGAAACATGATTCAGGAAACGCGTATGAGGTAGAACTGCCTACTGAGCTAAATATTTCACCAGTGTTTAACATTTCAGACCTGACAGAGTATCATGAAGGAGGTGTTGAAGATGAGATCACAGCAGCACAGTGGAGTATTCCAGCAACTAGTTCAGACACTAAGGAGATCGAAGATATACTGGACAGTCGTATTGGCAGAAGCACAAGGAACAGGATATATGAAGAATATCTGGTCAAGTGGAAAGGACGACCTGTTGAAGATTCATCATGGCTGACAAAGGAGGAGATTAGCCGTCTTGGTTTTCCTCTGCACACCTGAGTCGTGACAGGGTCACTTCTCAAATTACCCCGGGTGTCTGATGCAGGAGCATCCTGGGTGTAAGAGCAATCTTGCATCACCCAAAAATATTTCTATTTTTGTATTCAATAAGGGCTATTTTGTGCAGAGCTGCTATTTATGGAAAGTTACTATTTTTGGTAATTTTTGTATGTGCTCAGAATGATCTGATTTCTTTCTTGGAGGTTCATTTTGGTCATATAAGTCTGCCAGTAAAGTTTCATTGCCAGATCAAGTGTATATTGGAAGATATTGAAGATTTTCGGTATTGGCAGCAGGGTACAGAAACTTCGAACTCAGTTTTGAAGGCTTTAGAGGCCCCGGATGAGGTCGAATTTTGGGCTGAATGAAGCTTGCTTAATTCAGGCGTTGTAGAGCGCTTCGTGGCGTTTCCGAAATGGGGTTATAATAGCCGATCGGGTCAACTGGTGATGACTTATGGTCTTCGGAAGTTGGGCCACCTGAAATGGCGAAAAATAATTTTCTTCAAAATTTCTGTTCGGGTTTCAAAGGTTATCTTGAGCCGACTATGATGTAATAAAATGTAAAATAAAATAATTCTAAGTTTGGTCGGCCTTAGTGGCTAAAATTCTGGAACCTTCCCAGGCGGTGGATAATTGCCTATATAAGGAAGGCTGTGTTATTGTCTTAGGCAGTTCAGAATAGTTCTGGGTAGTAGATCTGGGTATTGATTCGAGGCTTCGTCCTACAGAATATTGTAAGGGAATGCCCATGTGGCTTTGCATATTGTAATTCTGAAAGTTTGTAATTCCACATTTGTGGAGATAATAAGAAGCCAATTTTCTGTTCTTGCATATTGTTGTTGTTTCTCTATTTCTGTTATGTGTTTGTGGTATTAAGGGGAGCACCCTTCATCAAGTGGTATCAGAGCAGGAGTTCTTGAGTGTGTAAACAGATCGCCGACTGTGAGGCAGTTTGCACCAGGACCGTGGCTAGGGTTTCAGCGCGCATCGCGAAAATGCCTCCGCGAAGGGAACGTGGCGGAAGAGCTGGTGTTGTAACACCTGAGGTTAGAGAGCTGCAGAGACAAGTGCGAGCATTGCAAGAAGAGATTCGCAGAGGAATGAATCTTAATGTCAGAGACGAAAGCGAGGATGAAGCCGAAGAAGAATATCAAGAAGGAGAAGTTGAAATTGTGAACCATGAGGAAGAAAGACTTTTTCGGGCGATTTCCAAGATTGGGAAAAGACCTAAGATTGAGGTTCCTACATTTTCTGGAAATCTTAACCCAGAGGAATTGATCGACTGGATCAATGAATGTGAGGAATATTTTGAGTATGAAGATGTTGAGGATCCTGATAGGGTCAAATTTGCGAAGGCCAGACTGAAAGGTCATGCGAAGATCTGGTGGCAAGAAATTCAATTGGAGCGAAATAGAAGAGGGAAAGATAAAATCACAAGATGGGATCGGATGGTGGAAAAATTGAAGCGACAGTTCATTCCTGTGGATTATGAGCTTGACCTACTGAAGAAAATGCAAAGTTTGAAGCAAGCAGGAAAATCTGTTCAGGAGTATACAGAGGAGTTCTATCGACTCCTCATCAGAACAGGCCATGCCGAAGCTGATAAGGAGAAAGTTGCCCGATACCTTAATGGGTTAAGGCCAAGCATTCAGGAGGAGTTGAATCTGGTTCGAATGAACAGTATTGAGGAGGCATATCAATTTGCCCTAAAAGTAGAGGAAAAGCTGAACAAGAAGTTCGAGAGCAGACAAAATGGAAGAGGTCGCGGTGGACGATCTGGTGGACGGTCATATGGTGGCCGAAATGAAGATCCGAAAAAGAAGGATGAGGCCAGTAGCAGTCAAAATCAGCGAGGAAATAATTCCAATCGCTTCCAGGATCAGAATAATAGAGATCAGAGAGGAAGAGGAAGAGGACAAGGATCTGGAAGAGGTGGCTTCCGTGGAACATGTTTTCACTGTGGAGAAGAAGGTCATAGGGCATTTGAATGTCCTCAGCGCCAAGGCAGAACGGACAGGAGAAATGAAGGCCAGGCCAGAGTTGCACATGTAGATGAAGATGCCAGATCATCAAATTCTGAAGATGCTGAAAGAGGAGAAACGTTGATTAACAGAAGAGTCCTGTTGAGTGGTGAGAATGAACCTGAGCAAAGGAGGAGCCTGTTTCGCACCAGGTGCAAGTGTGAAGGTAAATGTTGTGATGTGATTATTGATAGTGGAAGCACTGACAATTTGGTGTCAGAAGAGATGGTGACAAAGTTGAAGCTCAAGAGACAGAAACACCCACATCCATATCGGATTGCCTGGGTACAGGATGACCACAAGGTCATGGTCAATGAACAATGCCTAGTGAAGTTCAAGATTGGCGGATACCAAGATGAGGTATTGTGTGATATCATATCTATGGATGCATGTCATATGTTGTTGGGTAGACCATGGCAGTTTGACAGATGTGCTGTACATGATGGTCGTGCAAATACCTATTCCCTGACAAAGGATGGAGTGCGACATAAGCTAAAACCATTGAAGGAGACTGAAGAAAAGGTATGTGGTAATGCAAGGATAACTTTTGTTGATGGAAGAAATTTTCTAGATGGTATGAGGCATGAGCATGTATGTTTTGCTTTAATTCCAAAAGCTGGTAAAGAGGAAGTAGAAGATGTCCCTGTAGAAGTTGCAGATTTGTTGAATGAGTTTCAGGATATTGTATCCGATAACGTGCCTGATGGATTACCACCAGTCAGGAAGATCAGTCATCAAATGGATTTGATCCCAGGAGCGAGTTTGCCGAATAAGGCAGCACACAGAATGACACCAGCAGAAAGTGAGGAGTTGAACAGACAAGTACATGAACTGCTACAGAAAGGATTGATCCGTGAGAGTCTGAGTCCCTGTGCTGTACCAGCGGTATTAGCACCAAAGAAGAATGGAGAGTGGAGGATGTGTACAGATTCTAGGGCAATAAACAAGATCACAATCAAGTACAGGTTTCCATTGCCACGAATGGATGATATTATGGACTGTTTGAGTGGAGCTGTGTATTTTTCAAAGATAGATCTGAAAAGTGGATATCATCAGATTCGGATCAGAGAAGGAGACGAATGGAAGACTGCCTTCAAGACAAAGGAAGGACTGTATGAGTGGTTAGTCATGCCTTTTGGGCTAACCAATGCACCGAGCACTTTCATGCGGCTCATGAACGAGGTTCTGAAAGAATTTCTGGGTAAGTTTGTCATTGTTTACCTAGATGATATTTTGATCTTTAGTAAGACATTGGATGAGCATATGATGCATATTCGTATGGTATTTGAGAAGTTGAGAGAAGAGAAATTGTTGATTAATTTGAAGAAGTGCAGTTTTGTGAAGAAAGAGTTAGTGTATTTGGGATTTGTAGTTTCAGCAGAAGGTCTAAAAATGGACCCAGAGAAGGTACAGGCTATCCTTGAATGGCCTACTCCAAGGAGTGCTACTGAGGTAAGATCTTTTCATGGTTTGGCTAGCTTTTACAGAAAGTTTATCCGAAATTTTAGCAGTATTTGTGGGCCCTTGACTGAAACAATGAGAGGGGATAGAAAAGAATTTAAGTGGACTAATGGGGCAGAAAAGAGTTTTCAATTGTTGAAACAAAAAGTTACAGAACAACCCGTTTTAGCACTTCCAGATTTTAATAAGGTGTTTCAAGTAGATTGTGATGCTAGTGGTACTGCAATAGGAGCTGTTATGAGCCAAGAAGGTAAACCTGTTGCTTATTTCAGTGAGAAATTAAATGATGCCAAGAGAAAATATTCTGTTTATGATCAGGAATTTTATGCTATAGTTCAGGCATTAAAGAAGTGGAGACATTATCTGCTTCCTAAGGAGTTTGTTTTGTATACTGATCATCAAGCTTTGCAATATTTGAATAGTCAAGGAAAGTTGAACCAGAGGCATTTGAAATGGGTTGAGTTTTTGCAAAGTTATACATTTGTTTTGAAACACAGGAGTGGAAAGTCTAATAGGGTTGCAGATGCTCTTAGCAGAAGGCAACTATTGCTGACAGAAATGCAGATTGAAGTGGTTGGGTTCAAGGAACTCAAGAATTTGTATCCAGAGGATCCTGATTTTGGTGAAGCTTGGAAAGCTTGTACAGAACCTGTTACTCTAGACAGGACGAAATGGCTGGATTTCATCATCCAGGACGATATGCTATTCAAAGGGAGTCAATTGTGCATTCCACGAAGTTCTATGAGGGAGAATCTCATCAAGGAGAAGCATAGCGGAGGATTGGCTGGACATTTTGGTCGTGACAAAACCCTTTCTTTGGTTAGTGAGAATTACTATTGGCCACAGTTGCAGCAAGATGTGAAGAAGTTTGTGCAGAGTTGCAGAGTATGTCAGATGGCGAAAGGAGTGAAGCAGAATACAGGATTGTATCATCCATTACCTGTACCAGAGAAGCCTTGGGAGGATATCAGCATGGACTTTGTTCTTGGTCTACCGAGGACTCAGCGGGGGCATGATTCAATTTTTGTGGTGGTTGACAGATTTTCAAAGATGGCACATTTCATTTCCTGCAAGAAGACTAATGATGCTGTTCATGTAGCAGAATTGTTTTTCAGAGAAGTAGTGAGACTTCATGGTTTGCCAAAGACCATAGTTTCAGATCGGGACACTAAGTTTGTTGGATATTTCTGGCGTACATTGTGGAAGAAGTTAAAGACAGATTTGAAGTTCAGTTCATCACATCATCCACAGACTGATGGACAAACAGAGGTGGTGAATAGGAGTTTGGGAAATTTGCTGAGATGTTTGGTTGGAGATAAGCCAACAGGATGGGATTTGATTTTACCACAGGCAGAATTTGCATACAATAATTCTGTCAACAGGAGCACTGGTAAATCACCATTCCAGATTGTATATGGAAGTAGTCCAAGAAATGCATCTGAATTGAGGAAGATAGATAAAGGAGAAATAAGTAGTGCTGAAGCTGAGGATTTTGCAGAACACTTGAAGAACATCCATGAGGAGGTGAGGAAGCATATTACCAAGATGAACGCACAGTATAAGGCTAAGGCAGATGAGAAAAGGAGGTATAAGGAATTTCAAGTTGGTGATGAAGTCATGGTTCATTTGCGGAAGGAGCGGTTTCCAGTTGGTACATATAACAAGCTGAAAATGAAGAAGTTTGGACCATGTAGGATACTGAAGAAACATGATTCAGGAAACGCGTATGAGGTAGAACTGCCTACTGAGCTAAATATTTCACCAGTGTTTAACATTTCAGACCTGACAGAGTATCATGAAGGAGGTGTTGAAGATGAGATCACAGCAGCACAGTGGAGTATTCCAGCAACTAGTTCAGACACTAAGGAGATCGAAGATATACTGGACAGTCGTATTGGCAGAAGCACAAGGAACAGGATATATGAAGAATATCTGGTCAAGTGGAAAGGACGACCTGTTGAAGATTCATCATGGCTGACAAAGGAGGAGATTAGCCGTCTTGGTTTTCCTCTGCACACCTGAGTCGTGACAGGGTCACTTCTCAAATTACCCCGGGTGTCTGATGCAGGAGCATCCTGGGTGTAAGAGCAATCTTGCATCACCCAAAAATATTTCTATTTTTGTATTCAATAAGGGCTATTTTGTGCAGAGCTGCTATTTATGGAAAGTTACTATTTTTGGTAATTTTTGTATGTGCTCAGAATGATCTGATTTCTTTCTTGGAGGTTCATTTTGGTCATATAAGTCTGCCAGTAAAGTTTCATTGCCAGATCAAGTGTATATTGGAAGATATTGAAGATTTTCGGTATTGGCAGCAGGGTACAGAAACTTCGAACTCAGTTTTGAAGGCTTTAGAGGCCCCGGATGAGGTCGAATTTTGGGCTGAATGAAGCTTGCTTAATTCAGGCGTTGTAGAGCGCTTCGTGGCGTTTCCGAAATGGGGTTATAATAGCCGATCGGGTCAACTGGTGATGACTTATGGTCTTCGGAAGTTGGGCCACCTGAAATGGCGAAAAATAATTTTCTTCAAAATTTCTGTTCGGGTTTCAAAGGTTATCTTGAGCCGACTATGATGTAATAAAATGTAAAATAAAATAATTCTAAGTTTGGTCGGCCTTAGTGGCTAAAATTCTGGAACCTTCCCAGGCGGTGGATAATTGCCTATATAAGGAAGGCTGTGTTATTGTCTTAGGCAGTTCAGAATAGTTCTGGGTAGTAGATCTGGGTATTGATTCGAGGCTTCGTCCTACAGAATATTGTAAGGGAATGCCCATGTGGCTTTGCATATTGTAATTCTGAAAGTTTGTAATTCCACATTTGTGGAGATAATAAGAAGCCAATTTTCTGTTCTTGCATATTGTTGTTGTTTCTCTATTTCTGTTATGTGTTTGTGGTATTAAGGGGAGCACCCTTCATCAAGTGGTATCAGAGCAGGAGTTCTTGAGTGTGTAAACAGATCGCCGACTGTGAGGCAGTTTGCACCAGGACCGTGGCTAGGGTTTCAGCGCGCATCGCGAAAATGCCTCCGCGAAGGGAACGTGGCGGAAGAGCTGGTGTTGTAACACCTGAGGTTAGAGAGCTGCAGAGACAAGTGCGAGCATTGCAAGAAGAGATTCGCAGAGGAATGAATCTTAATGTCAGAGACGAAAGCGAGGATGAAGCCGAAGAAGAATATCAAGAAGGAGAAGTTGAAATTGTGAACCATGAGGAAGAAAGACTTTTTCGGGCGATTTCCAAGATTGGGAAAAGACCTAAGATTGAGGTTCCTACATTTTCTGGAAATCTTAACCCAGAGGAATTGATCGACTGGATCAATGAATGTGAGGAATATTTTGAGTATGAAGATGTTGAGGATCCTGATAGGGTCAAATTTGCGAAGGCCAGACTGAAAGGTCATGCGAAGATCTGGTGGCAAGAAATTCAATTGGAGCGAAATAGAAGAGGGAAAGATAAAATCACAAGATGGGATCGGATGGTGGAAAAATTGAAGCGACAGTTCATTCCTGTGGATTATGAGCTTGACCTACTGAAGAAAATGCAAAGTTTGAAGCAAGCAGGAAAATCTGTTCAGGAGTATACAGAGGAGTTCTATCGACTCCTCATCAGAACAGGCCATGCCGAAGCTGATAAGGAGAAAGTTGCCCGATACCTTAATGGGTTAAGGCCAAGCATTCAGGAGGAGTTGAATCTGGTTCGAATGAACAGTATTGAGGAGGCATATCAATTTGCCCTAAAAGTAGAGGAAAAGCTGAACAAGAAGTTCGAGAGCAGACAAAATGGAAGAGGTCGCGGTGGACGATCTGGTGGACGGTCATATGGTGGCCGAAATGAAGATCCGAAAAAGAAGGATGAGGCCAGTAGCAGTCAAAATCAGCGAGGAAATAATTCCAATCGCTTCCAGGATCAGAATAATAGAGATCAGAGAGGAAGAGGAAGAGGACAAGGATCTGGAAGAGGTGGCTTCCGTGGAACATGTTTTCACTGTGGAGAAGAAGGTCATAGGGCATTTGAATGTCCTCAGCGCCAAGGCAGAACGGACAGGAGAAATGAAGGCCAGGCCAGAGTTGCACATGTAGATGAAGATGCCAGATCATCAAATTCTGAAGATGCTGAAAGAGGAGAAACGTTGATTAACAGAAGAGTCCTGTTGAGTGGTGAGAATGAACCTGAGCAAAGGAGGAGCCTGTTTCGCACCAGGTGCAAGTGTGAAGGTAAATGTTGTGATGTGATTATTGATAGTGGAAGCACTGACAATTTGGTGTCAGAAGAGATGGTGACAAAGTTGAAGCTCAAGAGACAGAAACACCCACATCCATATCGGATTGCCTGGGTACAGGATGACCACAAGGTCATGGTCAATGAACAATGCCTAGTGAAGTTCAAGATTGGCGGATACCAAGATGAGGTATTGTGTGATATCATATCTATGGATGCATGTCATATGTTGTTGGGTAGACCATGGCAGTTTGACAGATGTGCTGTACATGATGGTCGTGCAAATACCTATTCCCTGACAAAGGATGGAGTGCGACATAAGCTAAAACCATTGAAGGAGACTGAAGAAAAGGTATGTGGTAATGCAAGGATAACTTTTGTTGATGGAAGAAATTTTCTAGATGGTATGAGGCATGAGCATGTATGTTTTGCTTTAATTCCAAAAGCTGGTAAAGAGGAAGTAGAAGATGTCCCTGTAGAAGTTGCAGATTTGTTGAATGAGTTTCAGGATATTGTATCCGATAACGTGCCTGATGGATTACCACCAGTCAGGAAGATCAGTCATCAAATGGATTTGATCCCAGGAGCGAGTTTGCCGAATAAGGCAGCACACAGAATGACACCAGCAGAAAGTGAGGAGTTGAACAGACAAGTACATGAACTGCTACAGAAAGGATTGATCCGTGAGAGTCTGAGTCCCTGTGCTGTACCAGCGGTATTAGCACCAAAGAAGAATGGAGAGTGGAGGATGTGTACAGATTCTAGGGCAATAAACAAGATCACAATCAAGTACAGGTTTCCATTGCCACGAATGGATGATATTATGGACTGTTTGAGTGGAGCTGTGTATTTTTCAAAGATAGATCTGAAAAGTGGATATCATCAGATTCGGATCAGAGAAGGAGACGAATGGAAGACTGCCTTCAAGACAAAGGAAGGACTGTATGAGTGGTTAGTCATGCCTTTTGGGCTAACCAATGCACCGAGCACTTTCATGCGGCTCATGAACGAGGTTCTGAAAGAATTTCTGGGTAAGTTTGTCATTGTTTACCTAGATGATATTTTGATCTTTAGTAAGACATTGGATGAGCATATGATGCATATTCGTATGGTATTTGAGAAGTTGAGAGAAGAGAAATTGTTGATTAATTTGAAGAAGTGCAGTTTTGTGAAGAAAGAGTTAGTGTATTTGGGATTTGTAGTTTCAGCAGAAGGTCTAAAAATGGACCCAGAGAAGGTACAGGCTATCCTTGAATGGCCTACTCCAAGGAGTGCTACTGAGGTAAGATCTTTTCATGGTTTGGCTAGCTTTTACAGAAAGTTTATCCGAAATTTTAGCAGTATTTGTGGGCCCTTGACTGAAACAATGAGAGGGGATAGAAAAGAATTTAAGTGGACTAATGGGGCAGAAAAGAGTTTTCAATTGTTGAAACAAAAAGTTACAGAACAACCCGTTTTAGCACTTCCAGATTTTAATAAGGTGTTTCAAGTAGATTGTGATGCTAGTGGTACTGCAATAGGAGCTGTTATGAGCCAAGAAGGTAAACCTGTTGCTTATTTCAGTGAGAAATTAAATGATGCCAAGAGAAAATATTCTGTTTATGATCAGGAATTTTATGCTATAGTTCAGGCATTAAAGAAGTGGAGACATTATCTGCTTCCTAAGGAGTTTGTTTTGTATACTGATCATCAAGCTTTGCAATATTTGAATAGTCAAGGAAAGTTGAACCAGAGGCATTTGAAATGGGTTGAGTTTTTGCAAAGTTATACATTTGTTTTGAAACACAGGAGTGGAAAGTCTAATAGGGTTGCAGATGCTCTTAGCAGAAGGCAACTATTGCTGACAGAAATGCAGATTGAAGTGGTTGGGTTCAAGGAACTCAAGAATTTGTATCCAGAGGATCCTGATTTTGGTGAAGCTTGGAAAGCTTGTACAGAACCTGTTACTCTAGACAGGACGAAATGGCTGGATTTCATCATCCAGGACGATATGCTATTCAAAGGGAGTCAATTGTGCATTCCACGAAGTTCTATGAGGGAGAATCTCATCAAGGAGAAGCATAGCGGAGGATTGGCTGGACATTTTGGTCGTGACAAAACCCTTTCTTTGGTTAGTGAGAATTACTATTGGCCACAGTTGCAGCAAGATGTGAAGAAGTTTGTGCAGAGTTGCAGAGTATGTCAGATGGCGAAAGGAGTGAAGCAGAATACAGGATTGTATCATCCATTACCTGTACCAGAGAAGCCTTGGGAGGATATCAGCATGGACTTTGTTCTTGGTCTACCGAGGACTCAGCGGGGGCATGATTCAATTTTTGTGGTGGTTGACAGATTTTCAAAGATGGCACATTTCATTTCCTGCAAGAAGACTAATGATGCTGTTCATGTAGCAGAATTGTTTTTCAGAGAAGTAGTGAGACTTCATGGTTTGCCAAAGACCATAGTTTCAGATCGGGACACTAAGTTTGTTGGATATTTCTGGCGTACATTGTGGAAGAAGTTAAAGACAGATTTGAAGTTCAGTTCATCACATCATCCACAGACTGATGGACAAACAGAGGTGGTGAATAGGAGTTTGGGAAATTTGCTGAGATGTTTGGTTGGAGATAAGCCAACAGGATGGGATTTGATTTTACCACAGGCAGAATTTGCATACAATAATTCTGTCAACAGGAGCACTGGTAAATCACCATTCCAGATTGTATATGGAAGTAGTCCAAGAAATGCATCTGAATTGAGGAAGATAGATAAAGGAGAAATAAGTAGTGCTGAAGCTGAGGATTTTGCAGAACACTTGAAGAACATCCATGAGGAGGTGAGGAAGCATATTACCAAGATGAACGCACAGTATAAGGCTAAGGCAGATGAGAAAAGGAGGTATAAGGAATTTCAAGTTGGTGATGAAGTCATGGTTCATTTGCGGAAGGAGCGGTTTCCAGTTGGTACATATAACAAGCTGAAAATGAAGAAGTTTGGACCATGTAGGATACTGAAGAAACATGATTCAGGAAACGCGTATGAGGTAGAACTGCCTACTGAGCTAAATATTTCACCAGTGTTTAACATTTCAGACCTGACAGAGTATCATGAAGGAGGTGTTGAAGATGAGATCACAGCAGCACAGTGGAGTATTCCAGCAACTAGTTCAGACACTAAGGAGATCGAAGATATACTGGACAGTCGTATTGGCAGAAGCACAAGGAACAGGATATATGAAGAATATCTGGTCAAGTGGAAAGGACGACCTGTTGAAGATTCATCATGGCTGACAAAGGAGGAGATTAGCCGTCTTGGTTTTCCTCTGCACACCTGAGTCGTGACAGGGTCACTTCTCAAATTACCCCGGGTGTCTGATGCAGGAGCATCCTGGGTGTAAGAGCAATCTTGCATCACCCAAAAATATTTCTATTTTTGTATTCAATAAGGGCTATTTTGTGCAGAGCTGCTATTTATGGAAAGTTACTATTTTTGGTAATTTTTGTATGTGCTCAGAATGATCTGATTTCTTTCTTGGAGGTTCATTTTGGTCATATAAGTCTGCCAGTAAAGTTTCATTGCCAGATCAAGTGTATATTGGAAGATATTGAAGATTTTCGGTATTGGCAGCAGGGTACAGAAACTTCGAACTCAGTTTTGAAGGCTTTAGAGGCCCCGGATGAGGTCGAATTTTGGGCTGAATGAAGCTTGCTTAATTCAGGCGTTGTAGAGCGCTTCGTGGCGTTTCCGAAATGGGGTTATAATAGCCGATCGGGTCAACTGGTGATGACTTATGGTCTTCGGAAGTTGGGCCACCTGAAATGGCGAAAAATAATTTTCTTCAAAATTTCTGTTCGGGTTTCAAAGGTTATCTTGAGCCGACTATGATGTAATAAAATGTAAAATAAAATAATTCTAAGTTTGGTCGGCCTTAGTGGCTAAAATTCTGGAACCTTCCCAGGCGGTGGATAATTGCCTATATAAGGAAGGCTGTGTTATTGTCTTAGGCAGTTCAGAATAGTTCTGGGTAGTAGATCTGGGTATTGATTCGAGGCTTCGTCCTACAGAATATTGTAAGGGAATGCCCATGTGGCTTTGCATATTGTAATTCTGAAAGTTTGTAATTCCACATTTGTGGAGATAATAAGAAGCCAATTTTCTGTTCTTGCATATTGTTGTTGTTTCTCTATTTCTGTTATGTGTTTGTGGTATTAAGGGGAGCACCCTTCATCAAGTGGTATCAGAGCAGGAGTTCTTGAGTGTGTAAACAGATCGCCGACTGTGAGGCAGTTTGCACCAGGACCGTGGCTAGGGTTTCAGCGCGCATCGCGAAAATGCCTCCGCGAAGGGAACGTGGCGGAAGAGCTGGTGTTGTAACACCTGAGGTTAGAGAGCTGCAGAGACAAGTGCGAGCATTGCAAGAAGAGATTCGCAGAGGAATGAATCTTAATGTCAGAGACGAAAGCGAGGATGAAGCCGAAGAAGAATATCAAGAAGGAGAAGTTGAAATTGTGAACCATGAGGAAGAAAGACTTTTTCGGGCGATTTCCAAGATTGGGAAAAGACCTAAGATTGAGGTTCCTACATTTTCTGGAAATCTTAACCCAGAGGAATTGATCGACTGGATCAATGAATGTGAGGAATATTTTGAGTATGAAGATGTTGAGGATCCTGATAGGGTCAAATTTGCGAAGGCCAGACTGAAAGGTCATGCGAAGATCTGGTGGCAAGAAATTCAATTGGAGCGAAATAGAAGAGGGAAAGATAAAATCACAAGATGGGATCGGATGGTGGAAAAATTGAAGCGACAGTTCATTCCTGTGGATTATGAGCTTGACCTACTGAAGAAAATGCAAAGTTTGAAGCAAGCAGGAAAATCTGTTCAGGAGTATACAGAGGAGTTCTATCGACTCCTCATCAGAACAGGCCATGCCGAAGCTGATAAGGAGAAAGTTGCCCGATACCTTAATGGGTTAAGGCCAAGCATTCAGGAGGAGTTGAATCTGGTTCGAATGAACAGTATTGAGGAGGCATATCAATTTGCCCTAAAAGTAGAGGAAAAGCTGAACAAGAAGTTCGAGAGCAGACAAAATGGAAGAGGTCGCGGTGGACGATCTGGTGGACGGTCATATGGTGGCCGAAATGAAGATCCGAAAAAGAAGGATGAGGCCAGTAGCAGTCAAAATCAGCGAGGAAATAATTCCAATCGCTTCCAGGATCAGAATAATAGAGATCAGAGAGGAAGAGGAAGAGGACAAGGATCTGGAAGAGGTGGCTTCCGTGGAACATGTTTTCACTGTGGAGAAGAAGGTCATAGGGCATTTGAATGTCCTCAGCGCCAAGGCAGAACGGACAGGAGAAATGAAGGCCAGGCCAGAGTTGCACATGTAGATGAAGATGCCAGATCATCAAATTCTGAAGATGCTGAAAGAGGAGAAACGTTGATTAACAGAAGAGTCCTGTTGAGTGGTGAGAATGAACCTGAGCAAAGGAGGAGCCTGTTTCGCACCAGGTGCAAGTGTGAAGGTAAATGTTGTGATGTGATTATTGATAGTGGAAGCACTGACAATTTGGTGTCAGAAGAGATGGTGACAAAGTTGAAGCTCAAGAGACAGAAACACCCACATCCATATCGGATTGCCTGGGTACAGGATGACCACAAGGTCATGGTCAATGAACAATGCCTAGTGAAGTTCAAGATTGGCGGATACCAAGATGAGGTATTGTGTGATATCATATCTATGGATGCATGTCATATGTTGTTGGGTAGACCATGGCAGTTTGACAGATGTGCTGTACATGATGGTCGTGCAAATACCTATTCCCTGACAAAGGATGGAGTGCGACATAAGCTAAAACCATTGAAGGAGACTGAAGAAAAGGTATGTGGTAATGCAAGGATAACTTTTGTTGATGGAAGAAATTTTCTAGATGGTATGAGGCATGAGCATGTATGTTTTGCTTTAATTCCAAAAGCTGGTAAAGAGGAAGTAGAAGATGTCCCTGTAGAAGTTGCAGATTTGTTGAATGAGTTTCAGGATATTGTATCCGATAACGTGCCTGATGGATTACCACCAGTCAGGAAGATCAGTCATCAAATGGATTTGATCCCAGGAGCGAGTTTGCCGAATAAGGCAGCACACAGAATGACACCAGCAGAAAGTGAGGAGTTGAACAGACAAGTACATGAACTGCTACAGAAAGGATTGATCCGTGAGAGTCTGAGTCCCTGTGCTGTACCAGCGGTATTAGCACCAAAGAAGAATGGAGAGTGGAGGATGTGTACAGATTCTAGGGCAATAAACAAGATCACAATCAAGTACAGGTTTCCATTGCCACGAATGGATGATATTATGGACTGTTTGAGTGGAGCTGTGTATTTTTCAAAGATAGATCTGAAAAGTGGATATCATCAGATTCGGATCAGAGAAGGAGACGAATGGAAGACTGCCTTCAAGACAAAGGAAGGACTGTATGAGTGGTTAGTCATGCCTTTTGGGCTAACCAATGCACCGAGCACTTTCATGCGGCTCATGAACGAGGTTCTGAAAGAATTTCTGGGTAAGTTTGTCATTGTTTACCTAGATGATATTTTGATCTTTAGTAAGACATTGGATGAGCATATGATGCATATTCGTATGGTATTTGAGAAGTTGAGAGAAGAGAAATTGTTGATTAATTTGAAGAAGTGCAGTTTTGTGAAGAAAGAGTTAGTGTATTTGGGATTTGTAGTTTCAGCAGAAGGTCTAAAAATGGACCCAGAGAAGGTACAGGCTATCCTTGAATGGCCTACTCCAAGGAGTGCTACTGAGGTAAGATCTTTTCATGGTTTGGCTAGCTTTTACAGAAAGTTTATCCGAAATTTTAGCAGTATTTGTGGGCCCTTGACTGAAACAATGAGAGGGGATAGAAAAGAATTTAAGTGGACTAATGGGGCAGAAAAGAGTTTTCAATTGTTGAAACAAAAAGTTACAGAACAACCCGTTTTAGCACTTCCAGATTTTAATAAGGTGTTTCAAGTAGATTGTGATGCTAGTGGTACTGCAATAGGAGCTGTTATGAGCCAAGAAGGTAAACCTGTTGCTTATTTCAGTGAGAAATTAAATGATGCCAAGAGAAAATATTCTGTTTATGATCAGGAATTTTATGCTATAGTTCAGGCATTAAAGAAGTGGAGACATTATCTGCTTCCTAAGGAGTTTGTTTTGTATACTGATCATCAAGCTTTGCAATATTTGAATAGTCAAGGAAAGTTGAACCAGAGGCATTTGAAATGGGTTGAGTTTTTGCAAAGTTATACATTTGTTTTGAAACACAGGAGTGGAAAGTCTAATAGGGTTGCAGATGCTCTTAGCAGAAGGCAACTATTGCTGACAGAAATGCAGATTGAAGTGGTTGGGTTCAAGGAACTCAAGAATTTGTATCCAGAGGATCCTGATTTTGGTGAAGCTTGGAAAGCTTGTACAGAACCTGTTACTCTAGACAGGACGAAATGGCTGGATTTCATCATCCAGGACGATATGCTATTCAAAGGGAGTCAATTGTGCATTCCACGAAGTTCTATGAGGGAGAATCTCATCAAGGAGAAGCATAGCGGAGGATTGGCTGGACATTTTGGTCGTGACAAAACCCTTTCTTTGGTTAGTGAGAATTACTATTGGCCACAGTTGCAGCAAGATGTGAAGAAGTTTGTGCAGAGTTGCAGAGTATGTCAGATGGCGAAAGGAGTGAAGCAGAATACAGGATTGTATCATCCATTACCTGTACCAGAGAAGCCTTGGGAGGATATCAGCATGGACTTTGTTCTTGGTCTACCGAGGACTCAGCGGGGGCATGATTCAATTTTTGTGGTGGTTGACAGATTTTCAAAGATGGCACATTTCATTTCCTGCAAGAAGACTAATGATGCTGTTCATGTAGCAGAATTGTTTTTCAGAGAAGTAGTGAGACTTCATGGTTTGCCAAAGACCATAGTTTCAGATCGGGACACTAAGTTTGTTGGATATTTCTGGCGTACATTGTGGAAGAAGTTAAAGACAGATTTGAAGTTCAGTTCATCACATCATCCACAGACTGATGGACAAACAGAGGTGGTGAATAGGAGTTTGGGAAATTTGCTGAGATGTTTGGTTGGAGATAAGCCAACAGGATGGGATTTGATTTTACCACAGGCAGAATTTGCATACAATAATTCTGTCAACAGGAGCACTGGTAAATCACCATTCCAGATTGTATATGGAAGTAGTCCAAGAAATGCATCTGAATTGAGGAAGATAGATAAAGGAGAAATAAGTAGTGCTGAAGCTGAGGATTTTGCAGAACACTTGAAGAACATCCATGAGGAGGTGAGGAAGCATATTACCAAGATGAACGCACAGTATAAGGCTAAGGCAGATGAGAAAAGGAGGTATAAGGAATTTCAAGTTGGTGATGAAGTCATGGTTCATTTGCGGAAGGAGCGGTTTCCAGTTGGTACATATAACAAGCTGAAAATGAAGAAGTTTGGACCATGTAGGATACTGAAGAAACATGATTCAGGAAACGCGTATGAGGTAGAACTGCCTACTGAGCTAAATATTTCACCAGTGTTTAACATTTCAGACCTGACAGAGTATCATGAAGGAGGTGTTGAAGATGAGATCACAGCAGCACAGTGGAGTATTCCAGCAACTAGTTCAGACACTAAGGAGATCGAAGATATACTGGACAGTCGTATTGGCAGAAGCACAAGGAACAGGATATATGAAGAATATCTGGTCAAGTGGAAAGGACGACCTGTTGAAGATTCATCATGGCTGACAAAGGAGGAGATTAGCCGTCTTGGTTTTCCTCTGCACACCTGAGTCGTGACAGGGTCACTTCTCAAATTACCCCGGGTGTCTGATGCAGGAGCATCCTGGGTGTAAGAGCAATCTTGCATCACCCAAAAATATTTCTATTTTTGTATTCAATAAGGGCTATTTTGTGCAGAGCTGCTATTTATGGAAAGTTACTATTTTTGGTAATTTTTGTATGTGCTCAGAATGATCTGATTTCTTTCTTGGAGGTTCATTTTGGTCATATAAGTCTGCCAGTAAAGTTTCATTGCCAGATCAAGTGTATATTGGAAGATATTGAAGATTTTCGGTATTGGCAGCAGGGTACAGAAACTTCGAACTCAGTTTTGAAGGCTTTAGAGGCCCCGGATGAGGTCGAATTTTGGGCTGAATGAAGCTTGCTTAATTCAGGCGTTGTAGAGCGCTTCGTGGCGTTTCCGAAATGGGGTTATAATAGCCGATCGGGTCAACTGGTGATGACTTATGGTCTTCGGAAGTTGGGCCACCTGAAATGGCGAAAAATAATTTTCTTCAAAATTTCTGTTCGGGTTTCAAAGGTTATCTTGAGCCGACTATGATGTAATAAAATGTAAAATAAAATAATTCTAAGTTTGGTCGGCCTTAGTGGCTAAAATTCTGGAACCTTCCCAGGCGGTGGATAATTGCCTATATAAGGAAGGCTGTGTTATTGTCTTAGGCAGTTCAGAATAGTTCTGGGTAGTAGATCTGGGTATTGATTCGAGGCTTCGTCCTACAGAATATTGTAAGGGAATGCCCATGTGGCTTTGCATATTGTAATTCTGAAAGTTTGTAATTCCACATTTGTGGAGATAATAAGAAGCCAATTTTCTGTTCTTGCATATTGTTGTTGTTTCTCTATTTCTGTTATGTGTTTGTGGTATTAAGGGGAGCACCCTTCATCAGATTCTTCCACCATGGCTGGTCTTCTAACACTCCTTCTTTAATGCAGTTGCACCACTCTTTGTACTTCTCCTTGTTAAATGTTGTCGCACCACTCTTGAACCACTCCTTGCTTACCTGGAAGCTTAGTAGCATTTAGTGTACATATATATATTCAAGTCAACATTTTAACTCCTACTCAAATGTTAGAACACAGCTTGAAATTTCTATATGAAGTACTGCATTATATATATAATAGTCAGCAAAACATGGTATTCTAACTACCCATAGTCTTTGTGGCTCCATTTTTACTTAGCATAAGTTCACATAGGTATAAGTCATAAATGTTTTGGAAATGTCATATCAGAGCATAAAGAGTGTCAAAAAAGTATGGAGATTATAAAAAAATAGAGACAATAATTTGTCTCATCATCTGCCCCCTACTGAACATAATGCTTGTCCTCAAGCATTGCATTTCCTGGCTATAGACCTGAAATCACTGACCTTTTTCTTCCCCTTATTTCCATTCTTGAAAGTGTAGTAAAATCCTCTTGCTCTTTCCAAGTAATCTCCTCGGTGCTCCTCTTGCAAATGATCCAATCTAGTAGTATTGATGTCATATAGGGTCCATAGGAGTGTAGGCAGTTGGAAAGACAAAGGCATCCACAATTCTCTTATGACCTGTCGCCCCAACTACATATATCTGGTTGCTCTATTTTTTGCTGGCTCAAAGTTGATTGGGCTATGTGGCTCTATTTTCTTGAAGGCCTCTGGTAACCTATTCCACGAGCTTCTTACCCCTACAAGACCTCTTTGAAATGAAAAGTAGGGCAATCCCTAGTATTCTCTGTAGACCCTGTCTCTTAATGCAAACACCTTCTCCCCAATTTCAGGCTTTTATTTCCCATAGGTCAAATTGAGCCAATCCCTCAAGAGGACATCAGGCTTATTTGATTCAGCCCTTAATGGTAAGGGTTCAAATTTCTCTAGATCCCTATAAATATTCAGCTGCCTGTCATAGTTTCCTTCATTATGCATCCATGACATCAAATCTCTCAAATGAACATCCTCTATATAGAGCAAAGTATTCCACTTTGTTTCATGTGGGATGACAAAGTTATGCAAATATAGCTCACATAATAAATTTTTCTACCATGGGGGAAGAGTTTGATATATTCCATAAAAATCTTGGGTTCACTTGAATTCACAATTAATACCCTTCATTGTCATCATAAGTTGAAACAAAAGAAATTTTTCTTTTAAACAAATAGCATATACCCTAGGTGGCGGTCTACAAGTTATGACCTAATCGGCTAGTTTTAGGGCTTTGTCCATTTGTTTTTTTTGTTTCTTTATCTTCTCCTTAAGAGATTCAATTTCCTCATCCATATCAAATATCTCTTTTTGCATTTGATCTCTTTCCTATCTCCACTAGGTCTTTTGAAAAACAAAATGACTATATAGATTAAAGAGTACAGACTGAATTGTTGGTGAGGGAAATTCTTGCAGTTGAGCTTTCTTTTTCTTTTCTTTGGCAACTTGCTAAAAATACTCAGTGAACCATGTGGATTTTTAGGGCATAATGGACACATTGGAATACAAAGGGTGTTGCAGAGGAGTCATTTGAACATTCACATGAATGCTCTCCTATGCTACATCAAGGCTTTGCTCAGGCATACCCTGGTCATCATGTGGCATGCTACTATCAGGTTCTTGCATATTTTGAGATTCCTCCATATTTTTGGGAGATGAAGACACTTCTATCTTCTTGAGTGAGTCATCAATAATGTACTCAACAAAGGGTTCTGGAGCAGGTTTTGGTGCTGGGACGGTTGGATTTTCAAGGAAAGGCAGAGACACTTTTCCTCACATGTGAGGGCTTCTTTGCACTGTTGATTCCTCAACCACTACGGTTTTCCTTCGGTGGGATCTTTTTGGCTCTTGTGTTGTAGGAGAAGGTGTTGTAGGAATAAACACTGCAGGACTTGACCTATTTCTTTTATTTATTTGAACTACAGGGTTTTGAATTTCACTTTCTAGGTTAGGGGTTTCTTTTCCAACTTTTTGTTTGCCTTTCTTTGTGGAATAAGTAGCTATATTACTCTCTAGAGTAGGCTCAGAAGACTTATTTTCTAGGGATAATTCTGGCTCTTTTTCTTTTGCAATTATTTCTAGAGTAGGCTTAGAAGACTCTACTTCATTCTCTAGAGGTTGAGCAACAGGGTTAGCCTGGGATTGCAAACTTTTAAACTAAACAAATTTTACCCATGTCATGGGAGAGACATCCCTAAGGGATTTTTCAACCAAAAGCTTTATTAGGGCATGGTGGCTTGTGGAATTTGCATTACCGTTCTGTGTTTCCTTGACACTAATGCTTAACATATTATAGAGAAAATTAGGAACATTGACCTGAAGATTATGCCTTATACAACTAAGCAATTTGAAATGATGGGCATGCAAGTTGGAGAATCTCCCTTCATAAGTTAAATACCTGATAATATGGGTAGCCAATTCTAGAAATGGTGGTGGAAGAGACAATCTCTTGTATCCCTGATTAGTAATTTCAAGTGGAGGATCACACGGTCAGGAGAATTGAGCTTGTGATGACCTGGCGTCATGCTCATTAAGATAGTTCTCTCTAATGACTGGAAACCCAGTGACCTCTATAATTCTTTCCTCGGTGGCAACAACTGTTAAACCCCACATAGTTTCTTGTCCCTCTTCAAAAGTGCCCACAAATTATGCTACAACCTCCTCATTAAATTATGTTAACTGAAGAAAATACCCTAGCCAGCCACATGCATTAAATCTACGGACTACTTCAACATCCGCCAGTAAAATACCATGGTGAACTAGTTCATGCCTGTTTAATTGTCCACCCATTCTATTAACACCCAACCTTCAATTTACTACTAATCTCTCAGTCTTCTATGCTCTACAAATACCATCTTCTTGAAATGCAATTGCAATTCTCAAAAATACTAATTTTTTCACTTACATTACCTTTGTTATTCTTAACATGAACAATAATAATGACATTGATTACAGAGGACATCATAGCTTTAAGTGTGAGTTACCTCGCAATTTAATTATAGTCCTTTCAAGTCATATCAAGCTCAAAAAATCAGAATTTTGCAAGTATGGTAAATGTGTAGGATTAAAAGTACAACATTGATGTGACAAGGATGTGACTAGGATGTCTTAGGAATAATACTTGGAATTTATTACACTTCCCCTGTCCCCTACCAAACATTAAAAAGTGTCCTCACTTGATATTTTTTAGCATGAGAATGGGAAACTGGCGTAACACCTATATTATATATTTAATGCAGTACTATATATAATTATTAAAACCTGTGTGCTAAAAGTGAGTAAGGATTGAGGGAGTTGTACCTGGGATTGATTTTTTGTACACATGAATGCAAGGTGATGAGAGGTATTTGATTCTGGTGGCCACATGTGAGTGTTGACATGGTGTTTATTGAAAGCATTGAAAATAGAAATTGTGGGTGACACGGATGGTGAGTGGGTGGAAGAAAGGTAAATGAGATGAATTGGAGAGAAGAAGGAAGAAAAGTTAATGAAGAAATGTACCTCATATTAAATGAATCTTTATTATGGTTTGTTTTCGAAGGCATGTTATGGTGAAGCTGCAGGAAGAAGGCTTTCACCTTCTGCTACAAGAACTATTACCTGAGGTGCTATTGAACTGTGCGTGATGAACTGCTACAGGAATTCTTCCTTGGTTTGGAGATTTTGGTATAGGGGTAGGTGATGTCCATTGACAAGTAGTTTGAATTGGACTGGATCCAATGTTGTCAATTGGACTGCTCCATTTTCAAAAACATACTGAATTTCATATGGTCCTAGCCATCTGGTCTGCAACTTTCCTGGAATCCCCTTGAATTGAGAATCATATAATAGAGCTCAATCACCCACTTGAAAGTGCTCATTTTTTATGTGTGAATCATGCCACCTCTTTCTTTGGTGCTAGATTAGCTTCATCCACTCCAATGCTGACTTTCACATTTCATCTAAAGAGTTGAGGTGGAGAAGGTGTTCTGATTGTGCTGCAGGAAGATTGATATTCAATTCTAGAGCTGTGTGGAATGTTTTGTGTTCATAATCTATTGGCAACATTGATGCCTTTCCATACACCAATTCAAATGGTGTGAACCCTATAGTTGTTTTCTAGGTGGTACGATAGGCCCATACTGCTTCAATTAATCTACTGCTCCAATCCCTATGATGTAATTGCATTGTCTTTGTTAATATGGCCTCAATTTCTCTGTTTGTGACTTTTTCCTGTGGATGGTAAGGGCTAGATTTGTGATGCCTAATACTATATTCCTTCATTAGCTCATTGATTAGTTTTGAAGTGAACTATGCTCCTTGGTCTGTTACAAGCTCTCTTGGGACTCCATAACAGGTAAAAATATCCTCATACAAGAATTTTGCTACTTTTTGATCCCTGACATTCTACATAGCTTTCACTTCCACTCATTTTGTCAGATAGTCCGTGCATACCAGGATGTAAGATTTTCCATTTGAGGGAGGATTTATTGGTCCTATGAAATCCATACCCCATTTGTCAAATGGTGTTATTACCACTTGTGAATTGAGTGGCATCTCATCTGATTTTGTTGGGTGACCCATCTTTTGACATTTATCACATTTTGTTGTATAACTGGCTACATCCTTGTGTAGTGTTGGCCAATAATATCCCGTTAAGATTTTCAGGGTTGTTCTCTTTGCTGGAAAGTGACCTCCACATGGCTCATCATGAGAAGCATGGAGTATATCATATATATCATCTTCTCTCACACACCTTCTCATAATCTTATCTAGACCAGTGTAAAATAGATTGTTATCTATCCATGAAAATTGGAACCTTTTCTCTGCAATCTTTTTCCTGTCCTTGTGAGAGAAATGTGGGAGCATCTTATTTGCTGCAAGATAATTGGCTATGTCAACATACCATGGATTTTTTATTACTATATGGAATAGGTGTTCATTACGGAATGCATCTTCAATCAGAGTAGTGTCTGCATCAGCATTTTGAAGTCTGGACAAATAGTCAGCTACTACGTTTGCCTTCCCTGGCTTATCAACAATTGTTATATCAACCTCCTGCAATAGTAGTAGCCACCTTGCTAGTCTGCCTATTATAGCAGGTTTGTTCATCAAATATTTTATTGTTGAGTGATCAGTGTGAACAAAAATGGGATAGCCTGTTACATAATGTCAGAATTTGTTCAATGCATAAACTATAGCTAGGATTTCCTTTTCAGTAACTGTGTAGTTTAATTTAGGTCCATGGAGGCTTTTACTAATATAGTAAATTGCATTATCAAGGTTAGTAGGCTTTTATCCTTGCACATCACCTATGGCATAATCTAATGCATCTGTATGGATGTGGAATGGGATAGACCAATCCATTCCTTTGAGGACTGGTGCAGTTGTTAGAAGTTTCTTGAGCTGTAGGAAGGACTCATCACATGCTTGTGTGCATATAAACTTAGATTCTTTTGTAAGCAATGTGTATGGAGGACTAGCTATTTGATTGAAATTTTGAATAAAGTGTCTATAGTAACCATCATGTCCTAAGAATGATCTTATATCTTTTGGCTTAGTAGGGGTAGGTAGTGTAAGTATTACCTCTACTTTGGCTAGGTCCACTTGGATTCCTACTACTGAAATAAAATGCCCAAGTACCACTCCTTCTTGCATCATCATGAAGCATTTATCATTGTTAAGGGAGAGATTGTGTTCCTTGCATCAGATCAGCACCTTTTCAAGATTCTTCAAAGCCTCTTCAAATGTCACTCCAAATGTTGTAAAGTCATCTATATATATCTCCATACAATCATGTGATATGTCAACAAAAATACTAATTATAGCCCTCTGGAATGTTGTTGGAGCATTACACAACCCAAATGGTAAGACAGAGTATGCATATGTTCCCCATGGACATGTGAATGTAGTCTTCTCCTAGTCCTCTAGAGCAATAGTAATATGATTGTATCCACTATATCCATCAAGAAAGGAAAAATACTTTTTATTGGCTAAAGTATCAAGTACTTGATCAATGAATGGTAATGGGAAGTGATCTTTCTTGGTAACTTTATTTAACTCCCTGTAATCCACATAGATTCTCTATTTACCCCCCTTTTTGGGCACTATAACCAAAGGTGATACCCATTTACTATCAAATATAGGATATATAAAGCCAACATCTAGCAATTTTTGTAATTCTGTTTTGACTATCTCTCTTAATGTTGGGTTAATCCTCCTTTGAGGTTGATGGAGTGGTAGGATTACTTCATTGATATAAATCTTGTGGGTGCAGAGTGTTGGGCTTAGTCCTTTTATGTCCCCATAATCCCATGCAAAGGCTTTCTCATGTGTTTGGAGAAGTTTAGTTAATTGCTCCATTTGTTGTGAAGGCAGCTTATTATTTACATGGAGATTGTGACCCTTGGAAAGCTCAACAGTAGTTGTAAGGTCAAGCATGGATACTTTAGTAATAGGACTTGTATTTACCTCACAGGGTAGGAGCTGATGAATAATACTGGGTTCTGAAGGAAAAATACATTTCTCAAAATGGTCCTCATATGTAGTTAACTCTAACACAGAGCTTTCAAATATGTCTTTGATTTTAACACAGTCATTATTAATAATGTTTCAAATTACTTCATCTTCTTCCTTCAACTTTAGAAATGATTCCCTATGTAACATCATGAGCTGAACCATAGATTTCAATTCCTCTTCCCCATCTCCTAAATTTGGCAATATTGGGGTGCTTAAATCTGGCTGAGGTTGAGTTGGAGGATACAATGCTAGTTGCTTAGTGTCTTGCCCATCTAAAATTGTCATGTTCCCTGATCTACAACTAATGTTTGCATCAGCTTTTTCCAACCATGGATGTCCTAAAATGATAGGATAACTAGCAAGGTTGACCTTTGGTGATAGAATCATGAAATTATCAAGGTATTCCCAGGAATCTAGGGAAACTATTATGTCTTCTATCATTCCATCAGGGCTAACAATAGAGCTATCTGCTAATTGCAATATTGTTGGAGTAGCTCATAATCCTTTTATGCTCAGCTTATTCATAGTATCCTTAGTCATTACATAGTGGCAGCACCTAGATCTATTAATGCATTTTTGACAGACTGACCATTAATGATGATGTTAACAACTGGACTCCCTGGATCCAAGTATTTTAGAATTATTAGTTTTCCTAGCATAATATCAGCTAATTCTCCTATAACATGAACTATTGTAGGGTCCTTTTTCTTTCTTCCGAGCTTCTTAAGACAAGCTTCCTTTATTTCTTTTCCATAGACAGCAACATCCTTTATTTCTTGAAATAGGGGAATCTAGACATGCATGTTCTTTAATTGGTTAAGGATATCAAATGGTTGGTCTTCTTTTGGTATGGGCTTGTCCATACTAAGCTTATGAGGAAAAGGTGGTTTACTGATGTCTAAACATTAGCTAAATTGGTAACATTATCTGGGGCAACAATATTTGGCAAAGCATTCTCTAGAATCGATACTGATGTTGCGGGAGTTTCTTGCACTTCGGTAATAAGAGGTGGTTCAGGTGTAGGTGAGGTAGTACCTGATCTTAAATGTATATCAGCTATGTTAAGTGCATAGGAGGGGTACTGCTAAGCATTGGTAGCATACATTTGTTGTTGTTGTTGTTGACTATTAGGATTTGGTTTTGGTTGAGCAAGTAACTGTGTTTTCTTTTGAGGACCTATGTTTGTAGGTGGTTGCATTATTGAAGGTGTATTTATTGGAGGTGGAAAAGGTGAATATCCAAGATTTGGATTAGGCCATTACTGAGGTCCTCTCCACTGGTTAGTGGGCTGCCAATTCCCTTGTGGTTGTTGCCATTGGTTTGGAAATTGTGGCAATTGGGGTTGTTTTGGAGGATACCATTGATTCTGTTGATTATTTGGCCAAGCATTATTCCAAGTGGGTTGATTATACTGTGGAGGACTTTGGACATTCTAGTTTTGCCACCAACTATTATAAGGACTTGAAATTTGTAATGGGTCTTGAGGCATACCTTGTCTCATCACCCATGGCTGAAGTTGAGCAAAAAAGAATACTTTCTCATCCTCTCCTTCTATCTTTAAGTATTCAATTGGAAGATGCCAATTATCCATGTTTAAGACCAACTTGCATTGACAATCCTTCTTTTTCTTGCGGCAATGGGGACAGTATTTAGCTAGCTGCACCTCCAGATCTGCATGCTTCTTCTTCATAGTCATCATGTCCAGGTGTGTAGCGACATCATTTATGATGTCTTTCTTGAAGTCTGATAGCAGGTTTGAAATTTCCATCTTTGAAATGCCAGAGCCACTTCCTTTTGCCAGTGTTGGATGGAATCCCTTTCCTTTCTTTACTATTGATCTAGAATAGTTCAAACAGATCTTCTTAAGTTCATCCTAGGAAGATTGAGATATATCTCCTCCATCCATGAGGTCTAATGCTTCCAGACAATTTTCATTCACTCCTCTTAGAAAAATTAGCTTTTGTGAATCCTCCTCCAGTGCATGTTGAGGGTTCTTTTGCAAGTTGTATAAGGAGCGTGATATGTAGTCCTCTAATGTCTCATCTTCTTTCTGTGACATACAGAAGATTTTATCTCCTTTTGAATCACCTCCTTTGCAGTATTCCTTATAATTCCTTAGAAACAAATCTCTCATTCCATCCCAATTAGTTACTACATTTTCTCCTAAGCCCATGAACCATCTAAGAGTTGACTGCTTCAGTGTCACTGGAAATAGCTTAAGCTTATGATTGTCAATATTATAGTCAAAACTTCAACATGGTATGTCAAACTTGAATAAAAAGGTGTTAGGATCCTCTGTAATAAGGCCATAGAACTTTGGAAGTGCTGAAGTAGGTATGTTCTTGAGGTAAGGATTGTTGATAAGACTTGGAATAGGAAATGGAAATGTAGGAGCTACCATTACTGGAGGTGTTGGATATTGAAACTATGGCTGGAAAGTATTATTGACTGGAAGGTTCTAGACAACACGTGGTCCTGGATTGGGATTATTATGGAAACTGGCTAATATTTATGCAAAAGGACATAGGTCAAATGTATCATGAGTGTCTTCTTTTATTGAAGATGATGCAGCAAACTCAGGACTTGCGTCAAGAAATGGTAACTCAAGTTCTTCAAATTCTTCTTTCAGTTTAACAGGTTCTTTCAGAAGAAATTTGTCATGAACATCTCACCTTCTTCAATGCATGCAAGTAAGTTGATGAACTTATGAAGCAAGCTCACAACTACTCAGTGTTAGCTAAAAAAAAACAAGAAACTAATCTGAAAAATAAATGACTCATTAAGGTTCCTAGTTTGACACCATCCCCGGCAACGGTGCCAAAAATGAACAGTCTCACAATAGGTAATGATAATCATGCCATTGTCTCTCTTAGGAATAATACATCTATGCTAAGGATTACTTTTCCCATCATGAAATGCATTTATATTGTCAACCAACAGACGTAGACTTGAAATGGGACAACACAATTTGTGCACTAAGTTCCTCTAAGAGTCATAACACCTATGTTGTAGGAAGATAAAATGCATGAAAGGAACCTATGCTATTGCTGTAGAAAAGTAAACACACTTGAATACTTAATGGAATTATTGCAGAAAGCTTGTGAACTTATTCTAAACCTATCTATCAACTCAAAACATTCACTATGTCTATCTCTGCAAGTGTTGCAGGAACATCCACAGTAGTAATGCTACAGGAATAAAACAATAACTTCTACTTGAAAGCATAGAAAATATAGTAAGCAATTCTACTCCAACTTAATCTAATCAACCTCCCAAGTGGGCCCCCTTGGTTGGCTTCTGCTAACTACTAACAAAAAAGATACTCCAAAATTACTCTTTCATTATATTCTTCTTAACTGGTTACATAACAATTGAACAACTCATGAAGAACAGAAAAGAGAAACTTCCGCTATACTGAATACATCATTCTATATTTTCTCATTACCTAACTAAGTTGATCAAATCCCTTTATATAGAGGATTGACACTTATTGAAAACATAATAGAAAATTCCGATTAAACCTCACCAAATAAGGATGAGATAAAACAACCACGACATATTACAATAAGTGCAGATAAGAGAATAACAACATTGAGGGAATATAGCATAACTATTTCCTATATCTTCTAGAATGATAGCTCCTTCTTAGTAGCGGCATATCCTTTGAAATTGTGCTGGATTCTTCTACCATGGCTAGTCTTCTAACACTCCTTCTTTAATGCAGTTGCACCACTCTTTGTACTACTCCTTGTTAAATGCAGTCACACCACTCTTGAACCACTCCTTGCTTACCTAGAAGGTTAGTAGCATTTTGTGTACATATATATATTCAAGCCAACATTTCAAATCCTACTCAAATGTTAGAACACAACTTGAAATAGCTATATGAAGTACTACATTAGATATATAATAGTCAGCAAAACATGTCATTCTAACTACCCATAGTCTTTGTGGCTCCAATTGTACTTAGCATAAGTTCACATAGGTATAAGTCATAAATATTTTGGAAATGTCCTATCAAAGCATAAAGAGTGTCAAAAAAGTATGAATATTATAACAAAGTAGAGACAATAATTTGTCTCATCAGTGGGTATGGGAGATTGGGTTGGTATTCCCAAAGGTTGCATTTATGCTTGAGTGAGGCCCCAATGACAACCTATTCATGGCGAGAGTTACGATGTGGAGAATTTTGGGAATGTAGATATGTGGATTTGGGATGTAGATGGTGGATTCTGAGATCCCATGGAGGGCATCTCTATTTTGAAGGTATATTTTTTGGCTTGTTGATTGGAAATGAAAGGTGGAAGTGGATCATATGCTTGAGAAAATCCTAGTTGAGAAGTGGAAGATGATGCTTGTGTTCCCCACAGAAAAGGTGGTGTTGATGTGGAAGCTTGCTGAGTAGGAAAGGGGAATGATTTTGTTGTCCCTGGAGATGATGATGTTAATGCAAAGGCTTTTTGGGAAAAAGAAGGAAATGATTGTGTTGCCCCCATAAATGATGATGATGCTTGGCCCATGGAAGGTGAAGGAATTGCTTGTGTGTCAGCTTGTGTGGGAGGTGGAGGTTGGTCTTGTGAGAAGCCTTAAGTGTGAGTGATGGCTTGGGATGCTATAGAAGATGGTGGTGTTCCCATGAGGGGAAATGGAGTGGATTGTGTTACCACTTGTGTTGGAGGAATCGCAAAGCTTCTTTGCAAGGAATGGGGAATGGATGTGGTTTCTTGAGACATTTGCAAGTTAGGAACAGCGATTTTTTGGATGATGGGGGCATAAGCTTCTATTGGGATTTGGATGGTATTTATGGGGATGCGAGGTTGGAGATATGGTGGAATTGGAGTACCTTCTTGGGAATGGCTCATGAATGTTAACATGGAGAATGGAGCAAGGGGTCCATTAGGATCATCCCATATATTATCAATTTGTGGGATCTATGGATTGTAAGTCACCATCATGCTAGTAGGATTGTTAGGATCGAACAAACTAGTAGCCTGATTGGGATCCATGTTCCTTCTCCTCTTGGATCTCATCTCGATAGGCATGGAATGCAGATCTAAGGATGAAAGTGAAAATTATGGGTGGATGCAAGATTGCTTTCTAAAACTTTTAAGGATGATGAATGCAAGTCTAAAGAAACACTAAGGATGATGGAATTCTATGATATGATGCAAGGATTTGGAAAAATTGAATGATGGTAGGATGGTGAAGGATTGGTGGGATTCTCTAATTTGGATCAAGGATGATGGAGGATTTGTGAGATTCTCTTATTTTCATCAAGGATGATGGAGGATTGGTGAGATGCTCTGATTTGGATCAAGGATGATGGAGGATTGGTGGAGGGTGGTGGAAGATTACTAAGTGTCGGTCAATGAGCTATTGCTTCTTGATGTAGGATCAAAGAGGACTATCAACCTAAGATAGACTTATGATCTTTGGAAGACTAGATTCTTATCAATGCATGCCAATCTCTTGCTCGAGATGATGAGGATAACAAGGACAAGTAAGGATTCCCTAGACAATGCTTAGTCGCAGGGTGGAGATTTATGATTTGGTATTGTATACACCTAAAAATGGTCATCTAGACTATTAGTCCCTTTTGCTAAAATCATCAATTTCTTGTTCTTGATCAAATCCTAGTCCTATCATTTATTTGATTATTTTCTATGGGCTAACCATCTTATCCTAAGTCTTTATTTATTAAAAAGAATATTTCCTCCCCTTTTATTAAATAAAAAGCCCCACTTTTCTTCTTATCCTAAGTTGCACAAATAAAGCATTTAATTCTTATTTATAAATAAAAATAAAATAAAAAATAAAAGAAAAGCACTTTTTGTCTCACATGGACATAAAGTAAATGCTTCTAATTTTCCTATTGGAGGATATTTGTGCACAAGGATCAAGCTTCTTTTTTTCTCCACCATTGATTAAATCTTTTGCCTCTTAATCTCCATGGTCCATTTATTTTTCACCTCCTATAAAAGAAGAGCTCTCTTCCTCATTTTCACACACAAATTTTTATGCTATTGTTATGCTACAGGTTTTCTAGGTCATCTTGGAGCTTTTGAAGATATTCTTGCATCTAGGGTTTGAAGATTTGGAGCATTGTTGGCATTCATCTTGGATCTTCATCAACACTCTATCTTCTTGTCTTCATTCTTGCATCATCATGGCTTTCTTGCTTCATAGTTAGATTTCATTTTCATGCATAGTATTTGCATTTTCATAGCTTCATTTTTAGCTTAGATTTCCTTTTATGCAATAGATTAACTTGCATTGTCATATAGATTTGCTTTGCATTGCATACATTTGGCTTCATTGGAGATATTGGCATTCTTGCCCTTGTCTTCCTTGAATCTCCCATTGCATGGTTTACTAGCAAGGTTATAGGCTTAATAGCTCTAGCTGAGGGCATTCTTAAAAACCCTTGCACTCCATGCCTAGGGAGCTATGGATCGATTTGTGAGGGCTCATTCTTGAGTTTTCTTGCATGTAAGGATTCATAGAACTGTGAAAATATTTTAGCACACATTTTTGGTGCCCACCGTGGGGTAACCCACTTTTACATGCTGGTTTTTTATTATTTTTGAAGCTAACCCTTGTGCATATTTGTTTGGAGATGGAAAAACCTTAGATTTGAAAGATTTGATCATATCTCCCAAATGGCTTGGTATTTTGGTCTGAAAATTTTCATGCATGTTGCCAACATATTAGAGAAGCTCCCAAAAAAAATTTAGAATTTTAGGAGGTGATTTGTATTTTTTATGACTTTTTCTTGATTTTTCATAAAAAATCAATTTTTGGCGCAAATCAGCATATTTTTCAGAAATTTTTATATTTCTGGAAAAGTCTTAGAATTCTACAGGGGGTCCATTCACTATGTTTTTAATTTAGAAATCATATCATAGCTAATTTGGTAAATTTATTAAAACTAGTCTATTTTGGTAAAATGGGTCTCTAAGGCACAAATGAAGAGATTTTTCTAAAAATTTTACATTTTTGGAAAGCTTTTTGTTTTTTGATAGAGGTCTCTTTTCTATGTTTTGGGTTTAGGGTCTGAATTCATGTGGTAAAAATTAGATCTTGTTGACTACGTCAAATGCAAAAAAAATAAAATTTTGTGATGGGTATGCACTTATTTTTCATTGTTCAATGCATGATATGAGTTATCATTTGGATTATTTTCTAGTTATCATTGCTCCTAACAATTTATTTTCAGATTTAACCCTAGGGTTTGCATAAGTTGGATATACATTGTATATCTTGTTTGCTTGTTTTCTTGTCTTGTTCATTTGAAGGTGCATGACTTGCTTTCATGAAAAATGCTTAAAACAAACAAAAAAAGGGTGAAATCTACTAAGCACGTTGCGTTGGACTTGAGGTATTTTGTTACAACTCTACAACATTTGGATCTTGGGATTAAAATTGAATCTCTCATATGTTTGGCTTGAGTGTTTACATGCTTTCATAGAACACATTTCAATTGATGCTCTTAATGGGAAATGAATGAACATAGATTTGCTTTCATACAAGTTTGTGTAAGTGAATGTTTGTGTTTAAACCTTAAGTAATTCTTGATTTCAATATCAAATATCTCATTGAGTGATTGAGGGCATGGATTCATTCTTTGTTTACATAAGGAGTTAAATGCACCACTTTGTGGACTCACTCTATGTTTTCTTGGAAAGTTAAATATTTCATTCATTCAACCCTTTGTCATTTGTGAGTAGTATTGATAAGCGACTTTAGATTACTCATGATTGATCTAGATTGCTATCTTGGGTTATTGGACTCGCTAATCTGTCAGCCCCTCATTTCTGCCCCGTAGTTGCAAGATCAGCGCTACATTAAAGGGGAGGGGTCTACAGGAAAGAAGCGTTAATTGCTCCACTAGGCAACCCTTTTGTGCTTTTTGGAACTCACTTGTTTTATAAGGTGTGGACTCACTTTGAGTTGATGTGAGGAGTTAAATGTTCCACTTTTGGGCTCACTTTGAGTTGATGTGAGGAGTTAAATGTTCCACTTTTAGACTCACTTTGAGTTGGTGTGAAGAGTTAAATGTTCCACTTTTGGACTCGCTTCACATTCTCTTAAAGGGTTAAATGTTCCACTTTTGGACTCGCTTCACATTCACTTGAAGGGTTAAGTGTCCCACTTTTGGACTCACTTTGCATTTACTTGAAGAGTTAAGTGTTCCACTTTTAGTGCTCTAAATACTTTTGATAGTGAATTACTTAGTTTTTATTTCTAGAAGGCTTGCTTGGGGACACACCACCTCAAGGGACGACCTTAACTCCTATGTTTCGGTGGAGTATAAATAGTAGATAGTGAATCAAAAGACACCTCTCTTGGGAATTGAGTTTGATATCACTCTTGGCTAAGCCTCAAAAAAATTTATACCTTTGAGAAGTGAAGGAGGAGATTTGGGTTACCGTCTCCCCCCGGCTGTGTGATTTTGGATTCTTCTCATCTATGGATTTGGGCCTCACGTACCTTATGTATATCAAGGACTCCCTTTAGCAAAGCTATGTATATCCTTGTAGACAGCTTGATAAGGTGTTATTGTGTTCTAAGTGCCTACTAAAACATTTTCAAGAACATACAAAAGTAGAATCTTTAAGGAGTAGAAATACTAAGTCACTATTCTTGTTCATGTGCAAGGTTGCTTTGCCCCTTGCTCATTGTTTGAAGACAACTACTTGCTTGAACTCCTTGATTGCTATCTTATGTGCTTGATCCATGATAAAAATCTATTGATATACTTACTTGATCTTTTAAAACACTTCAAAACTAAGATTTTTATGTTCATTGGTCATAGAGTCGTATGACTCTGCAACAGTGTCACCCAAAACCTTTTTGTTGTCTTGTTGCTGTTGCAATCTGGAGCTACTAAACTTGCATTTTAACCGGTCGTAGAGTGTCTTTTTCTATTCTTACCTGAAGCTGGTCTGTTATCTACATGCTTAGACTTGTTCTAGACTGAAACAAATGAGCTAAAACTATTGGATTTGAGCTTAACGAATGCTACTCTTGATCATTTGTCACATCACGGTTACCTCTCTAGCTACTTGCTTATTGAGCTTCTTGCTCGCTGCTCGACTTTAGTCAATTGATTGCTGTAAGTGCTTGAACACTTTTGACGAGCCATCTTTGTATTGTTCTACTTTGACAAGTGATCTTTATTAGCTTTGCTTATCTCAAATCTGAGAAACTTTGTCTCATTCTATTAGTCAACCAACATCTCTTTTCATGCCGATTACAACTCGGTCTCAATATGAGCAGGAGAGTCATCCTCCGTTCAATTATACACAGTTACCTTCTCCAACTAGATGATCACGAGTGCCCATTAGCAACAACAGTTCTAGTTCTAACCAATCTGAGGATTCTAAGGCTACCCCATGGTACAAAGGAGGTTTCCTCTTTTTTGCATTCAAGACCCCCAAAAACATAGATAGTGTCTCACTCACTTTGACGGAACAAGAAAAATTTCAACTCTTGCAAGAACACTTTGAGCGTAAGGATAACCAAGCACACTTAGAAAAAGAACACAATCAACAAAGGATGGATGCTGCTAGGCACATGGCTTATAGAGGGACATTTCATGAGCAACCTGAGACTAGTAATCATGAGCATAGATCTCTTTTCAATGGCAACAATGGCAACAACACGCCACCAAGATCTCCTCCAAGACCCACTTTTGGTATGCCTTCTTCACCTCCTAGACCTCCTCCCTCTCAACATGAGGCAGAGGCTGATGATGAGATTTCTAGTGAGGATCTTATGAGATTTGAACAAGATGTGGTCTCTCAACGAATGATGCATAAGCTTTTAGAGTGTAACGGTGATCAGTACTTTCAATATATGACTTCTAGAGGATACAAGCTTCCTCCCGGCTATGATGTCAGACAAATTGTCCAACAAAGAGTACCAACTGAGTTGGAAGTTCTTCAAGAAGAATTACGTTAAACAAATCAATGCCTTACCCAAATGGCATTAGAAAGAGAGCCTCCAAAGGTCTCTTTTGTAGAATCAATTTGTGCTCTTCCTTTTGATAAAGATCTATACATGGTCCCGTTTCCTAAGGATATTGAGGTTCCTAAATATGACAAGTATGATGGAAATGGTGACCCTCATGACCATGTGTGTCATTTTTATGCTCTTAGTATGGACTTTCTTCATGAAGACACATATCTTCTATGCTTATTCCCTCAAAGCTTAAGAGGCCAATCCTTAGAATGGTTTGCGAAATTGACACCACCTCTTAAGACTTTTGATGAGTTGGCTCAGCGATTTACCCAGCAGTACTCTTACAACATCCAACAACCTGTCACTGTGATATATCTCAGTAATCTAAGACAACATCAAGGTGAGCCATTTGCAACTTACTTACAATGTTGGAGGTCATTGTATTCTCGATATCCTCATCAGCTACCTGAAAGAGAAAAGATTGACATTTTCGTCAACACACTTGTGCCTGAGCTATTTTATGATCTAAGGAAGAAACTGTTCTCCTCCTTCCATGACATGGTTGAAAGTGCATATCGGATTGAGGATGTAGCTATAAGAAAAGGGGATATTGTTATTAATAAAGATGCTAAAGGCAATGGTAAAGACAAGAACAAACCTTGGAATAAGAACAAGTATGTTGTTAATGATGGGGTTGTTGATGCTCCTAAAGTTAAAGAGCCTACTTTCAATCTTTCCAATGCTATCTATGCAGAAAAACAACAAGAAGCTACCAACGCTCATAGTGCTCCTAAATCTCAATATGTAGATAAGCCTAAGAAGTCATTTTGAAAGTGAGTCTATACCAAGTTGGCAGAACCTTACGATGTAATCCTTAAGACTTTGGTTGACAATGGATATCTTACACTTCCTGATAAACCTGGTAACTGGGATCCGATAAATAAGCTTGATTGGTGGAGAGAGGATCATTACTGCCATTATCATAGAAACAAGGGACATCCAATAGACAATTGTTTTAGGCTTAAGGATGATATTCATGATCTTATTAAGAATGGCACAATCTCCACTAATGGCTTAACTAAAAATTCTGATCACACAGCTTTCAAAGATCCTCTACCTAAGCATGATAAGGGGGAAACCTCTCAAGCAGATAAGAAGAATCATGATGCTAAGATCAATTACACGTATCCTTCTAATACACCTATGATCAACATGGTAGAGCCCATTGAGAGTGTTCTAATGATGAGGTCTCAAGATGATAATAAAGCCAATCATGGTATGCCAAAGTTGATCTTGCAAAAACATGATAGTTCATCTTCCCAAAGTGAGACATTGAATGCTATTACTAGGGGGCAAGCCAAGATTGTCCTTAAAACTACGCAAAATCCCAAACAAGCTTTACCTTCCAAACAAGCAGCTCCTTTAGCCACCCCTAGCTATGATCTTGTCCAACATTTGCACAAGACATCGGCTCAGATATCAATCCTTGAGTTGCTTCAGTTATCCCCTTCGTATAGAGAGATTCTTGATAAGGCTCTACGTAAAACATGTGTTCCTAATGACATTGATCCAGATCAATTTCAGGCTATGGTCAACCACATTTCATCTCCACTATCTCTCTCCTTTTCTGCAGAAGATGACATATCTATTGCTCACCCGCATAATCTAGCTTTACACATTGACGTTCTAGTCTACAATACCTGAGTCCGCTGAGTCCTGATAGACAATGGTGCAGGGTTAAATATTGTTTCTTTCAATGTCATACAATAGTTGGGTTTGTCAAAATTTGTTGTGGATTCTAAGAAGAAGATTACTATAAAAGCTTATGATGAAGTGGAAAGATCTTCCAAAGGTCTTGTCACGTTGCCTATCCGAGTGGGCCCTATCACAAAAGATATTAACTTCCAAGTATTGGACGTTCCACTCACATATAACATTCTTTTGGGTCATCCTTGGATCATGACATGCAGGCTGTTCCTTCCACTTATCATCAGTGCGTCAAATTTCCATACAATGGCACTGAAATTGTGATTCTCAAAGACCATACTATTGCTATTAATGCTCTTGCTACTACTAAAAAATTTGTTCCTCACAATGAACCTATTGATGATCCTAGTATGTCTCTAGTTGCTACTGAGAAATCATTTAAGATGATGAGCCTTGGTATGGGTGAATATAAACTGGATTCCTCTGCTTCTATACCTATTTCTCCTAGGTCATATGGGAAACCTTCCACTTTTGCTATGGTGATCCTTGAAGCCGAAAGAGAAAAACAAGCTGTTCACGAGTGGATCTATAGAGAAGATGCCCAAAATACTCCCATGCTCAGTAATTCAGACATAGATACAGATGAGTCACCAATACACACTATGGCTCACATGGGAGATGATCTTCCCTCTACTTCACTTCTTTGGGGAGAAAAATGTATATCTACTGATGATATGGATGTTGATATGGTTCATTCTTGTAGTAACCACCCCGACGTGGTTGATGGGTCTTGTGTGGGGTCTGATGAGTTTGTTCCTCGTATTACCTTAGTGGACCACACTAGTTCTTCTATGACAAGTCTAGATCTAGCTACTTTTGGAGCTTACCCTATAGGCTCAACCTCTCTTGTTACCAGAGATGACACCCCTCGCATAAATGCTATTGAACCAGTCACTTCATTTCATCTTGCATCAACACCTGTTACTTCTTCCACTAGCGAACTAGCCACAAAAAAGATTGAATCAGCAATCAAACATCACAGTCATCAAGTCAAAAGAAAAGAGCAATGGTCGGATGGTGAAAACCACATTGTGGTGGTATCCGAACCTAAGAAAAGTAAAAATAAAAATCTGCTCAAAAATATTGATTATCAAATAAAAGATGACAAGCTGATTCTCTACAAAAAAATGATGCACTACTTCAAGCATGATCTCATATCTGTTACACTTCAACACATTCCTAGAGCTAAGAACAAAGTTGGTAATGCCTTGGTTACTTCAACATCCATCTTACAAATGAAAAAGCATAAATTTTGCTTCAAGTTCCTGGTGGATGAATTACGCTATCCTGCTCACAAATCTTACAATCCTACCATCTTTTGATATCTTCCACCTCATATTCCTCTTGCAAATCCACCACGCCATTCCTTCTGCCATCCCTTACACTTTGCCTTTATCTCTGGTGACTTGTATAGGAAGGGTCTAGATGGAACTCTCCTTAAGTGTCTAGAAATAGAGGATTCAGAAAAAGTGCTAACTAAAATCCACGATGGCATATGTGGATCACATTCTAACGATCCTTTGCTAGCTCAGACATTCCTTAGGGCTGGTTATTATTGGTCGAACTAGTTGAGACCTCCTATCATCATAGTTGCAGCATTTGGGCCTGGGGCCTATCAGTTCTCTACATCAAAGGAAGCAGATTCTTGATGCCCATTTCTGTCTGGGGCATCCTTTGTACATATTTTATGATCCTGAAAAAATACCAAAAAAATTCATATATGATGCTGAAAAAATCATAAAAATCATAAAAAGTACTGAAAAAATGAGCATCCTAGTGAAAACCTAGCAATAGGCACTTTGATGTCTCACCAAAAAAGTCCAAAAATTCAAAACATCAAAAAAAAAATTGAAAAAGTGCCTTGGTGAAAACCTGGAAACAGGCTCCTTGGTAGCAAAAATTAAAAAAAAAATTATAAAAAGTCCTTAAAAAATTGCAATAAATCTATCAAGTGGTGAAAACCTAGAAATAGGCGCTGCTTGAGACCCTCTGCACCTATGTCTATCAGTCTTGCATGGCGCTCCTTCGCTCCACTTCTCTCTTTGCCTCTCTTAGCCTGGAATTGACTCTTGTCTTAGTCTAAGGGGCATCCGTTGTTTTTAGCTTATCTTGGGTCTCTTTGTGCGTTTGGGTTTCTTAGGCACCTTGTAAACAGTTTTTTTCAACACCACCTAAACTATGTTTTTCAACACTACCCTAGTGTCAAGTGTTTCTCAACACTTATCAGATATCCTACCTGCAGTCTAGATGATGCAATATTTCTCACTGGCAGATGCGATACTCAAAGTTTGACTCTATGACCTACACACACACGCACTTGACTCACTGAGATTTGTTTGACTTTATTTCTTTGCATGCTATCTATGATGATTTCTTTGCTAAGTGGTCTCTTCCTGAGAATTTTTTGATGATGCATAGCTAGAAGACTGAGGGTATGAGAACATGTTTTATTTCTTTATCTGCTTGTGGGTATATTTTGTTGGTCCTCACTGTCATGAGCATTTATGCTGGTCTTACTTGACACTATGGACCTACAAGGTATTATCCTTGACTGTTTTGCAAGTGCATGCTTATAGTCATCTTGACTTTCTTGTGTCTCGATGCGAGCATAATCTTGCTATATCAAACTTAGGTAATCTCACTGCACTAGTCATCTTGACTTGCATGTCTTTGATGCTTAGGTGGGATTCCCAAATTTCTATCGAATATAGATCATATTCAAATCCACATAGTTATGCTAGTGTGTATTGTATGATCTTGCGATGCTACCAATAACGCTCAATGATGAATATTAGATGTCTATTGGCTTTGTGACCTTGCAAGTAAACCACTTTTCATGTAGCTTGCATTCTTAAGTTCATGTTAGTTAGTTTTGCATCTTGCATATGGAGAGAGCTCTCCTTTATCTTTCGTGGACTTGTTAATCAACTACCCTCACCTTTTGCTTCTTCCCGATCATGTCTTTCACTTCTTGTCTTTCATATCACTTCATTTTCCTTTCATTTTGAGATCTAAACCGAAATTCGAGTTCACCTTGATCACCCAACTCATATTTTTCCTTCTTCCATGTAGTTGGTTAACCTTTTGAGGCCTGATCCTTCGATCTTCACTGGGGCATTCTTCACCTCTTCATCCCCATCTCTCTCAACTTCCAGTCTTTCATTCACTTTCAAATCCCAAGTTCAAATCCCCCTCCGTGGTGTTTACAGGTTGAGGGACCGATAGGTTCATGCCCCGTGTCTCATGTATGGGGCATACCCTCACTGCTTGATGGTTATTCTATTCTCTTTCTTCGATTATGATTTCTAGTGATTTGATCATGTTGCTCTTGCTTCTGCATTCCCTCCACCTGGATTTCACTTTTGATCCTGAGGGGGTAGACACATCATATATTATTGGTTATCTCTTTCCTAAGTGTTCAGTACTGTCGCTATCAGGCTGACCATGCAGGATTTTCTATCTCTCTGCACTTCATTCTTTGGAGTCAGATTGCTATTTGCTTGCCTTCTTGGCTATCTGCTTGCCTTGTTGGCTATCTCTTGCCTTCTTGGTTGATCTATTCTTTG
The DNA here is from genome assembly GCA_027943335.1 of Chamaecyparis obtusa. Classification (NCBI taxonomy): domain Eukaryota; kingdom Viridiplantae; phylum Streptophyta; class Pinopsida; order Cupressales; family Cupressaceae; genus Chamaecyparis; species Chamaecyparis obtusa. The sequence continues at coordinate 1,040,256 of BSBK01004849.1, forward strand.
ATGTAATGTGTTCCCAAATCGATCACACATTAGTTAAAGAGGGGCAAATGTATACACCTAAAAATGGTCATCTAGACTATTAGTCCCTTTTGCTAAAATCATCAATTGCTTGTTCTTGATCAAATCCTAGTCCTATCATTTATTTGATTATTTTCTATGGGCTAACCATCTTATCCTAAGTCTTTATTTATTAAAAGGAATATTTCCTCCCCTTTTATTAAATAAAAAGCCCCACTTTTCTTCTTATCCTAAGTTGCACAAATAAAGCATTTAATTCTTATTTATAAAGAAAAATAAAATAAAAAATAAAAGAAAAGCACTTTTTGTCTCACATGGACATAAAGTAAATGCTTCTAATTTTCCTATTGGAGGATATTTGTGCACAAGGATCAAGCTTCTTTTTTTCTCCACCACTGATTAAATCTTTTGCCTCTTAATCTCCATGGTCCATTGATTTTTCACCTCCTATAAAAGAAGAGCTCTCTTCCTCATTTGCACACACAAATTTTTATGCTATTGTTATGCTACAGGTTTTCTAGGTCATCTTGGAGCTTTTGAAGATATTCTTGCATCTAGGGTTTGAAGATTTGGAGCATTGTTGGCATTCATCTTGGATCTTCATCAACACTCTATCTTCTTGTCTTCATTCTTGCATCATCATGGCTTTCTTGCTTCATAGTTAGATTTCATTTTCATGCATAGTATTTGCATTTTCATAGCTTCATTCTTAGCTTAGATTTCCTTTTATGCAATAGATTAACTTGCATTGTCATATAGATTTGCTTTGCATTGCATACATTTGGCTTCATTGGAGATATTGGCATTCTTGCCCTTGTCTTCCTTGAATCTCCCATTGCATGGTTTACTAGCAAGGTTATAGGCTTAATAGCTCTAGCTGAGAGCATTCTTAAAAACCCTTGCACTCCATGCCTAGGGAGCTATGGATCGATTTGTGAGGGCTCATTCTTGAGTTTTCTTGCATGTAAGGATTCATAGAACTGTGACAACATTTTAGCACACAGGTATAAGGATTCAAAGTAACTCAAAGGATTTCAACACTAAGTGTTATGATTTGGATTACTATATTTGGTGCAAGGATGGTGTGTTTCTAACTTGGATGATGGATGTTGTATTTTGGATCAAGGATCTTGGGATTCTGTTTGCAGATTGTTGATGGAAGGATGATGAAGGATGACTGAATGATGCTATTTCTATGAGGATGACCTAGATGCAACTGAAAAAGGATGACCTATGATGCAACTAGGAAGACAATAAAAAAATCAAGGATGCAACTAAGAATGACTTAGGATGCAACTAAGGATGGATGGTGATGCAATGATGGAACTAGGGATGATTTAGATGCACAGGATGCTAAGATAGATTGTGGAATTCTGAAGGAGTAATGGATATGCGATGGGCCAAGCTATTCCTCTCTCTCTAGATTGACATAGCGATGATTAACTTGGAATTGGGTTGTAAACTGCTTCACTCTGGTGTTATAGCCCACATTATCTAATTTCTCTTGATACTTCTCTTCTACTTGGATTTATTTTAGGATGGGTTGATATTTTTTAGATCTCCTTCTACAATCTTCTTTTATTGATAAACTTGAGGATTGGGAATCTTTTCTTTCTTGTGTTTGGTCAAATCGGACATAGCTCCATAAAATATTTTTGGTAATTAGATTAAAGAAAAATCTTTGGGATGTCTGATTTTGAAGGATCTCTTCTACAAGGTTTTGAAAGCTTATGATCAAGTTTTGGTTTAGTTTGATGTCTCCAATGCAAAAGACAAACTTGACAAAGACACACTGAAAGCAATCCCGACAAAGGACAAGGCAACTTTATGGGATAACAAGCAATGATTGACCACTGAATCTAATAGAGCTTCCAAAAGATGTTTATGTGTTTGACAGATGTTTTTAATCGGTTTTGTAACTTGAAAACACTTCAAGCAGAACTACCTATGGGAAGGCTAGTATTAGAATCTTTGCCCATAGCTTGATACCCCTAAAAAGTGATACATATGGTGGTGTCTTAAGGTGATCTAGGAAACCATAGGGATCAGTCCTTGCATAAATATTTTGATACCTTCGGTAGTAGATCGGGTAGCTTCTAATTTAACAAGTTTTTAGTTTGATATGTGGAGTCTTCCCAATTGGTTTTTACATGCATGACTCACTTAAGAGACTAGTTTACCATGCCAAAATAGTAGGGATATTCACCTACCTCAGGATACCATCAACATGAATCGCCTGAGCTTGAGGGATGAAGCAAGAGTTTTCTCAGTGCTTTATTTCTATACCGACCAGGGAAGTACCGATTTGAAGTTGTTCTCCAAAGAGGAAGTTCTTTTCTCTTTGTACAAGCTTCTCTAAAAGTGAAGTAGGTGACTCGTCCAAGTTCAACTCCTTTCATGTTACTCAAATAACAAGGCTTTGCAAAATGGGAAACTCTTTTACAAACACACCAAGAGGATTTATTGCCTAATTTTGATTAAGTGAGTTTGAAAATGAAATATTTTTTTCCAAACACATGTGTTTAATATTTGGTTTATCATTTCTAAGACAAGAAAGCTTTGAATAATTTGCAAGTTCTTTTTACCCTTTCACTCAAGATGGTGTTTTTTGCAAGATTTTCATTTGAACTTTGAAATGAAGAGAGTTCTTTGTTTTTGCTTTAAGGCATTCAAGAATTATTTTTTCTTTTCTTTTTACAATGGAACGAAATGATTATTTTCATTTTGGTTCACTTCTTTAATTTCACTCAAGATTTGGTTGTCTAGTATTCAATTTTTAAACCAAAAGAGAAGTTCCTAGATTGATTTCATGCATGAAAAATTGGAAAATATTCAATTTTTACAAAAACACATTAGTTTCCACAAAGATTAAAGCCTTAGGATTGATTTAGGAACTTTTAGGAAAGATTAGGACTCTTTAGGAACCAAATAAGAAATTAGGAAAGATTTGTAGATTTTGTTCCTAGTTTGCATGAGATTTTGAAAGACACTTAAGACAATGCAAATGAAGTTCACCTTATTCAAGACCAATGATTCAAGATTGATTTGATAATTCTTATAATTATTTAGGATTGATTTAGGAACCAAATAGAAATGATAATGCAAATTTGTGGTTCTTTTTAAGCTTCCAAAGTTTGAAATGTCCTAACTTGCATACATGACCCTTAAAACCCTAGATTTGCATCAATAAGGTTCTTTTTAGAAAAATTAAAGCCATTAGAAGTGTTTTTTATTTTTTTAAGACCAATTAGGAATGTTTAGGAAAGATTTGCATATTAGTCCCTTAAGGGCACTCAAAAATGACTAGATGTTCATTTTTAAGCCTGAAATGAAGTGTTTTGAGTTCCTAAACATTCACAAAATTTCATGATCCTTAATGCCTTAGTGATTTGGTGATAATTTATCCTCCATGAATCACTTGAAAGATTATGGGGTTATAAATTAAAATCTTGAAGCCTACGGTCACTAGGATCCTCAAACAGGCCCCCAAAACCAACAAAACTAAGTCTAGGGCCTCAAACAAGCTCCCTGCCTCCCATACGAATTTTTATGCCAGAAATTTATTCAAATTATAGTGTCTTATGACACTTCACAAGACCATATGATAATTTCATGCTTCCCATACAATTTTGAGCCAAAAAGTGCAAAACATAGCTTTGAAATGCATGAAAATTTGCCCATACGATAATTGCATCATGGGAGACAATTTTTGTATGACGTATGGGAACTCCCCATATGAAAATTTCCAAAATTTATCAATATTCATATGAAAATATAACAAAAATCCATCTGGGAGGCGTTAAAAACTGAGTTTTTGACCAAAAAACCCTAAAAAAAAGGTAGTTTGAAGGCTTGTGGAGTCCCACCAGGCGTGCCAAAATGTGATCAATGAAAATATAACCTATTCAAAAAATGTTTAGACATTCAAACATTATTCCTAGCAGCATATTGTAAACATATAGAAAAACTATTTGCATGATACCTCGATAGAGCTAAAACGGGAGCACCCTATCACCGTTTGATTTCCTCTCGCTTTAGGATGTGGGAGTGCTCTCTAAACACTTGGATAATATCCCTAATGATTATTAGGGGGGATTATGATATATTATGGGAACCCCATATTGGCACACAATCAGGTATAGAGCACTTGATTTGTCCCTAGGGCCTTAAGGAGCCTAATGATTCAAAAATATAGATTAAGCTACAAATGAGTAATCTAGAGTTGGTTTTAATCCAAATGAGATGTGATATGATGAAAATAAATGAAAAACAATGAATTAAACTAGGTTAATCCATTAGTTCTAAGCTATGATGTGAGTTATGGAAGCTTGAAAATGAGTTAATCTAACAAAATTATGATAAAAGCTTAAGATCTAGGTTTAATCTAGCATTATAAATTTACTATGAAATGAAAGATGAATTGATTATTTTTCTCTAAGAAGTGAGGTTATTTATAGGATTTGAGGATGGGCTTGGGTTAGGAAGAGGAGTTAGGGTCAGAGGTAAGGTTTGGGGTAGAGTCAGGATATGGTTAGGGGTAAGGTTAGATGGGCAAGGGTTAAGGATGCTCATACATGTGTGAGCAACACTATGGAAGTGTGAAAGGGGAACAGGGGTGGAAGAGAAGACATGGGTCTCTTTATGAGGATTTAAGAGGCCTTAAAGAGTGTGTAAGGAGTCATCAATGAGTCTGTAAGGCTCATTAATGAAGGGGTTTGACCAAAAGTCAGGAGACTTGAATAGGCTAAGAAGGTCAGGAAACACCTTATAGATAGGTTTAGGAAAGGCTTAGGAAGATTAGGAAAGTCTAGGAAAGTCTAGAAGATTCTAGGGTTTTAGGCTTTAAATAAATATTTCATTTATTTAGGGAATGTGACATCATTACCAAATAATGATTTAATAAATGGGAGAAACTTACTCAAATTTGATTTAAGTGGTTTGGGAGGGATTCTTTAATTAAAATGTGTCTAATTAAAATAGGAGAAATTAATGGCATAAAAATAAATTAATTAATTAATTAACAAATGATGATGTCATCAAAGATTTTTAAAAATATAATATTTTTATTTTGGTAAAGGCTTTTTAGTGTCTACAGATGGATACTTGATATTGCAGTCATGGGACTAAGTTTATAGTTGAAACATTTCAAAGAAGATGAAATAGAATTCAGAGGGAGTCTGACAAACCTACAGAAGCAACCTTGGACAAGAAGGTTAATAGGTTGATATAAAATTTAGAGGGAGTCTAATATTTCATTAGGGGCAACCTTGGACAAGGAATTTAGGAGGTTGATGCAAGATCTTGAGATAGAGAGGGAGCCATGCCATCATGTAGATTTACTAAATGCATTCTTCTATGTGAGGGATAAGTTTGAGGTGAAAGCCATTGTTAATGCATTTTTCTCTTTGAAGATAAACTTGAGGTGTAAGTTGTTATCACCACCCCTCTGATATGGTTCATGGTGGAGCTCATGTGTGTGACTCTATGATCTTGTGAAAACATCATGAAAGGTGATGATCTTCCAATGATGTTTACATGTGGTTGATATTGTAAAGTGATGACTTTAACAATAGTTTAACTTACTATCATGATGGATATCATATGGTTGATATCCATGGATATGTCATGATAGTTCATATCTCTTACGTAATATTAACTAAGTAGTGTTTAATTACAATGAGGTATATTACTTAGATATGTCATGGTGGATGTTATGAGATGTAGCATCTGTGGATATCCATGAGCATATCTCTTCTTGGGTAGGCATCATGAGACTTGATGTGAGTGCACATACCAAAAAATATATGAGTATGGTGAATATCATATGGTTGATATTTGTGAACATACTATACTCCTGATGATACCGTGAGGTAGCATCAATTATGGTGGATGTTATCTTGATATCCTTGGA